>CM072220.1:79628250-79640750 GCA_036851935.1 Coregonus suidteri
TTTGGAATAATACTGAAACGACATGTTTTTGTAGTAATACTGAAACTACATGTTTTTGTAATAATACTGAAAGTATACTGTGTTTTACACATAATGTTAATGAAAAAACATGTGTTTTAGATGTCACTTAAGACATAAAAAATTAAGTAAGCTTTATGCGACATCTTTTTGAGTGCAGACCCATCACATTTTTCCTTTTTTTATTAGATGTTATGTTGCTGAAACCACATGTGTTTTAGTTACTGAAATGAATGATACCTATTTACATCTGGACTTTATTTTACCAGGATCAATTCTACTTTGGAAATATATACGTATATATATATATTAACATAATCTAAGGCAAGGATTCAATGCAAGGCACGTTATATCGAGGCACAACTG
Source organism: Coregonus suidteri (assembly GCA_036851935.1). NCBI lineage: Eukaryota > Metazoa > Chordata > Actinopteri > Salmoniformes > Salmonidae > Coregonus > Coregonus suidteri. The sequence goes on from CM072220.1 coordinate 79,628,635, forward strand.
AATTTAATGTGTAACGTGCAGCATTTACTGTCACGATCGTCAGGGAGAGAAGTAGACCAATGCGCAGCGTGTTGAACGAACATGTTTATTTATTAAATTAAAGCACGAAACAAAACAATAAACGACTCGTAACGTCCTTGGTAACAATGACCAACACGGAACAAAAACCCACAAACACAAAGGGAAAAACTGACAGTTTAAATATGGCTCCCAATCAGAGACAAAACATGAAAAAAACCAACCAGCCAACAGCTGACACTCGTTGCCTCTGATTGGGAGTCACTCAGGCAAAACATAGAAATAGACGAACTAGAACCCCCAACATAGAAATACACCACAAAGAACAAACACACCCTGGCTCAACAACTAGAGTCCCATAGCCAGGGTGTGACATTTACCATGAACGCCGTCTGTGTAAACGTGGAGGAAAATACCTAGTCTGTTCTCTTTATATCATATTTGTTGTGACGGTATGTTGGTTTATATCTGTCAGTGTAAAGTACAACAACAAAGCTGAATGTTTAAAGTGAACAAAAAAAAGCACATTAACAAAAGAACACGAACCACCTGAAATCCCAAACTATCAATATCCAGGAACAGGTCTGAAGATGGAAAACAGAGCCAAGATCTAAAAGATACAACACACACATCCTGCAGACATAAAGGCATCCAAGGTCTTCGGCGTTGAGAGATGAACCCGTGTCCCAAAATGACACCCCTATTTCCCTATTTAGTGCACTACTTTTGACCTGAGCCCTAGGGGTTCATATAGGGCAGGGTTCTTCAATTCCGGGTCCTGGAGGGCCGAAACACTTCTGTTTTTTTTATTTCTACCTGGTAGTTAATTGGACTCACCTGGTGTCCCAGGTCTGAATTAGCCCCCTGATTTAGAAGGAGAGGATGAAAAACAGAGGTGTTTTCGGCCCTCCAGGACCTGGAATTGAAGAACCCTGATATAGGGAATAGGGTGCCATTTGGTATGAAGCCGAAGGTTGTAACACTTGTACAACAGCTACATCTAAACCAGGCTTGCTTCGATGTCTAGAAGAACATGCAATAGAAGAACATACAAGAATAAAATAAACATTTCTATCCTCTATATTGGACATGTTCCATCTAAAATCCTTAAGAGTCTAAACCGGGGGAGAGGTGGGGGGGGGGGGGGGGGTTGTACTAAGCTAACCCATGGAATTGTTTTAAGATGGTCATACCAAGGATCATCTAGCTATTTGATTTTGAATTTTAGGACCTCTTTAGGTATAATCGTTTTTTTTGTTCATTTGTGTGGGGGGTGGGATCAAACATTGAATTTGGTCTTACTATTAGCCCATAGAAAAGCATTGAAAAACAGATTCATACATGGAAAAACAGAACAAACAAGAAATCAAAAGAAAGTTTGTTTGAAAGAGTCTGTCCAATATCTGAGAGATATAAAGAACGATCAGGATGATTATTGTATTTCTTTACCCATATTTACCCCCAAAAAATGTATTCCATAATTGTTTTAAACTGGTACCGGGCTACCTTCAGATGAGTCATGTGAGGCTTGGAGGTGCAACCAGCTCTCACAGTCTCACGTCAGAATTAGACGTTCATCCCATGTTTGACGAACGTCAAATTTCGAAGTTGTTCCAAACATCCAATTTAAGGTTACCTGTAGGCATTAACTCTGATTGGTTAAGGTTAGGCATGAACTCTGATTGGTTAAGGTTAGGCATTAACTCTGATTGGTTAAGGTTAGGCATTAACTCTGATTGGTTAAGGTTAGGCATTAACTCTGATTGGTTAAGGCTAGGCATTAACTCTGAATGGTTAAGGTAAGGGTTAAGGTTTGGGATAGGCTTAAAACTAAAAATATCAAAAAACAACTTCCTATCACTGGATTCGAACTTGCAACATTTGGAATCAGCGGCAGACGCCTATATCCACCCACCATCCCTTTCCACGCCCTCTAGCAAAACCTAAACTTACTTGAGGTAGACAGCGCTCACTGTTGCCCCTGGTAAAATGCACGAGGGGATACTTCAGGGGTACTCCGGGCAGAGCAACATTCAGTTTGGTGGTACAGTAACCGAAAAAAGGCTGGGAACCACTGACCTTTGTGTTTGTTTTGACACTGTGTTTGTTAGTCTCACCTTTCCATAGAGGGGTCATATTAGTGTTTAGCCCAAACTGTTCGGGGACGCCACAGATGTTTTTTTTCGGGACGTCTCATGGTCTGACGGAGAACGCTGTCTGTAGCTTGGCTACCTTCCAACGCGGACGCGGGAAGAACGCCATTGGAGGGATACGGCGGATTGAGACCCAAACCCATCCCCCCAAAAAATAAATAAAAATGTTGTATTTATCAAGGATCCCCATTAGCGCCGACAAAGGCAGCAGCTACTCTTCCTGGGGTCCAGCAACATTAAGGCATTTTATATATCATTTAAAATATTTACGTGACATTACCATTTCGTAACACTTTTCACAACACACTGTGTGCGTTCCCTCAGGCCACTACTCTACTATCACATACAGTATCTACAATACAAAATCCATGTGTACGTGTGTGTAGAGTCTGTGTGTGTTATAAAGTGTGTGTGTCTGTGCCTGTGTGTGTGTGTGGCTGTTTGTGTGTGTGTCTCTTCACGGTCCCCACTGTTCCATAAGGTGTATTTTTTATCCGTACGGTGTGTGATATCTCTAAACAGACAGATTTCGATTTTTATTTATTTATTATTATTATTATTATGTTAATTAGGATGTCCACGGAAGGCGCGGACATCGACTCTAGGGGGTTAACCAACTTTTAATGTCTTTCTTCAGATATTTTGGTTGTATTTGTTGTTGTTGTTGTTGTTGTTGTTGTTGTTGTTGTTGTTGTTGTTGTTGTTTGTTCTTTTATCACACCAAAAACTCCCACAATGCTGTCCTAGGTAGGTTGAGAAGCCTGGCAGTGCTTGTATTAACCCTTTCTACTGTTGAGATGTTGTTGTTGTTGTTGTTGTTGTTTGTTCTTTTATCACACCAACACAAGGGCATGCTATTGTTTTAGCTAATTATTCTCATTTATATGACGATCTGAGCTACAAAACTACGAAGCTAGGAAGGTCATAGTCGCTAAAAACATCAGATCAGTAACTAGAGACGCAATATCGTTCTCAGGCGAAAAACATTCCCCCTGCGTCCCAATTTGGCACCCCTATTCCCTATGTAGTGCGCTACTTTTGACCAGAGCCCCCTGTGGACCCTGGTCAAAAAGTAGTCCACTAGATAGGGAATAGGGGTGCCATTTGGGACGCCGCGGAGGGGTTGCCTCACATTACTAGAGATAATTAGACGTTACAAGTTCCCCTTCTCTATCCTCCTCGTTTCCAAGGTAACCAAGGTCTATCATTGATTGTGTTTGTCCTTGATGCTACCAGTCCTAGCAGATATGATAATAAGGTAATCTTTTCATGGTCAGAAAATAACAAAACAAAAGCTAACTTACATCATATCTTTCTATTGATACAGCAGTAGTAGATCAGATCAAGCTTCTAAGGTGGAAAACAGATTGCAGTTAGCAACAACAACAAAAAAAACGTTGTATTTCAATCTTCTCGCAGGTGTTCCTTTTGGAAGTTGTGTTGTGATTGGTGTAGCTAGGAGTGAAGTGATTCAGATTAGAAATGCAGAACTATACAGCTAACCGCCTTAACCTGAACCTGAATACTTCCATTTCCCCAGACAGACGTTGAGACACCTCAGAAACACATCCTCTATTTGTCTTAGTTTTAATTGCTATAATCACCACTTCTAATTGCCAGATAGTTTAACTGTGGATGTGTTGAAATGACAGGTACCGTTGTAGAGCTTCACTGTTTGACAGCAGATTTCAAAGGAGTCAAACGATCCAAAGACAAAGGACGACTGCTGTCTTGGGCTTTTCTTTTTCCCAGCTTTTTTTCTCTCTCTTCTTTATTTATATTTCTACACTTGTTTTAATAAAGAGAGGCCCAAGAGAGGCCCATTGTAGAAGTAGGGCTCATTGCTCATACACACACACACACACACACACACACACACACACACACACACACACACACCCTGTCTTGTCACTTCGTGAGGCTGCTGATGTGACAGAATCGTCCCGGGACTATCGTGACTGTCAGAGCCGACAACGCAGCGCTGCTTAGTTCAGCTCTCACACACACACACACACACACACACACACACACACACACACACACACACACACACACACACACACACACACAGAGAGAGAGAATTCAACAGAACAGCACCAAGCCTCTGCTCAATCTCCATCAGGGGTTTGACTGAATAAAAAGGAGTTCGCGGCACACTGCAACTTTTTCTCATGAAACATCTTCAAAGGCTAATGTAGGAAAGGTTGTGTTTAAAAAGGAGTTTACGCTGAGCTCAGCGGTTCAGTTCTTCATAGGAGGCGCTGTATGCTGGAACATTGTCGGTTCTCTAGGGTTCTAGATGACGTTCTCCCGGTAGAACCGTGTGCTGTAGCAGCAGTTTAATATATAATAATATCATGATTAGATCATGTTGTTGTGGCAGTATTGCAGCGAGGTTTTAAAGTGCTGATTCTCAGACTCAAACACACATGTAAGCTGTATCTATTTTCATATGACTATTATTCTGAGAACCAAACTAGATTAAAAAAATAACGGTACAGAGACTAGCCATAATACCCTCTAGATGATCAGCAACAAGGGGAAGGCATCATGCTGACACCACTGTGCCTTCTGCTCTCCTCTCCTCTATCTCTCCTTCTCTCCTCTCCTCTCCTCTCAAACATCCATCCTCCTCTCCTCTCCTCTCCACCATCTCTCCTCCCCAGCCTCTCTCCTCCTCCCCTCCTCTCCTCCTCCCTCTCCTCTCCTCTCCTCTCCTCTCCTCTCCTCTCCCTCCTCCTCTCCTCTCCTTCCTCTCCTCTCCTCTCCCTCCCTCTCCTCTCCTCTCCTCTCCTCTCTCATCCTCTCCTCTCCCTTCCACCCTCTTCTCTCCTCTCTCCTCTCTCCCTCTCCACCCTCTCTCCTCTCCTCCTCTCCTCTCCACAAGTCTCCTCTCCACCCTCTCTCCTCTCCCCCCTCTCTCCTCTCCTCCTCCCTCTCCTCTCCTCCTCTCCTCCCTCTCCTCTCCTCCTCCCTCTCCTCCTCTCCTCCTCTCTCCTCTCCTCTCCTCCTCTCCTCTCCACCCTCTCTCCTCTCCTCTCCTCTCTCCTCTCTCCACCCCTCTCCTCCTCTCCTCCCTCCTCTCCTCTCCTCTCCCTCCCCTCTCTCCTCTCCTCTCTCCTCTACTCTCCACCCTCTCTCCTCTCCTCCTCTCCTTTCCTCTCCACCCTCTCTCCTCCTCTCCACCCTTTCTCCTCCTCTCCACCTTCTCTCCTCCTCTCCTCCACCCTCTCTCCTTCTCTCCACCCTCTCTCCTCCTCTCCTGTACCCTCTCTCATCTCCTCTCCTCCTCTCCTCTCATGCTCTCCTCCTCTCCTCCTCTCCTCTCCACCCTCTCTTATCCTCTCATCTATCAGTGACCTCTCCTGTCTCCTCACTAACCTCACACCAAGGAGGAAGGGAGGGAGGGGTGGAGGAGGGAGGAGAGGAAGGAAGAGAAAAGAGGAGAAGGATGCTAGTCATGGTGAGGTGTTTTTTTGGCGCTGGGTAATTGGGAACATTGCTCTCGTTATCTAGTCAGACACAGAAGGATTCTCAGGGGGAAACTCTGGCACTCCCTCCCCTCCTCTCGTCTCCTCTTGTCTTGACCTCCTCCCTCCCTCCCTCCCTTCCTCTTCCTCTCTCCATGGTGTGAGGTTGGTGAGGTTGGTGAGGAGAGACCCAGACAGCACCTGATTGAGGAGAGGAGAGCAGGAGCTACTTTTTCTGGCATGGCTCCCTATCTCCCTCCCTCCCACGTCCTCCCTCCCTGTCTCCCTCCCTCCCACATCCTCCCTCCCTATCTCCCTCCCTCCCACATCCTCCCTATCTCCCTCCCTCTCATGTCCTCCCTATCTCCCTCCCTCCCACGTCCTCCCTCCCTATCTTCCTCCCTCCCACGTCCTCCCTCCCTATCTCCCTCCCTCCCACGTCCTCCCTATCTCCCTCCCTCCCACGTCCTCCCTCTCTCCCTCCCTCCCACGTCCTCCCTCCCTATCTCCCTCCCTCCCACGTCCTCTCTCCCTATTTCCCTCCCTCTCACATCCTCCCTCCCTATCTCCCTCCCTCCCATGTCCTCCCTTCCCGTCCTTTCACCCTTGGCTGGCTGTGAGGAAGGTTGAAGGAGTGGAAATGAGTGTTTTGGACACGCCCTTCTGTTTGACGGTAATAAAAACACACAACATTTTGTTATGAGCTCATTGTATAGCATTCAGAACAGAAACACAGGACCATGAATTTACAGACTATAAGCTATCCCTAAAGCCTGTGAAAAATAATGAACTCAGAGGAAGACAGAGAGAGAGAGAGAGATAGAGAGATAGAGAGAGAGACAGAGAGAGAGCGAGAGAGAGGGAGAGAGAGAGAGAGAGAGAGAGAGAGAGAGAGAGAGAGAGAGAGAGAGAGAGAGAGAGAAAGAGAGAGAGAGACGAGAGAGAGAGAGAGAGAGAGAGAGAGAGAGAGAGAGAGAGAGAGAGAGAGAGAGAGAGAGAGAGAGAGAGAGAGAGAGAGAGAGAGAGAGAGAGAGAGAGAGAGAGAGAGAGAGAGAGAGAGAGACAGAGAGAGAGAGAGAGAGAGAGAGAGAGACTCCCCTGTAGAACTGTGAAAAAGGATGAACCCATCACAAAGCTCCTCAGAAGCCAGCCGTGGCTGTGTGCCTCCCCACAGCATAGCCTTACTCAGAGGGGAGGGCTGGTAGGTACTCGCCCCAGAGGTGGGAATAGAGAGGAGAGGGTTGGAAGGGAAGTAGAGGGGAGGGCTGGTAGGTACTCGCCCCAGAGGTGGGAATAGAGAGGAGAGGGTTGGAAGGGAAGTAGAGGGGAGGGCTGGTGGGTACTCGCCCCAGAGGTGGGAATAGAGAGGAGAGGGTTGGAAGGGAAGTAGAGGGGAGGGCTGGTAGGTACTCGCCCCAGAGGAGGGAATAGAGAGGAGAGGGTTGGAAGGGAATTAGAGGGGAGGGTTGGTGGGTACTCGCCCCAGAGGTGGGAATAGAGAGGAGAGGGTTGGAAGGGAAGTAGAGGGGAGGGCTGGTAGGTACTCGCCCCAGAGGTGGGAATAGAGAGGAGAGGGTTGGAAGGGAAGTAGAGGGGAGGGTTGGTGGGTACGTACCCAGGGAGAGGTAAGTCCTGGCTGGGGAGAGTGTGGCCCACATGCCTGGGAACACCTGGAGAGATAACACCTAGCTACCCTGCCCTGGTGGGAGCTGACGGGAGCTGGGAGTGAGGCTATTCCCTGGCTGGAGCTGGGAGCTGTCTCCTCCCCATCCCCAGTAAGCTGTCTCCTCCCCATCCCCACCCCCCAGTAAGCTGTCTCCTCTCCATCCCCACCCCCAGTAAGCTGTCTCCTCCCCATCCCCACCCCCAGTAAGCTGTCTCCTCCCCATCCCCACCCCCAGTAAGCTGTCTCCTCTCCATCCCCACCCCCAGTAACCTGTCTTCTCCCCACCCCCAGTAAGCTGTCTCCTCCCCATCCCCACCCCCAGTAAGCTGTCTCCTCCCCATCCCCACCCCCAGTAAGCTGTCTCCTCCCCATCCCCACCCACAGTAAGCTGTCTCCTTCCCATCCCCACCCCCAGTAAGCTGTCTCCTCCCCACCCCCATCCCCAGTAAACTGTCTCCACCCCATCCCCACCCCCAGTAAGCTGTCTCCTCCCCATCCCCACCCCCAGTAAGCTGTCTCCTCCCCATCCCCACCCCCAGTAAGCTGTCCTCCCCATCCCCACCCCCAGTAAGCTGTCTCCTCCCCCCCTCTCCCCCAGTAAAGCCCCCATCCACAGTAAGCTGTCTCCTCCCCATCCCCACCCCCAGTAAGCTGTCTCCTCCCCATCCCCACCCCCAGTAAGCTGTATCCTTCCCCATCCCCACCCCCAGTAAGCTGTCTCCTCCCCATCCCCACCCCCAGTAAGCTGTCTCCTCCCCATCCCCACCCCCAGTAAGCTGTCTCCTCCCCATCCCCACCCCCAGTAAGCTGTCTCCTCCCCATCCCCACCCCCAGTAAGTGGTATCCTCCCTCTGGTGCTAATACCCACCAACCCTCTCCACTCCCCCTCTCCCCTCATCCTCTCCTCCTCTCCTCCTCTCCTCCTCTCCTCTCCCCTATCCTCCTCTTCTCCTCTCCTCTTCTCTCCTCGCTTAACTCTGGTGCTCAGGGATCTAGAGCACAGTTCTGCCATTTCCCATTACATTTACCTCAATGGATTCTGTGTTTGTGTGTGTGTAGATTCTCCTCTGTTCAGAAACGTAGTGGGGTCTGTTAGTCCTGTGGATTCTCCTCTGTTCAGAAACGTAGTGGGGTCTGTTAGTCCTGTGGTTCCCTCTGTAGAAAACGTAGTCTCTGTCCTGTTCAGAAACGTAGTGGGTCTGTTAGTCTGTTAGTCCTGTGGGGTTTCTCCTCTGTTCAGAAACGTAGTGGGGTCTGTTAGTCCTGTAGTTTCTCCTCTGTTCAGAAACGTAGTGGGGTCTGTTAGTCCTCCTCTGTAGAAACGTAGTGGGGTTCTGTTCAGAAACGTAGTGGGGTCCTGTGATTCTCCTCTGTTCAGAAACGTAGTGGGGTCTGTTAGTCCTGTAGTCCTCTGTAGATTAGTGGGGTCTCCTCTGTTCAGAAACGTAGTGGGGTCTGTTAGTCCTGTAGATTCTCCTCTGTTCAGAAACGTAGTGGGGTCTGTTAGTCCTGTAGATTCTCCTCTGTTCAGAAACGTAGTGGGGTCTGTTAGTCCTGTAGATCTCCTCCTCTGTTCAGAAACGTAGTGGGGTAGTGGGGTCTGTTCTGTTAGTCCTGTAGATTCTCCTCTGTTCAGAAACGTAGTGGGGTCTGTTAGTCCTGTAGAAACGTTCTCCTCTGTTCAGAAACGTAGTGGGGTCTGTTAAGTCCTGTGGTTTCTCCTCTGTTCAGAAACGTAGTGGGGTCTGTTAGTCCTGTAGATTCTCCTCTGTTCAGAAACGTAGTGGGGTCTGTTAGTCCTGTAGAGTTCTCCTCAGAAACGTGTTCAGAAACGTAGTGGGGGTCTGTTAGTCCTGTAGATTCTCCTCTGTTCAGAAACGTAGTGGGGTCTGTTAGTCCTGTAGATTCTCCTCTGTTCAGAAACGTAGTGGGGTCTGTTAGTCCTGTGGATTCTCCTCTGTTCAGAAACGTAGTGGGGTCTGTTAGTCCTGTAGATTCTCCTCTGTTCAGAAACGTAGTGGGGTCTGTTAGTCCTGTAGATTCTCCTCTGTTCAGAAACGTAGTGGGGTCTGTTAGTCCTGTGGTTTCTCCTCTGTTCAGAAACGTAGTGGGGTCTGGTCTGTTAGTCCTGTAGATTCTCCTCTGTTCAGAAACGTAGTGGGGTCTGTTAGTCCTGTAGTTTCTCCTCTGTTCAGAAACGTAGTGGGGTCTGTTAGTCCTGTGGTTTCTCCTCTGTTCAGAAACGTAGTGGGGTCTGTTAGTCCTGTAGATTCTCCTCTGTTCAGAAACGTAGTGGGGTCTGTTAGTCCTGTAGATTCTCCTCTGTTCAGAAACGTAGTGGGGTCTGTTAGTCCTGTGGTTTATCCTCTGTTCAGAAACGTAGTGGGGTCTGTTAGTCCTGTAGATTCTCCTCTGTTCAGAAACGTAGTGGGGTCTGTTAGTCCTGTAGTAGTTCTCCTCTGTTCTCTCAGAAACGTAGTGGGGTCTGTCTGTAGTCCCTGTGGTTTGTTAGTCCTCCTCTGTTCAGAAACGTAGTGGGGTCTGTTAGTCCTGTAGATTCTCCTCTGTTCAGAAACGTAGTGGGGTCTGTTAGTCCTGTAGATTCTCCTCTGTTCAGAAACGTAGTGGGGTCTGTTAGTCCTGTGGTTTATCCTCTGTTCAGAAACGTAGTGGGGTCTGTTAGTCCTGTAGATTCTCCTCTGTTCAGAAACGTAGTGGGGTCTGTTAGTCCTGTAGTTTCTCCTCTGTTCAGAAACGTAGTGGGGTCTGTTAGTCCTGTGGTTTATCCTCTGTTCAGAAACGTAGTGGGGTCTGTTAGTCCTGTAGATTCTCCTCTGTTCAGAAACGTAGTGGGGTCTGTTAGTCCTGTGGTTTATCCTCTGTTCAGAAACGTAGTGGGGTCTGTTAGTCCTGTAGATTCTCCTCTGTTCAGAAACGTAGTGGGGTCTGTTAGTCCTGTCTGATTAGTCCTCTGTTCAGAAACGTAGTGGGGTAGTCTGTTAGTCCTGTGGTTTATCCTCTGTTCAGAAACGTAGTGGGGTCTGTTAGTCCTGTAGATTCTCCTCTGTTCAGAAACGTAGTGGGGTCTGTTAGTCCTGTGGTTTATCCTCTGTTCAGAAACGTAGTGGGGTCTGTTAGTCAGAAACTGTGGGGTCTTTATTTATCCTCTGTGGTTTATCCTCTGTTGTTCAGAAACGTAGTGGGGTCTGTTAGTCCTGTAGATTCTCCTCTGTTCAGAAACGTAGTGGGGTCTGTTAGTCCTGTGGTTTATCCTCTGTTCAGAAACGTAGTGGGGTCTGTTAGTCCTGTGGTTTATCCTCTGTTCAGAAACGTAGTGGGGTCTGTTAGTCCTATAGATTTTCCTCTGTTCAGAAACGTAGTGGGGTCTGTTAGTCCTGTAGATTCTCCTCTGTTCAGAAACGTAGTGGGGTCTGTTAGTCCTATAGATTCTCCTCTGTTCAGAAACGTAGTGGGGTATGTTAGTCCTGTAGATGTGTGTTTCTTATCTCTGTTCTCTAAGTTACCTTTGCTTGTTATGGATGTTGAATCTTACAGTTGGGCAATTTCAAAAATATTCTAGAACAGGAGTGTTTTCATGTTGGTTGGTTGGTCCCATGACAGCAGGTGACTTCTGCTCCATTGTTTAAATATTTTCGTTTTTATTTTACACTTTGAAGCACCAACCAGCTCAATGTGTCTTGTTTGAATTCACTTTGAGACGTATATATAAAAAAAAAGAACTCAACACTCTTTTATCCTCTTTTCTTTTAATCAAAGGCACCAAAGCTGAACGCTAAAAGATACGTATCCAACAAATATTCCTGACAATATTGTTAGAAAATAAAATAGCAAATTCACATCAACCGTTTCCATTCTACTAGAAAGGGTACTTTAACTGCTTAACAGAGGGATATCAAATTCTCTCGCACTTGATCAACAGTTTAATTTTTAATTTTTAAGAGAAGCAGCTATTGCCTACCGGTAAACATCATCACATTACAAAGTCCTTTGGTGTTCCAAATTCTAATGTAATTTTTTGGAAGGGAGGAGTACAGGTGGAGGGAGGGAGGGAGGGAGGGAGGGAGGGGGAGGGAGGGGGGAGGGAGGGAGGGAGGGAGGGAGGGAGGGAGGGAGGAGGGAGGGAGGGAGGGAGGGAGGGAGGGAGGGAGGGAGGGAGGGAGGGAGGGGAGGGAGGGAGGGAGGGGGGGAGGAGGGAGGGGGGGGGAGGGAGGGGAGGGAGGGAGGGGAGGGAGGGAGGGGAGGGAGGGAGGGGAGGGAGGGAGGGGGAGGGAGGGGAGGGGAGGAGGGAGGGGAGGGGGGGAGGGAGGGGAGGGGGAGGGAGGGAGGGGGGAGGAGGGGGAGGCAAATAGATAAAAATGACAGGCCTCTTGCGTTCCCTGTGTGACAACTGCTTGGTTATGTGTTCCTTCAGCCAGCATATTGTCTACTGGTGGACCCCATTTAGTTTGAAATAGAAAACAATACTAGCCAGCAGGTTATTAGCTGTTATCCAGAGAACCCCGACATACTTTGCTCAGAAGAAAATGAGGAGAAGCTGGAGAAAATACAGTAACATACTGTATTATATGATTGCAATCTTTCAATGTTCTGAAATCTATCCATCTTAAATACAGTAACATACTGTATTATATGATTGTAATCTTTCAATGTTCTGAAATCTATCCATCTTAAATACAGTAACATACTGTATTATATGATTGCAATCTTTCAATGTTCTGAAATCTATCCATCTTAAATACAGTAACATACTGTATTATATGATTGCAATCTTTCAATGTTCTGAAATCT
>CM072220.1:79645750-79648250 GCA_036851935.1 Coregonus suidteri
ACCTAGATTCAATCAGATCAAGTGTTAACCGGAGATAGCCGACAACCAGCATAGCTGATGTTTTGACGGTGTCCGAGGAGTAACTGCATTGGAGCTGTCAAATCAGTGAGCAGCTGCTCTTGATTATTGTAAGCTATGCTGGTTGTCGGCTATCTCCGGTTAACACTTGATCTGATTGAATCTAGGTTTACTAATGAAGACCTCTTTGTTGTCCTCCAAGACCTTCTTCGCCCGCTTTGAGGATAACACAGTGCCACCGACGAGGCCCACTACCAAGGACTGTGGCCTCTCCTTCTCTGTGGCCGACGTGAGTAAGACATTTAACCATGTTAACCCCCGCAAGGCTGCCGGCCCAGACGGCATCCCTAGCCGCGTCCTCAGAGCATGCGCAGACCTGCTGGCTGGTGTGTTTATGGACATATTCAATCTCTCCCTTTCCCACTCTGCTGTTCCCACATGCTTCAAGATGGCCACCATTGTTCCTGTACCCAAGAAAGCAAAGGTAACTGAACTAAATGACAATCGCGCCATAGCACTCACCTCTGTCATCATGAAGTGCTTTGAGAGACTAGTCAAGGATCATATCAACTCTGCCTTACCTGTCACCCTAGACCCACTTCAATTTGCTTACCGCCCAAATAGATCCACAGACGATGCAATCGCCATCACACTGCACACTGCCCTATCCCATCTGGACAAGAGGAATACCTATGTAAGAATGCTGTTCTTTGACTATAGCTCAGCATTCAACACCATAGTACCCTCCAAGCTCATCATTAAGCTTGAGGCCCTGGGTCTGAACCCCGCCCTGTGCAACTGGGTCCTGGACTTCCTGACGGGCCGCCCCCAGGTGGTGAAGGTAGGAAACAACATCTCCACTTCGCTGATCCTCAACACAGGGGCCCCACAAGGGTGCGTGCTCAGCCCCCTCCTGTACTCCCTGTTCACCCATGACTGCGTGACCAAGCACGCCTCCAACTCAATCATCAAGTTTGCAGACGACACAACAGTAGTAGGCTTGATTACCAACAATGACGAGACAGCCTACAGGGAGGAGGTGAGGGCTCTCGGAGTGTGGTGCCAGGAAAATAACCTCTCACTCAACGTCAACAAAACAAAGGAGATGATCGTGGACTTCAGGAAACAGCAGAGGGTGCACCCCCCTATCCACCTCGACGGGACTGAGGTGGAGAAGGTGGAAAGTTCCTTGGCGTACACATCACTGACAAACTGAAATGGTCCACCCATGCAGACAGTGTGGTGAAGAAGGCGCAACAGAGCCTCTTCAACCTCAGGAGGCTGAAGAAATTTGGCTTGGCACCTAAAACCCTCACAAACTTTTACAGATGCACAATTGAGAGCATCCTGTCGGGCTGTATCACCACCTGGTACGGCAACTGCACCGCCCGCAACCCCAGGTCTCTCCAGAGGGTGGTGCGGTCTGCCGAACACATTACCGGGGGCAAACTACCCGCCCTCCAAGACACCTACAGCACCCGATGTCACAGGAAGGCCAAAAAGATAATCAAGGACATCAACCACCCGAGCCACTGCCTGTTCACCCTGTGGTCCTCTGTAGCTTAATTGGTAGAGCATGGCGCTTGTAACGCCAGGGTAGTGGGTTTGATCCCCGGGACCACCCATACGTAAAAATGTATGCACACATGACTGTAAGTCGCTTTGAATAAAAGCGTCTGCTAAATGGCAAATTATTATCATCCAGAAGGCAGTTAAATAGCCATCACTAGCACATTAGAGGCTGCTGCTGCCTATTGAAATCACTGGCCACTTTAAGAAATGGAACACTAGTCACTTTAAAAATGTTTACATATCTTGCACTACTCATCTCATATGTATATACTGTATTCTATTCTATAATATTCTACTGTATCTTAGACCATGCCGCTCTTTCATTGCTTGTCCATATATGTATATATTCTTAAATTCCATTCCTTACTAGATTAGTGTGTATTGGGTATATGTTGTGAAATTGTTAGATATTACTTGTTAGATATTACTGCACTGTCGGAGCTAGAAGCACAAGCATTTCGCTACACCCGCAATAACATCTGCTAAACACGTGTATGAGACAAATAAAATGTGATTTGATTTGATTTGAAGCCACACCCTTCCCACTCACGTTAGAAGTTCAGAATGAGAAAGTGTAGCTACATAGAATTAATTACGCTCAAATTTAAAATCATTAAAATAAATAATGAGGATTTCTATAAGCCCAATCCAGGTGTAGATGACATCACACATTCCAGTGTTTGAACTTGTAAACAAGGCTGAATGGGATTTGTCTTAAAGGGATACTACAGGAGTTTGGCAATGAGGCCCTTTATCTACTTCCCCAGAGTCAGATGAACTCGTGGATACCATTTCCCCAGAGTCAGATGAACTCGTGGATACCATTTCCCCAGAGTCAGATGAACTCGTGGATACCATTTCCCCAGAGTCAGATGAACTCGTGGATACCATTTCCCCAGAGTCAGATGAA
>CM072220.1:79658250-79660750 GCA_036851935.1 Coregonus suidteri
CTCTCCTCTCTGACAGACAGACATCTCTAGTGTTGTTACCCTTCTCTCCTCTCCTCTCTGACAGACAGACAGACATCATCTAGTTGTTGTTACCTTCTCTCCTCTCTGACAGACAGACATCTCTAGTGTTGTTACCTACTCTTCTCTCTGACAGACAGACATCTCTAGTGTTGTTACTTTCTCTCCTCTCTGACAAACAGACATCTCTAGTGTTGTTACTTCTCTCTCTCCTCTTCTCTCTGACAGACAGACATCTCTAGTGTTGTCATCTTCTCCTTCTCTCCTCTCCTCTCTGACAGACAGACATCTCTAGTGTCCTTACCTCTCTCTCCTCTCTGACCTCCTCTCGACATCTCTCCTCTTGTTACCTTTCCTCTCCTCTCCTCTCCTCTCAGACAGACTCTCATCTCTAGTGTTGTTACCTCTCTCTCCTCTCCTCTCAGACCTCATCTCTAGTGTTGTCTCCTCTCCTCTTCTCTCCTGACAGACAGACTCTCTCCTGTTGTTTTTCTCCTCTTCTCTCTGACAGACAGACATCTCTAGTGTTCTTACCTTCTCCTCTCTCTCCTCTCTGACAGACTCACAGACATCTCTAGTGTTGTTCTCCTCTTCTCTACTCTCCTCTCTGACAGACAGACATCTCTAGTGTTGTTACATTCTCTCCTCTCTGACAGACAGACATCTCTAGTGTTGTCTTCCTTCCTCTAGTTAGTAGTCTTTTCTGGCTTCTGTTCTGTTCCTCTCCTCTCTTCTCTTCCCCTCTCCTCTCTGACAGATATCTCCAGTGGAGTTAACTTCCTCTAGTTCCCTCAAACTCAACTCTGGACCTCAAAGCCAGTACGACAGCAGATTTTAATTGTTACCCTCTAATCACGGACTGATTTAGACCTGGGGCACCAGGTGGTGCAATAATGATCAGGCAGAAGAAAAGCAGCAGGTTCCGGACCTCGTAAGGTCAGAGTTGAATACCTCTGGTATAGTAAGTAGTCTATTCTGTCTCCTCTCCTCTCCTCTCCTCTCCTTTCCTTTCCTTTCCTTTCCTTTCCTCTCCTCTGCTCACCACTCTTCTCCAACCCCGTTCTCTTCTCTTCTCTTCTCTTCTCTTCTCTTCTCTTCTCTTCTCTTCTCTTCTCTTCTCTTCTCTTCTCTTCTTTCTCTTCTCTTCTCTTCTCTCCTCTCTCTCTTCTCTTCTTTCCTCTCCTCTCTTCTCTTCTCTTCCTTCTTCTCTCTTCTCCTTCTCGCCTCATTTCTCTCTCTCTCTCTTCTCTTCTCCTCACCACTCATCTCCTCTCCTCTCCTCTTCTCTCCTCTCCTTCTCCTCTCCATTTCTCTCCTCACCACTCCTCTCCTCCTCCCGTTCTCTCCTCTCTCTCTCTCCTCTCCTCTCCTCTCCTCTCCTCTCTCCTCTCTCCTCTCTCTCTCCTCTCCTCCTCCTCTCTCATCACTCTTCTCTCCTCTCCTCTCCTCTCCTCTCACTCTCCTCTCCTCTCCTCTCCTCTCCTCTCCTCTCCTCTCCTCTCCTCTCCTCTCCTCTCCACTCTTCTCCTCCTCTCTCCTCAACACTCTTCTCCTCTCCTCTCCTCTCCTCTCACCTCACCTCTCTCTCCCCTCTCTCCTCTCATCACCTCTCCTCTCCTCTCCTCTCACTCTCCTCTCCTCTCATCTCCTCTCCTCACATCTCTCTCCTCTCCTCTCTCCTCTCCTCTCCTTCTCCTCTCCTCTCCTCCTCTCTCCTCTCCTCTCCTCTAACCTCTCCTCTCCTCTCCTCTCCTCTTCGCTCCTCTCCTCCTCCCTCTCTTCTCTCTTCCCTCACTCCACTTCTCACCTCTCCTCTCCTCTCTTCTCTCTCTCTCCTCTCCACTCTCTCTCTCTGTCTCCTCTCCTCACCCACTCTTCTCCTCTCCTCTCCTCTCCTCTCACCTCCTCTCCTCTCCTCTTCTCTCCTCTCCTCTCCTCTCCTCTCCTCTCCTCTCCTCTTCCTCTTCTCGTTCTCTCTCCTCTCATCTCCTCACCACTCTCTCCTCTCCTCTCCTCTCCTCACCACTCCTCATCCTCTCCTCCCTCTCCTCTCTCTCCTCTCCTCTCCTCTCCTCTCCTCTCCTCTCTCACCTCTCTTCTCTCCTCTCCTCTCTCCTCTTCTCTCCTCTCTCTCTCTCCCTCTCCATTCTCTCTCCTCTCCTCTCCTCTCCTCACCCCCCATTCTTCTCTCCTCTCCTCCTCTCTCTCCACAGTCTCACCTCTTCCACTCCTCTCCACTCTCCTCCTCTCTCTACTCTCCTCTCTGACAGACTCTCAGACATCTCTCTCCTCTCCTTCATCTCCTCTCCTCAGACTCCTTCCTCTCCTCTCCTCTCCTCTCCTCTCTTCTTCAGACAGACCTCTCCTCTCTCTTCTCTTCTCCTCTAGTTTCTAGTCTTTTCTCTCCTTCTGTTCTTCTTTCTCTCCTCCTCCTTCTCTTCTCCTCTCCTCTCTTGAGATATCTCCTCTGGAGTCTAACTTC
>CM072220.1:79663250-79688250 GCA_036851935.1 Coregonus suidteri
GTTATGATGTATCATTTCCAGAAGAAATGAAACGGGGGAGATAGAAAGACAGTGTTCTATTCCGTGCTGTCTTCCTCTCTCTCCATGTGTCCCATGCCTCTGGCATCCCCCAGTGCCCTGTCACTTGTGCAGTTGTCAGTACTGCGTGTTCAGATCTTGGTACCAGAGTGCACTCTTTGTTTATGTCACGTACAGACAGACAGACAGACAGACAGACAGACAGACAGACAGACAGACAGACAGACAGAGCCTAACGCAGGACACCAGGGCTGTTGATACCATCAAGACATCAAATGGCTACAACGCTGCAGCAACAGACAGAGACATACAGGCATAGCAGCGTAGCTCATAACATCACCGGAGAACAGAGCTGAACAGAGCTGATGATGGGATCGTGCAGTCGTAAGCCCTGTGAATGTAAACACAGATAAACAGGCCTTGTACGGCGCAGCACATCACTGGAGAGCAGAGCAGAGCAGAGCTGATGATAGGATCGTGCAGTGGTAAGAAGAAAGGCCTTACATAGTGAGCTCTCGTTGGCACTCTGTAATATGTTAGCAACAGTCCCAGTGAGGCCGCCACAATTAACTCACTCATCATGTCTCCTTAATTAAAGAGAGAGAGATATTAAGAGATATCTGACAGGAACTATCTCACTGCTCTGTTTCAGTCATCCTGATTGGTGAAGTCACAGGAAGAGGAAGACACTTGAGCCCCAAACTGATGCAGCTGATAAAGAGACAGAGAGAAGAGAGGGAGGAGAACAGAGAGTTGAATACCTAGGGAGGGACAGAGAGAAGAGAGAGAGAGGAATACCTAGGGAGAGACAGAGAGAAGAGAGAGAGGAATACCTAGGGAGAGACAGAGAGAAGAGAGAGAGAGGAATACCTAGGGAGAGACAGAGAGAAGAGAGAGAGAGGAATACCTAGGGAGAGACAGAGAGAAGAGAGAGAGAATACCTAGGGAGAGACAGAGAGAAGAGAGAGAGAGGAATACCTAGGGAGGGACAGAGAGAAGAGAGAGAGAGGAATACCTAGGGAGAGACAGAGAGAAGAGAGAGAGAGAATACCTAGGGAGAGACAGAGAGAAGAGAGAGAGATGAATACCTAGGGAGAGACAGAGAGAAGAGAGAGAGAGGAATACCTAGGGAGAGACAGAGAGAAGAGAGAGAGAGGGAATACCTAGGGAGGGACAGAGAGAAGAGAGAGAGAGAGGAATACCTAGGGAGGGACAGAGAGAACAGAGAGAGAGGAATACCTAGGGAGAGACAGAGAGAACAGAGAGAGAGGAATACCTAGGGAGAGACAGAGAGAAGAGAGAGAGATGAATACCTAGGGAGGGACAGAGAGAAGAGAGAGAGATGAATACCTAGGGAGGGACAGAGAGAACAGAGAGAGGAATACCTAGGGAGAGACAGAGAGAAGAGAGAGAGGAATACCTAGGGAGGGACAGAGAGAAGAGAGAGAGATGAATACCTAGGGAGGGACAGAGAGAAGAGAGAGAGAGGAATACCTAGGGAGAGACAGAGAGAAGAGAGAGAGAGGAATACCTAGGGAGAGACAGAGAGAAGAGAGAGAGAGGAATACCTAGGGAGAGACAGAGAGAAGAGAGAGAGAGGAATACCTAGGGAGAGACAGAGAGAAGAGAGAGAGAGGAATAATACCTAGGGAGAGACAGAGAGAAGAGAGAGATGAATACCTAGGGAGAGACAGAGAGAATAGAGAGAGAGGAATACCTAGGGAGAGACAGAGAGAAGAGAGAGAGAGGAATACCTAGGGAGGGACAGAGAGAAGAGAAAGAGAGAGGAATACCTAGGGAGAGACAGAGAGAAGAGAGAGAGGAATACCTAGGGAGAGACAGAGAGAGAGAGAGAAGAGAGAGAGGAATACCTAGGGAGAGACAGAGAGAAGAGAGAGAGGAATACCTAGGGAGAGACAGAGAGAAGAGAGAGAGAGAGAGAGAGGAATACCTAGGGAGGGACAGAGAGAAGAGAGAGAGAGGAATACCTAGGGAGGGATATTGTCACAGTGTCTCTCCTTTATCACCCGCAGTCCAGGAGTGTAGGTGAAGGTTGAGCCACATACAGTATAATACGTCCAACAACGAGCGCTATACTGAATGTCCTTCTGTAATGCATTGGGCTCCTTTTGAGTTAGCTCTCTGAATGAATGTTAGCTGTGAACGTTGGAAGATTGCGGTCCTCTGTAGCTCAGCTGGTAGAGCACGGCGCTTGTAACGCCAAGGTAGTGGGTTTGATCCCCGGGACCACCCATACACAAAAAAATTTATGCACGCATGACTTTAAGTCGCTTTGGATAAAAGCGTCTGCTAAATGGCATATTATTATTATTATTATATCTTAGCTTAAATCTAAACTATTTATCCACCGTAAGAGTAAATCAATGTCACTTTATTGTGTTAAGTTGTAGTATACGTTTAATATGGTTTAATATGGCATAAAAAAAAACTAATTGGTATTTGAAAAATAGAGATTGACATTTTTTAAGTGTTGCTATTCTGGTGTGAAGCAGCCACTTGAGAAGAAGAGAGACTGTGATTTGTTCAGTAAGAACAATTTTCTGGGGCTGAGAGAGAGAGAGAGAGAGAGAGAGAGAGAGAGAGAGAGAGAGAGAGAGAGAGAGAGAGAGAGAGAGAGAGGGAGAGAGAGAGAGAGAGAGAGAGAGAGAGGAGAGAGAGAGAGAGAGAGAGAGAGAGAGAGAGAGAGAGAGAGAGAGAGAGAGAGAGAGAGAGAGAGAGAGAGAGAGAGAGAGAGAGAAAGTTTTCACAGTGAGAGAGTCTCATTACAACGTGGGTGGCATGGCTGAGGCGCAGTCATACCTAATTGGGATGTGTTTTAATTCAACCAGGCACACATACACACACACATGCGCATCACACACACGCATCACACACGCGCATCACACACACGCATCACACACACGCATCACATACAACGTACAGCAGCTAGCACATTCATGTCAAAACTATTCTTGATAAAAGTGTTTTGGATTCTCTTCGTTTTGCAGGTGTTGGAAATGAAAAACACACCTTAGTAAAGTAGAATACAATACTATACAATACTATACAATACAATACTGTACAATACAATACCACACAATACTGTACAATACTACACAATACTATACTATACAATACATTTAAGTCATTTAGTAGACGCTCTTATCCAGAGCGACTTACAGTTAGTGAGTGCATACATTTTTCATACTGGCCCCCCTGTGGGAATCGAACCCACAACCCTGCCGTTGCAAGCGCCAACGCAATACTGTACAATACTATACAATACTACACAATACAATACAATACTATACTATACTATACAATACAAAATAATTCATTTTAAAGGATAGCAGGGATATGGCTAACTGTATTCCAACTAAGGTACATCACAGCTAAAGAAGGGATGGCAGGTAGCCCAGCAGTTAGAGAGACAAGCCAGCTACCAGAAGTGAGAAGTATTTTTCAAATCCTAGATGCCATTGCCTGCTGTTGTGCCCTTGAGCAACGCACGTAACCCCCCAAACCAACAGCTCACCAGGCGCCCAGTGTGGCAGCCCCCCCCCCCCCCCCGTCTGTCTGTGTCTCTGTCTCTGTCTCTCTCCCTGTCTGTCTGTGTCTCTGTCTCTCTCCCTGTCTGTCTCTCTCCCTGTCTGTCTGTGTCTCTGTCTGTCTCTGTCTCTGTCTCTCTCCCTGTCTGTCTGTGTCTCTGTCTCTCTCCCTGTCTGTCTGTGTCTCTGTCTGTCTCTGTCTCTGTCTCTCTCTCCCTGTCTGTCTGTGTCTCTGTCTGTCTCTGTCTCTGTCTCTCTCCCTGTCTGTCTGTGTCTCTGTCTCTCTCCCTGTCTGTCTGTGTCTCTGTCTGTCTCTGTCTCTGTCTCTCTCCCTGTCTGTCTGTGTCTCTGTCTGTCTCTGTCTCTGTCTCTCTCTCCCTGTCTGTCTGTGTCTCTGTCTCTCTCCCTGTCTGTCTGTGTCTCTGTCTGTCTCTGTCTCTGTCTCTCTCCCTGTCTGTCTGTGTCTCTGTCTCTCTCCCTGTCTGTCTGTGTCTCTGTCTCTCTCCCTGTCTGTCTCTGTCTCTGTCTCTGTTTCTCTCCCTGTCTGTCTCTGTCTCTGTCTCTGTCTCTCTCCCTGTCTGTCGGTGTCTCTGTCTCTCTCCCTGTCTGTCTCTGTCTCTGTCTCTCTCCCTGTCTGTCTCTGTCTCTGTCTCTCTCCCTGTCTGTCTCTGTCTCTCCTTCTGTCTGTCTCTGTCTCTGTCTGTCTGTGTCTCTGTCTCTCTCTCCCTGTCTGTCTCTGCCTCTGTCTCTGTCTGTCTCTGTCTCTATCTCTCTCCCTGTCTGTGTCTCTGTCTCTGTCTCTCTCCCTGTATGTCTCTGTCTCTGTCTCTCTCCCTGTCTGTCTGTGTCTCTGTCTCTGTCTGTCTCTGTCTCTGTCTCTCTCCCTGTCTGTCTCTGTATCTGTCTCCTCCCTGTCTGTCTCTGTCTCTCCTTCTGTCTGTCTCTGTCTCTGTTTCTGTCTGTGTCTCTGTCTCTCTCCCTGTCTGTCTCTGTCTCTGTCTCTCTCCCTGTCTGTCTCTCTCTCTGTCTCTCTCCCTGTCTGTCTCTGTCTCTCTCCCTGTCTGTCTCTGTCTCTGTCTCTGTCTCTGTCTCTGTCTCTGTCTCTGTCTCTCTCCCTGTCTGTCTCTGTCTCTCTCCCTGTCTGTCTCTGTCTCTGTCTCTCTCCCTGTCTTTCTGTGTCTCTGTCTCTGTCTCTGTCTCTGTCTCTCTCCCTGTCTGTCTCTGTCTCTCCTTCTGTCTGTCTCTGTCTCTCTCTCTCCCTGTCTGTCTCTGTCTCTCTCCCTGTGTGTCTCTGTCTCTCTCCCTGTCTGTCTGTGTCTCTGTCTCTGTCTGTCTCTGTCTCTGTCTCTCTCCCTGTCTGTCTCTGTCTCTGTCTCTCTCCCTGTCTGTCTCTGTCTCTCCTTCTGTCTGTCTCTGTCTCTCTCCCTGTCTGTCTCTGTCTCTCCTTCTGTCTGTCTCTCTGTCTCTGTCTCTGTCTCTCTCCCTGTCTGTCTCTGTCTCTCTCCCTGTCTGTCTCTGTCTCTCTCTTTGTCTCTCTCCCTGTCTGTCTGTGTCTCTGTCTCTTTTTGTCTGTCTGTCTGTCTCTCTTCTCTCTTTCTTCACTGTGAACCGTGTCCTAGCG
Organism: Coregonus suidteri; assembly: GCA_036851935.1. Lineage (NCBI taxonomy): Eukaryota > Metazoa > Chordata > Actinopteri > Salmoniformes > Salmonidae > Coregonus > Coregonus suidteri. The sequence goes on from CM072220.1 coordinate 79,668,438, forward strand.
GGACTCAACCCTACGGTGCCCTGATCTCTCTGTCTGTCTCTTTGTCGTGTGTCAAGTTTTGCCATCTTCTTACATCAGCTGCAGTTTAGATGAAATTTTAATGTGCCTTTTCCTCTGTTTCTTTGACTGTTTTTAAAGTGGCTGTCGGTCTGTTTGTCGCAGTTAGAGAGAGAGAGAGAGAGAGAGAGAAAGGGAGAGAGAGAGAGAAAGACAGAGACAGACAGAGAGAGAGAGAGAGAGAGAGAGAGAGAGAGAGAGAGAGAGAGAGAGAGAGAGAGAGAGAGAGAGAAAGACAGGAGAGAGAGAGAGAGAGAGAGAGAGAGAGAGAGAGAGAGAGAGAGAGAGAGAGAGAGAAAGACAGAGAGAGGGCTTGGTGAAGAGACAGAAGTCTTCTGATTCGAGACAGATGACAGCGTTTGTGTCCCTAATGGCACCCTATTCTCTATAAAGTGCCCTATTCAATATGTGCCCTGATCAAAAGTAGTGCCCTAAATAGGGAATAGGGTGCCATATGGGATGTAGCATCGCTGGATGATTTAACCATGAAAAACCAGCTGGAGACAAAAATCAAAATTCAATTAATTTCTCGTCTGGTCATTTTACGTACTGTAAAAAAAAAAGAGAGAGCGAGAGAGCGAGAGAGAGAGAGAGCGAGAGAGCGAGAGAGAGAGAGAGCGAGAGAGAGAGAGAGAGAGAGAGAGAGAGAGAGAGAGTTGGAGACGGGAGAGAGAGAGAGTTGGAGACGGGAGAGAGTTGGAGACAGACAGACAGACAGACAGACAGACAGACAGACAGACAGACAGACAGACAGACAGACAGACAGACAGACAGGGAGAAAAAAAGAGAGAGCGAGAGAGAGAGAGAGCGAGAGAGAGAGAGAGAGAGAGAGAGAGAGAGACAGACAGACAGACAGACAGACAGACAGACAGACAGACAGACAGACAGACAGACAGACAGACAGACAGACAGACAGACAGACAGACAGACAGACAGACAGACAGACAGACAGACAGACAGACAGACAGACAGACAGACAGACAGACAGAGAGAGAGAGGGAGTTGGAGACGGGAGAGAGAGACAGACAGACAGACAGACAGACAGACAGACAGACAGACAGAGAGAGAGAGAGAGGGAGTTGGAGATGGGAGAGAGAGAGAGAGAGAGAGAGAGAGAGAGAGAGAGAGAGAGAGAGAGAGAGAGAGAGAGAGAGAGAGAGAGAGAGAGAGAGAGAGAGTTGGAGACGGGAGAGAGAGAGAGAGAGAGAGAGAGAGAGAGAGAGAGAGAGAGAGAGAGAGAGAGAGAGAGAGAGAGAGAGGGAGTTGGAGACGGGAGAGAGAGAGAGGGAGTTGGAGACGGGAGAGAGAGAGAGGGAGTTGGAGATGGGAGAGAGAGAGAGGGAGTTGGAGACGGGAGAGAGAGAGAGAGAGAGAGGGAGTTGGAGACGAGAGAGAGAGAGAGAGAGAGAGAGACAGACAGACAGAAGACAGACAGACAGACAGACAGACAGACAGACAGACAGACAGACAGACAGACAGACAGACAGACAGACAGACAGACAGACAGACAGACAGACAGACAGACAGACAGACAGACAGACAGAGAGAGAGGGAGTTGGAGAGGGAGTTGGAGATGGGAGAGAGAGAGAGAGAGAGAGAGAGAGAGAGAGAGAGAGAGAGAGAAGAGAGAGAGAGAGAGAGAGAGAGAGGGAGTTGGAGACGGGAGAGAGAGAGAGAGAGAGAGAGAGAGAGAGAGAGAGAGAGAGAGAGAGAGAGAGGGAGTTGGAGACGGGAGAGAGAGAGAGAGACTACCAGAACCCACTGGATTCTCCAATTACATTGAATGAACTACAGGACAAAATACAAACCCTCCAACCCAAAAAGGCCTGTGGTGTTGATGGTATCCTCAATTAAATGATAAAATATACAGACCACAAATTTCAATTAGCTATACTTAAACTCCTTAACATCATCCTTAGCTCTGGCATCTTCCCCAATATTTGGAACCAAGGACTGATCACCCCAATCCACAAAAGTGGAGAAATTTTGACCCCAATAACTACCGTGGGATATGCATCAACAGAAACCTTGGGAAAATCCTCTGCATTATCATTAACAGCAGACTAGTTCATTTCCTCAGTGAAAACAATGTACTGATCAAATGTCAAATTGGCTTTTTACCAAATTTCCGTACAACAGACCACGTATTCACCCTGCACACCCTAATTGACAAACAAACAAAACAAAACAAAGGCAAAGTCTTCTCATGCTTTGTTGATTTTGAAAAAGCTTGACTCAATTTGGCATGAGGGTCTGCTATATAAATTGATGGAATGTGGGGTTGGGGGAAAAACATACAACATTATAAAATCCATGTACACAAACAACAAGTGTTAAAATAGGCAAAAAACACGCACATTTCTTTCCACAGGGCCATGGGGTGAGACAGGGATGCAGTTTAAGCCCCACCCTCTTCAACATATATATCAACGAATTGGCGAGGGCACTAGAACAGTCTGCAGCACCCGGCCTCACCCTGCTAGAATCTGAAGTCAAATGTCTACTGTTTGCTGATGATCTGGTGCTTCTGTCACCAACCAAGGAGGGCCTACAGCAGCACCTAGATCTTCTGAACAGATTCTGTCAGACCTGGGCCCTGACAGTAAATCTCAGTAAGACAAAAATAATGGTGTTCCAAAAAAGGTCCAGTTGCCAGGACCACAAATACAAATTCCATCTAGACACCGTTGCCCTAGAGCTCAGCGCCACAGGTAACTTCCACAAAGCTCTGAACAATCTGAGACAAGGCAAGAAGGGACTTCTATGCCATCAAAAGGAACATAACGTTTGACATACCAATTAGGATATGGCTAAAAATACATGAATCAGTTATAGAACCCATTGCCCTTTATGGTTGTGAGGTCTGGGGTCTGCTCACCAACCAAGAATTCACAAAATGGGACAAACACCAAATTGAGACTTTGCATGCAGAATTCTGCAAAAACATCCTCAGTGTACAACGTAAAACACAAAATAATGAAGAGATGAGAGATGAACTTGGAGAAGAGTCCCCTAAGTCAGCTGGTCCTGGGGCTCAGTTCACAAACACAAACAGACCCCACAGAGCCCCAGGACAACAACAACAACACAATTAGACCCAACCAAATCATGAGAAAACAAAAAGAGAATTACTTGACACATTGGAAAGAACAAACAAAAAAACAGAGCAAACTAGAATGCTATTTGGCCCTAAACAGAGAGTACACAGTGGCAGAATACCTGACCACTGTGACTGACCCAAACTTAAGGAAAGCTTTGACTATGTACAGACTCAGTGAGCATAGCCTTGCTATTGAGAAAGGCCGCCGTAGACAGACCTGGCTCTCAAGAGAAGACAGGCTATGTACACACTGCCCACAAAATGAGGTGGAAACTGAGCTGCACTTCTTAACCTCCTGCCAAATGTATGACCATATTAGAGACACATATTTCCCTCAGATTACAGCGATCCACAAAGAATTCGAAAACAAACCCAATTTTGATAAACTCCCTTATCTAGTAGGTGAAAAACATTACATTATAGTCATTTAGCAGACGCTCTTATCCAGAGCGACTTACAATTAGTGAGTGCATACATTATTAATTTTTTATACTGGCCCCCCGTGGGAATCGAACCCACAACCCTGGCGTTGCAAACGCCATGCTCTACCAACTGAGCTACATCCCTGCCGGCCATTCCCTCCCCTGGGCCAATTGTGCGCCGCCCCATGGGTCTCCCAGTCGCGGCCGGCTACGACAGAGCCTGGATTCGAACCAGGATCTCTAGTGGCACAGCTAGCACTGCGATGCAGTGCCTTAGACCACTGTGCCACTCGGGAGATACCACAGTGTGCCATCACAGCTGCAAGATTTGTGACCTGTTGCCACAAGAAAAGGGCAACCAGTGAAGAACAAACACCACTGAAAATACAACCCATATTTATGTTTATTTATTTTCCCATTTGTACTTTAACTATTTGCACATTGTTTCAACACTGTATATAGACATAATATAGATATAATATGACATTTGAAATGTCTTTATTCTTTTGGAACTTCTGAGTGTAATGTTTACTGTTAATATTTATTGTTTATTTCACTTTTGTTTACTATCTACTTCACTTGCTTTTGGCAATGTTAACATACGTTTCCCATGCCAATAAAGCCCTTAAATTGAATTGAGAGAGAGAGAGAGAGAGAGAGAGAGAGAGAGAGGTTGGGGAGAGAGAGAGAGAGAGAGAGAGGGAGAGAGAGAGAGAGAGAGAGAGAGAGAGAGAGAGCGGTGGGGGTTGTTTCCTGCTGGTTCGTCTTTGATGCTGACAACAGAGGTCTTAATTTGGTGGAAACTTAAATAGCATCGCTATTAGAGGATAGAGGAGCTGAATCCAGGCCACTGTCTGTTTATCTGTCTGCATGTATGTCTGTCTATGTCACTGGGCTGGTGTCAAATGTGGGGAGTACTTAATCAGGGCTGCACAAGATAAGGCTGTCATAAGGCTGAATAAGGTTGTTATGGCTGGTTATGACAGTTCATAGCAGTCAACTTTCAAAGTCATTCAAAGGACATACTGTAGTCCGGAAGGACGTGATGTGACACAGAGTGCATTCAGAAAGTATTCAGACCCCTTGACGTTTTCCACATTTTAATAGGTTACAGTCTTATTCTAAAATTGATTAAATTGTTTATTTTCCACATCAATCTACACACAATACCCCATAATGAAAAGCAACAACAGGTTTACAGCGATTACAGCCTCGAGACTTCTTGAGAATGACGCTACAAGCTTGGCACACCTATATTTGGGGAGTTTCCTCCATTCTTCTCTGCAGATCCTCTCAAGCTCTGTCAGGTTGGATGGGGAGCGTTGCTGCACAGCTATTTTCAGGTCTCTCCAGAGATGTTCGTCCGGGCTCTGGCTGGGCCACCCAAGGACATTCAGAAACATGTCCCGAAGCCACTCCTGCGTTGTCCTGTTGGAAGGTGAACCTTCGCCCCAATCTGAGGTCATGCGCGCCCTGGAGCAGGTTTTCATCAAGGATCTCTCTGTACTTCGCTCCGTTCTACTTTGCCTCGATCCTGACTAGTCTCCCAGTCTCTGTCTCTCTCCCTGTCTGTCTCTGTCTCTTTTTGCCTGTCTGTCTGTCTCTCTTCTCTCTCTCTTCACTGTGAACCGAGTCCCTGCCGCTGAAACCCCCCTCCCCCCCACAGCATGATGCTGCCACCACCTTCACCATGCTTCACCATAGGGATGGTGCCACCACCATGCTTCACCATAGGGATGGTGCCACCACCATGCTTCACCATAGGGATGGTGCCACCACCATGCTTCACCATGCTGCTCACCATAGGGATGTGCCACCACCATGCCACCATAGGGATAATGCCATCATGCTTCACCATAGGGATGGTGCCACCACCATGCTTCACCATAGGGATGGTGCCACCACCATGCTTCACCATAGGGATGGTGCCACCACCATGCTTCACCATAGGGATGGTGCCACCACCATGCTTCACCATAGGGATGCTGCCACCACCACACTCTTAAAGGGAGTGCTCCTAATCTCAGCTTGTTACCTGTATAAAATACACCTGTCCACAGAAGCAATCAATCAGATTCCAAACTCTCCACCATGGCCAAGACCAAAGAGCTCTCCAAGGATGTCAGGGACAAGATTGTAGACCTACACAAGGCTGAAATGGGCTACAAGACCATCGCCAAGCAGCTTGGTGAGAAGGTGACAACAGTTGGTGCGATTATTCGCAAATGGAAGAAACACAAAATAACTGTCAATCTCCCTCGGCCTGGGGCTCCATGCAAGATCTCACCTCGTGGAGTTGCAATGATCATGAGAACGGTGAAGAATCAGGCCAGAACTACACGGGAGGATCTTGTCAATGATCTCAAGGCAGCTGGGACCATAGTCACCAAGAAAACAATTGGTAACACACTACGCGCCGTGAAGGACTGAAATCCTGCAGGGCCCGCAAGGTCCCCCTGCTCAAGAAAGCACATATACAGGGCCGTCTGAAGTTTGCCAATGAACATCTAAATGATTCAGAGGAGAACTGGGTGAAAGTGTTGTGGTCAGATGAGACCAAAATGGAGCTCTTTGGCATCAACTCAACTTGCCGTGTTTGGAGGAGGAGGAATGCTGCCTATGACCCCAAGAACACCATCCCCACCGTCAAACATGGAGGTGGAAACATTATGCTTTGGGGGTGTTTTTCTGCTAAGGGGACAGGACAACTTCACCGCATCAAATGGACGATGGACGGGGCCATGTACCGTCAAATCTTGGGTGAGAACCTCCTTCCCTCAGCCAGGGCATTGAAAATGGGTCGTGGATGGGTATTCCAGCATGACAATGACCCAAAACACACGGCCAAAGGTAACAAAGGAGTGGCTCAAGAAGAAGCACATTAAGGTCCTGGAGTGGCCTAGCCAGTCTCCAGACCTTAATCCCATAGAAAATCTGTGGAGGGAGCTGAAGATTTGAGTTGCCAAACGTCAGCCTCGAAACCTTAATGACTTGGAGAAGATCTGCATAGAGGAGTGGGACAAAATCCCTCCTGAGATGTGTGCAAACCTGGTGGCTAACTACAAGAAACGTCTGACCTCTGTGATTGCCAACAAGAAAAAAGAGGGGACAAAACAAGGGGAAGGGAAACAGAACAGGGAGAGACAAGCTGCCCACATTTTGCCACCAAGTACTAAGTCATGTTTTGCAGAGGGGTCAAATACTTATTTCCCTCATTAAAATGCAAATCAATTTATAACATTTTTGACATGCGTTTTTCTGGATTTTGTTGTTGTTATTCTGTCTCGCACTGTTCAAATAAACCTACCATTAAAATTATAGATTGATAATTCCTTTGTCAGTGGTCAAACGTACAAAATCAGCAGGGGATCAAATACTTTTTTCCCTCACTGTACATTTCAAAAGTGCTGAACAAATAGTTATATTGAATACGTCCGTCCTAGCTCGCTCATTAATGTCTTAATCGAAATTATGGATTGCCTCTTATTTGCTCGTCGTCCCCTTACGCCATAGTTTGTCAATTGTCAGTAGAAACCACATTTGTTTAAGCAAGTCAGCCATATCAGCTATGTTTTTTAAAAAGGAAGTAAATGAGGCTGAATGAACTGTTTCGCTGCCAGACGAGGCTCCGCTGATAGCCAGGTGTAGCGGTGGTAAGGATTCACTCCATGGTGCTGAAAAGAAATCTCTGCTGTTGGGACAGCTTTATGGAGGCCCTAACAGTTTGTGGGCACCGTTTGTCACCGTTTTATTGCAATTAATATATATATATAACGGTGTTGTGGCTTTGCTGGCATGCATCTTTTTGTTTTGTTTGCCCCACCAATATTTACATGCTAAAATCGCCAGTGGGAAAGTCTCTCCTTTCTATAGTTATATTAGTTTTTACATAGATCAGTGGAGGCTGGTGACTTGAAAAATTGAGGAGGATGGGAGACCCACGGTATAGGTGTGGAACGCACGGAGACGACAAAGTGTGTTTTTAAAAAATCATCATTTTAACCTAAAGCATTTAATAAAGACATTTATAGTACAATATTATGGGGAATGGGAATGAGAGGGATACTTACACTGTGTTGGGAAGGGATCACAGCAGTGGTTGAATGAGTGGGATACTTCCACAGTGTTGGGAAGGGATCACAGCAGTGGTTGAATGAGTGGGATACTTCCACAGTGTTGGGAAGGGATCACAGCAGTGGTTGAATGAGTGGGATACTTCCACTGTGTTGGGAAGGGATCACAGCAGTGGTTGAATGAGTGGGATACTTCCACAGTGTTGGGAAGGGATCACAGCAGTGGTTGAATGAGTGGGATACTTCCACAGTGTTGGGAAGGGATCACAGCAGTGGTTGAATGAGTGGGATACTTCCACAGTGTTGGGAAGGGATCACAGCAGTGGTTGAATGAGTGGGATACTTCCACAGTGTTGGGAAGGGATCACAGCAGTGGTTGAATGAGTGGGATACTTCCACAGTGTTGGGAAGGGATCACAGCAGTGGTTGAATGAGTGGGATACTTCCACAGTGTTGGGAAGGGATCACAGCAGTGGTTGAATGAGTGGGATACTTCCACAGTGTTGGGAAGGGATCACAGCAGTGGTTGAATGAGTGGGATACTTCCACAGTGTTCGGAAGGGATCACAGCAGTGGTTGAATGAGTGGGATACTTCCACAGTGTTGGGAAGGGATCACAGCAGTGGTTGAATGAGTGGGATACTTCCACAGTGTTGGGAAGGGATCACAGCAGTGGTTGAATGAGTGGGATACTTCCACTGTGTTGGGAAGGGATCACAGCAGTGGTTGAATGAGTGGGATACTTCCACAGTGTTCGGAAGGGATCACAGCAGTGGTTGAATGAGTGGGATACTTCCACAGTGTTGGGAAGGGATCACAGCAGTGGTTGAATGAGTGGGATACTTCCACAGTGTTGGGAAGGGATCACAGCAGTGGTTGAATGAGTGGGATACTTCCACAGTGTTGGGAAGGGATCACAGCAGTGGTTGAATGAGTGGGATACTTCCACAGTGTGTTGGGAAGGGATCACAGCAGTGGTTGAATGAGTGGGATACTTCCACAGTGTTGGGAAGGGATCACAGCAGTGGTTGAATGAGTGGGATACTTCCACAGTGTTGGGAAGGGATCACAGCAGTGGTTGAATGAGTGGGATACTTCCACAGTGTTGGGAAGGGATCACAGCAGTGGTTGAATGAGTGGGATACTTCCACAGTGTTCGGAAGGGATCACAGCAGTGGTTGAATGAGTGGGATACTTCCACAGTGTTGGGAAGGGATCACAGTAGTGGTTGAATGAGTGGGATACTTCCACAGTGTTGGGAAGGGATCACAGCAGTGATTGAATGAGGGTACGAGGCATGAGTTGAGGTGTTCAGAAGGCTTGACTTCAGTGCAGGACAGAATTTGACTGGGAAGACAAAAAAACAATAACACTACACAGTCAGACCAAAGAGCTGAGAAGGAGATAGTCCAAGAAAGGAGTAAAATCATTGTTATGTAATAATGTGATCGTGTTTGTATGTGTGATTGACTCTACATAACAGTAATGAGAGAAAATTGATAGGGGTACTCACAGTGCTTGGAGGGGAAACATTCAACGTGCCAGTGGATGAGCGGGCACATGAGACGTGGCTTCAGTTCACGTCAGGAGAAAGTTGACAATGGGTAGTGGAGTGGAGCGGTCGTCACCTCTTAATCAGGGAACAGGAGGGGACTTAGCTGTAAAATACAAATAGCAGATACATTCCATTACAGCTGGGCCATCGTGGGTTTGGACAACGAGTTCCTCTATGAAGTTCAACTCAGACACGTCAAAGTTGCCCAATAAACGTTCCTGAATAAAAGCCCTGATCGTCCCACATACCTGACAACTGCAAGCAGACTGGTGGCACCATAGCAAAGCCCCCTTAACTGGCTCAAATAGCCGACCAATCAGCGTGTTACCAACCCTTAGTAAACTTTTACCCCCCTGGGGCAATTTTCTTATATGTTAACCTAACTAGGAAAACTCTGGACCCTATAAGGTATGACAGTGATTTTAAAAAAAAAGGTTTTATAAGGGCTATGATGGGATCCATTTTTCAGGGTGAAAACCCTGTCAAACTGCAGCAACCTTATACTTGTTCATATGAATTATATTTAAACTAGATTAGGAGGAGGGGTTTCCTCTACCCAGACAGAGACACCAACTGATAGACAATAGAACTCACAGGGCTGAGCTTGCTTTATGCATGTTTGCATTATGCAGTTCTATGCAACTGCAGACCTTAAAAAAACACATTTACTCACAGCTGTCATCACTATTATGTTGACCGATTAATTCCGGTTCATAATTTTGGATTAAAAAAAACGTATATAGGCAACCTAGCCAGTCCAATTTTGAATATACTTTGAATCACACTCACATTTTTCTCCTGACACACAAATGGACTATAAATACATAATATTACCAATTAGTTTACCCTGACCAGGATGGACTGGGCACATAGGCTGTGTGCAGCTGCTCTCATTAGTAGCCTACAGTTGATCAGACTGAAAAATATTATTGTTTTCATCCCATAAAGCATGTCAGATCTCTAATGTTTAGGTGTAGCTTTAAGGCTGCTGCCACATTTATGTCGTGAGTTTTTGCTCGTGTCTGTCCGGGGAGTGATTATGTGTTATCATCTTTGCTAAATAAATACCGGAGGAAAGTGGAAAAGCCTACTTGAGCGCACGCAAATAAATGCGCCGCGTCAACCTCTCTCTTTAATCTAACTTTTAATGGATGATGAAGACGTCAAATCATTCGAGAATTGTTTTTGACATCACATCAAAAGACAGTCTCACCCCTAGAAATTCTTAGGAGTAAAATCTAACTGAAGTATATTCCCATTCATATTTTACGTTTTTAAGTTCACCTGAGTGATTAGGAACACTTGTGGTAAGCCTTGACTTCCTGTTTCACTGGGGTATAAATATGAGGTGACACACAGGCCAAGTTACCATAGTCATCCATCACTATGGGAAAGACCCGAGAATACAGAAATGATGTGTGACAAAAGGTTGTTGAGCTGCACAAATCAGGAAATGGCTATAAGGAAATAGCTCAACGGTTAAAAAACGCCCATTTCCACCATCAGGACAATAATTAAGACGTTTTAAAGCAACTGGAGATGTTAACAATCGGCCTGGAAGAGGACGTGTGTCTATATTGACCCCACCGCACAGTGAGGAGGATGGGTCGAGTGGCCCAAAAAAATCTCCAAGGATCACAGCTGGAGAATTGCAGACGTTAGTTGGGTCTTGGGGACAGAAAGTCTCCAAAACGACGATCAGACGCCACCTACATAACCACAAGTCGTTTGGGAGGGTTGCCATTAAAAAAGCCTTTGCTGTCATCAAACAACAAACTCAAGCTTCTACAGTTTGCCAAAACGTTACTGGAACTTTCATTGGGGACCGGGTTCTATGATCAGATGAGACCAAAATAGAGCTTTTTGGAAACAAACACCAGAGGTGGGTTTGGAGTAGACAGAAAGACAGACATGCTGAAAAAGTACCTCATCCCCAGTGTGATGTACGGTGGTGGATCTTTGATGTTGTGGGGCTGTTTTTCTTCCCTGGACAACTTGTTAGGATACATGGTATCATGGACTCCATCAAGTACCAGCAGATATTACATAGAAACCTGACTGCTTCTGCTAGGAAGCTTAAACTGGGCCGTGGTTGGATCTTCCAGCAGGACAATGATCCAAAAGCACACCTCAAAATCAACACAAAAATGGTTCATTGACCACAGAATCAAGGTTTTGCCATGGCCATCCCAGTCCCCCTGAACTAAACCCCATAGAAAACCCGTGGGATGAGCTGAAGAAAGGAGTCCACGAGCGTGGACCTCGGAATCTAAAGGATCTGGAGAGATTCTGTACGGAGGAATGGTCTCAGATCCCTTGCCATGTGATCTCCAACCTCATTATGCACTGTAGAAGAGGACTCAGAGCTTGTTATCTTGGCAAGGGGAGGTTGCACAAAGTATTGAATGAATGGATGCCAACAATTGTGGCGCACATATATTTGAGAAAAATATGTATTTTATGATAATGTATTTTTTATTTCAATTATTTTTACTTTAATTAAAGGATAGATTTTTGAGGATAAACAACAAAAAAACATGTTTTCCTGTTTTGTTCATATTTACCAAAGGGTGCCAATATTAGTGGAGGGCGCCGGACGTCTGACAAGTTGTATGAAGCTGCAGCTTGGAGCATTGTTTATTCATACTATGTAATACATTCTCAGTGAATTTGGTTATGGTTTCTTCTTCCCTGTTCAGAGAAATTAGCCATTGAAACGTTTTCCCCATTAATTAAGTGAAAGTACCAGGTTTTGCCAACTAGATGCCGATGTTACTGCTGCTGCCCTTTAATCCATTTTGGTTTTAATCCGTCTCTTGTGTTTATCAACGGTATCACAACATGTTCTTTGCAACTTTGTGTAGAAAACTGATGGCTTTTGCTCATGATGAAAATACATTGTGGTCATCCTCACAATTACTATTACAACCACTACCACTAGTAGCATTTCTAGCTACTACCTACTGAAACTATAACTAACTTATCACTATCTGTCATCATCATCATCATTACATCAGGACTACCACTACCATTATCATTACTACTACTACTACCACTACCATCATCATCATCATTACTACTACTACTACTACTACCATCATCATTACTACTACTACTACCACTACCATCATCATCATCATTACTACTACTACTACTACCATCATCATCATCATTACTACTACTACTACTACTACTACCATCATCATTACTACTACTACTACTACTACTACCATCATCATTACTACTACTACTACCACTACCATCATCATTACTACTACTACTACCACTACCATCATCATTACTACTACTACTACCACTACCATCATCATCATCATTACTACTACTACTACTACCATCATCATTACTACTACTACTACTACCATCATCATTACTACTACTACTACTACCATCATCATTACTACTACTACTACTACCACTACCATCATCATTACTACTGCTACTACCACTACCATCATCATTACTACTACTACCACTACCATCATCATCATCATTACTACTACTACTACCACTACCATCATCATTACTACTACTACGACTACCATCATCATTACTACTACTACTACAACTACCATCATCATTACTACTACTACTACAACTACCATCATCATTACTACTACTACTACCACTACCATCATCATTACTACTACTACCACTACCACTATCATCATCATTACTACTACTACCACTACCATCATCATTACTACTACTACTACTACCACCATCATCATCATCATCATTACTACTACTACCACTACCATCATCATTATCATTACTACTACTACTACTACCACTACCATTATCATTACTACTACTACTACTACCACCATCATCATCATCATTACTACTACTACAACTACCATCATCATCATCATTACTACTACTACTACCACTACCATCATCATCATCATTACTACTACTACCACTACCATCATCATTACTACTACTACTACCACTACCATTATCATTACTACTACTACTACTACCACTACCATCATCATTACTACTACTACTACCACTACCATCATCATCATCATTACTACTACTACCACTACCATCATCATTACTACTACTACTACCACTACCATCATCATCATCATTACTACTACTACTACTACTACCATCATCATCATCATTACTACTACTACTACCACTACCATCATCATTACTACTACCACTACCACTACCATTATCATTACTACTACTACTACCACTACCATCATCATCATCATTACTACTACTACTACCATCATCATTACTACTACTACTACCACTACCATCATCATCATTACTACTACTACTACTACCACTACCATTATCATTACTACTACTACTACTACCACTACCATCATCATCATCATTACTACTACTACCACTACCATCATCATCATTACTACTACTACTACTACCACTACCATTATCATTACTACTACTACTACTACCACTACCATCATCATCATCATTACTACTACTACCACTACCATTATCATTACTACTACTACTACTACCACTACCATCATCATTACATCCTCTGTAGCTCAGCTGGTAGAGCACGGCGCTTGTAACGCCAAGGTAGTGGGTTCGATCCCTGGGACCACCCATACACACAAAAAAATGTTTGACTGTAAGTCGCTTTGGATAAAAGCGTCTGCTAAATGGCATATTATTATTATTATTACTAGTAAATAACATCCGATTTGGATGCCAAAAAATTCTAACAATGAGTAAGACATAAGGATCCCACCCCAACAACGGGTATACAGTATCAGTTATCTATGTCTGACAAGTAGTATGGAGCTGCAGCTTGGAGTATTGTTTCTCCATCCTATGTAATGTATTCCCAGTGAATTCCTGGTGACGTTTTTCTTTACCTGTGCAGAGAAATTAGTCACTGAAGTTGTTAGGTTTATTTCCCATCCTACATCCTGATGTTACCAGAGTGGCTTTTGACCATGAACGTGAGCAATAGGGCCTGACCTATAGCATATCATAATCACATCAATAAATTGGTTATAATAATATAATAATAATAATAATATGCCATTTAGCAGACGCTTTTATCCAAGGCGACTTACAGTCATGCGTACATAATTTTTTTTGTGTATGGGTGGTTCCGGGGATCGAACCCACTACCCTGGCGTTACAAGCACCGTGCTCTACCAGCTGAGCTACAGAGGACCACATTATAACAAACTCCAAACACCATAACAGCAAAATGGATGCAGAGGACGTCACAAATAAACTGGAAACGGGGGAATGTTTACTGGTTGCTCAGGAGGTAAAGGGGAAGTCAGACGTATGGAATAAATTTGACTAGTTGTGGAAAATACTGGAGATCAAGAAAAATAAGGTAAGGTTACAGCGAAGACCAAAAACAGGCGCATTGATTCGTGAATGCAATTTCCGAAATGGAACGGTTTATTTATTGTTTAAGCTAATTATTCAAGGCTCGCTTGATCTTATTTTAAAACTAAAATGTTTGATTGCATTTCACATCATGAATAGCTCGTACGCTGTGTGATGACATGAACAAATGAATGATTGATTGATACAGTAGCCTTTACAAGTATTGAAATACAGGCCTGGGTAAGTTACGGTATTCAGACTAAACAGGATGCGCTCTTAGGCCTACAGCTCCATGGTGGTTATAAAAGGCTGCTATACTAAGCCTACTAATGATAATGACATTACTTATTATTATAATGATGATCATGAAAATTATAAGAAGAAGAAGAAGAAGAAGAAGAAGAAGAAGAAGAAGAAGAAGGAGGAGATCAAGAAAAAGGAGCGTTATTAATATTATTATAAATATAATTTTTCAGACAATTTGGAACAGTGTAAACACTAAATAATAAATAATACCAGTGTAAAGCCTTTATTACAGCAAATATTAAAAACAGCCCAATTTGTTGCATGAGGCTTGGTGCTCACGGAATCAGTAGGCTATTAAACAAACACTCAAACAGGCAACAGAAGCGGGATCTGTCTTATTTCTGTAGATATATTAATGATTTATAAAGCCAGGAACATTTAACAGTTAGGCTATTGATTATAGACCTAATTAAGTTGGTTTCCTCTCTCCTCACTTTTCTTAGACAATAAAGGCGGGGGCTGTTTTCTCATCTCTTCATTCTGCTGCTGCTGCCCCCGTCACATTGTTCTCAACACCAATATGCTGGTTAACTTTACTATTATGCACACAGCAACATGGTCTACATAGCAACATGGTCTACATAGCAACATGGTCTACATAGCAACATGGTCTACATAGCAACATGGTCTACATAGCAACATGGTCTACATAGCAACATGGTCTACATAGCAACATGGTCAACATAGCAACATGGTCTACATAACAACATGGTCTACATAGCAACATGGTCTACACAGCAACATGGTCTGCATAGCAACGTGGTCTACATAGCAACATGGTCTACATAGCAACATGGTCTAGCAAAAGGCGCCAATTCAACAGCGCACTGATGTGTTTCAGAACCGCGAACAGCGACCACTATCCAACGCGGGAGAAAAAAAGCGCATTTGTTATAAAATAATATGAATCTTTTTTGTGTTGCACCGTTGTTCTTACATAATATAACCATATACAATTTCAGTAGCACATGTCTTAGACTGATGGACTGTGCCATCCCCACGGCCTCCACAATGGATCAGTCCGCTCAGACAGGAGCCAATCAGACAGGAGCCAAATCAGACAGGAGCCAATCAGACAGGAGCCAATCAGACAGGAGCCAATCAGACAGGAGCCAAATCAGACAGGAGCCAATCAGATAGGTGTCTTGTACGCCATGATTTGTACACCATCACTAAAGAAATCTCGGTCGACCAACAGTCTATCGACCAAACAATCGACCAGTCGACTAAATGGGGTAAGCCCTAATTAAAATACATCAAAATATATTTAAAATATACACTACATGACCAAAAGGATGTGGACACCTGCTCGTCGAACATTTAATTCCAAAATCATGGGCATCAATATGGAGTTGGTCCCCCCCCTTTGTTGCTATAACAGCCTCCACTCTTCTGGGAAGGCTTTCCACTAGATGTTGGAACATTGCTGCGGGGGACTTGCTTCCATTCAGCTACAAGAGCATTGGTGAGGTCGGGCACTGATGTTGGGCGATTAGGCCTGGCTCGCAGTCGGCGTTCCAATTCATCCCAAAAGTGTTCAATGGAGTTGAGGTCAAGGCTCTGTGCAGGCCAGTCAAGTTCTTCCACACACAATCTCGACAAACCATTTCTGTATGGACCTTGCTTTGTGCATGGGGGCATTGTCATGCTGAAACAGGAAAGGGCCTTCCCCAAACTGTTCCCAAAAATGTTGGAAACACAGAATCGTCTAGAATGTCATTGTATGCTGTGGCGTTAAGATTTCCCTTCACTGGAACAAAGGGGCCTAGCCCGAACCATGAAAAACAGCCCCAGACCATTGTTCCTCCTCCACCAAACTTTACAGTTGGCACTATGCATTGGGGCAGGTAGCGTTCTCCTGGCATCCGCCAAACCCAGATTCGTCCGTCCGACTGCCAGATGGTGAAGCGTGATTCATCGCTCCAGAGAACGCATTTTCACTGCTCCAGAGTCCAATGGCGGTGAGCTTTACACCACTCCAGCCGACTCTTGGCATTGTGCATGGTGATCTTAGGCTTGTGTGCAGCTGCTCGGCCATGGAAACCCATTTCATGAAGCTCCCGACGAACAGTTATTGTGCTGATGTTGGTTCCAGAGGCAGTTTGGAACTCGGTAGTGAGTGTTGTAACCGAGGACAGATGATTTTTAAGAGCTACGCGCTTCAACACTCGGGATCCCGTTCTGTGAGCTTTATGGCATACCACTTCGCGGCTGAGCCGTTGTTGCTCCTAGACGTTTCCACTTCACAATAACAGCACTTACAGTTGACCGGGGCAGCTCTTGCAGAGCAAAAAATTTGACGAACTGACTTGTTGGAAAGGTGGCATCCTGTGACAGTGCCACGTCAAAAGTCACTGAGCTCTTCAGTACGGGCCATTCAACTGCCAATGATTGTCTATGGAGATTGCATGGCTGTGTATACACCTATCAGCAAAGGATCCACTAATTTGAAGGGGTGTCCACATAATTTTGTATATATAGTGTATATATATAAACATGTGAACATATATATAAAAATAACAATATATACACACATATAAATATAGATATATTGACATATACAGTACCAGTCAAAAGTTTGGACACACCTACTAATTCAATAATATAATAATAGTGAAGACATGAAAACTATGAAATAACACATATGGAATCATGTAGTAACCAAAAAAAAGTGTTAAACAAATCAAAATATATGTTATATTTGAGATTCTTCAAAGTAGCCACCCTTTGCCTTGATGACAGCTTTGTAACACTCAGCATACACCATCGTGTTCGTGAGAGTCTCACCCTTCCATAAGATTTTGTAGGTCAAACCGTTCGCACGCTAAAGACGTTTACGCGAGAAGACCGATTTTCGGGATGTCTCATGGTCTGATAAACACCGCCCTAGCTCTGCCACCTTTCAACGCAGATGCCGAAGTGCGACATTGGCTAATGCTGTGGATTGAGACGCATCCAAAGCAACGAAAAAAACCCGGATATCTCTTAAACTTAAACGGACAGATTTCTATTGCTAGGGTCAGGTTTGGTGTTTTTAAAGTTAGGGCTAGGGTCAGGTTTGGGGTTTTTAGAGGTAGGGCTAGGGTTAGGGTCAGGTTTGGGGTTTTTAGAGGTAGGGTTAGGGTTAGGGTCAGGTTTGGTGTTTTTAGAGGTAGGGTTAGGGTTAGGGCCAGGTTTGGGGTTTTTAGAGGTAGGGTTTAGGGTTAGGGTCAGGTTTGGGGTTTTTAGAGGTAGGGTTAGGGCTAGGGTCAGGTTTGGGGTTTTTAGAGGTAGGGTTAGGGTTAGGGCCAGGTTTGGGGTTTTTAGAGGTAGGGTTAGGGTTAGGGCCAGGTTTGGGGTTTTTAGAGGTAGGGTTAGGGCTAGGGTCAGGTTTGGGGTTTTTAGAGGTAGGGTTAGGGTTAGGGCCAGGTTTGGGGTTTTTAGAGGTAGGGTTAGGGTCTAGGGTCAGGTTTGGTGTTTTTAGAGGTAGGGTTAGGGTTAGGGCCAGGTTTGGGGTTTTTAGAGGTAGGGTTAGGGTTAGGGTTAGGGTCAGGTTTGGGGTTTTTAGAGGTAGGGTTAGGGTCAGGTTTGGGGTTTTTAGAGGTAGGGTTCGGGTTCGGGCCAGGGTCAGGTTTGGTGTTTTTAGAGGTAGGGTTAGGGTTAGGGTCAGGTTTGGGGTTTTTAGAGGTAGGGTTAGGGTCAGGTTTGGGGTTTTTAGAGGTAGGGTTAGGGTTAGGGTCAGGTTTGGGGTTTTTAGAGGTAGGGTTAGGGTTAGGGTTAGGGTCAGGGTTTTTAGAGGTAGGGTTAGGGTCAGGGTTTTTAGAGGTAGGGTTAGGGTCAGGGTTTTTAGAGGTAGGGTTAGGGTCAGGGTTTTTAGAGGTAGGGTTAGGGTCAGGTTTTTAGAGGTAGGGTTAGGGTGTTTCTTGTTTGCATCTCTCATCTGACTGACAGCGCCTGAAGGCGCCAAGCTTATGACATGTTGTCCTGACAACAACCCAGGAAAGAAAAAGGAACTCTTTGTGTCCTCCTTCTTTTAAAGGTCAACTCATCCATAGCAAACAAGTTATGTGTGTTCAAGGCCAAGGATTGTCTTACAGTACACACACCTAAACCCACAACCCACAAGACTGATTTTCAGGATGTGTCATGGTCTGACAAACGCCCCCTTTTGGAAGTGCGACATCGACACTTTGGGCCCCCCCCCCCCCCCCCCACATACACGCATGCCCCCGCATTCCCCCCCCCACCCCCCCCCCCCCCCCCCCCCCCCCCCCCCCCCCACCACATACACGCATGCCCCCCCCCCCCCCCACCACATACACGCATGCCCCCCCCCCACCCCCACCCCCCCTCACACAATCGAACACCCAACTTTTTATTGGGAGGAGTCCAGGAATATGTTGTGGATTACTAAGTGTTGATTAGACATTATTAGTTAATGGCGATGCATCTGGTCTGGTAGAAAACAACCCACCAGAGACGAGGTATAGTCATTAGCTGGGCATGTTGTTCCCCTGTTTTCAATCGCCCAACTGTACACGACACTGTTACTGTGTGCATGACTGCCTGTATGTTTATTGTCTGGACACAAAATGGTGAAATATAAGGTGCTTGTTACCACAGTGGCCTGGTATTACATGCTTGGTGGATGCTTCTCCATGCTACTGCGTTTTGCTGTCATTTTGTGTCTTTTGTTTGTTGCTAAAGCTCAGGTAGGCCACAGTAACAGCAGAGTAAATTACACCCTCAGGAATAGAAAGAGAGAAAGAGAGGGGCGAGTAGAGAGGGAGAGAGATGAGGTGAGATAATACACCCTCAGGAATAGAAAGAGAGAAAGAGAGGGGCGAGTAGAGAGGGAGAGAGATGAGGTGAGATAATACACCCTCAGGAATAGAAAGAGAGAAAGAGAGGGGCGAGTAGAGAGGGAGAGAGATGAGGTGAGATAATACACCCTCAG
>CM072220.1:79693250-79718250 GCA_036851935.1 Coregonus suidteri
GACCACTGGATCACATATACCACTGGATCACATATACCACTGGATCACATATACCACTGGATCACATATACCACTGCAGCAGGGATTCAGACCACTGGATCACATATACCACTGGATCACATATACCACTGCAGCAGGGATTCAGACCACTGGATCACATATACCACTGCAGCAGGGATTCAAACCACTGGATCACATATACCACTGCAGCAGGGATTCAAACCACTGGATCACATATACCACAGCAGCAGGGATTCAAACCACTGGATCACATAATACCACTGCAGCATGGATTTAGACCACTGGATCACATAATACCACTGCAGCATGGATTCAGACCACTGGATCACATATACCACTGCAGCAGGGATTCAGACCACTGGATCACATAATACCACTGCAGCATGGATTCAGACCACTGGATCACATATACCACTGCAGCATGGATTCAGACCACTGGATCACATATACCACTGCAGCAGGGATTCAGACCACTGGATCACATATACCACTGCAGCATGGATTCAAACCACTGGATCACATATACCACTGCAGCATGGATTCAGACCACTGGATCACATATACCACTGCAGCATGGATTCAGACCACTGGATCACATATACCACTGCAGCAGGGATTCAGACCACTGGATCACATATACCACTGCAGCATGGATTCAAACCGCTGGATCACATATACCACTGCAGCATGGATTCAGACCACTGGATCACATAATACCACTGCAGCATGGATTCAGACCACTGGATCACATACCCACTGCAGCAGGGATTCAAACCACTGGATCACATATACCACTGCAGCAGGGATTCAGACCACTGGATCACATATACCACTGCAGCAGGGATTCAGACCACTGGATCACATATACCACTGCAGCAGGGATTCAGACCACTAGATCACATATACCACTGCAGCAGGGATTCAAACCACTGGATCACATATACCACTGCAGCAGGGATTCAGACCACTGGATCACATATACCACTGCAGCAGGGATTCAGACCACTGGATCACATATACCACTGCAGCATGGATTCAGACCACTGGATCACATATACCACTGCAGCAGGGATTCAAACCACTGGATCACATATACCACTGCAGCATGGATTCAGACCACTGGATCACATATACCACTGCAGCATGGATTCAGACCACTGGATCACATATACCACTGCAGCATGGATTCAAACCACTGGATCACATATACCACTGCAGCATGGATTCAGACCACTGGATCACATATACCACTGCAGCAGGGATTCAGACCACTGGATCACATATACCACTGCAGCATGGATTCAAAACCACTGGATCACATATACCACTGCAGCATGGATTCAGACCACTGGATCACATATACCACTGCAGCAGGGATTCAGACCACTGGATCACATATACCACTGCAGCATGGATTCAAACCGCTGGATCACATATACCACTGCAGCATGGATTCAGACCACTCGATCACATATACCACTGCAGCAGGGATTCAGACCACTGGATCACAATCAGCATGGATTCATACCACTGGATCACATATACCACTGGATCACATATACCACTGGATCACATAATACCACTGCAGCAGGGATTCAGACCACTGGATCACATATACCACTGGATCACATATACCACTGCAGCAGGGATTCAAACCACTGGATCACATATACCACTGCAGCAGGGATTCAAACCACTGGATCACATATACCACTGCAGCAGGGATTCAAACCACTGGATCACATATACCACTGCAGCAGGGATTCAAACCACTGGATCACATAATACCACTGCAGCATGGATTTAGACCACTGGATCACATAATACCACTGCAGCATGGATTCAGACCACTGGATCACATATACCACTGCAGCAGGGATTCAGACCACTGGATCACATAATACCACTGCAGCATGGATTCAAACCACTGGATCACATATACCACTGCAGCATGGATTCAGACCACTGGATCACATATACCACTGCAGCAGGGATTCAGACCACTGGATCACATATACCACTGCAGCATGGATTCAGACCACTGGATCACATATACCACTGCAGCATGGATTCAGACCACTGGATCACATATACCACTGCAGCATGGATTCAGACCACTGGATCACATATACCACTGCAGCATGGATTCAAACCGCTGGATCACATATACCACTGCAGCATGGATTCAGACCACTGGATCACATATACCACTGCAGCATGGATTCAGACCACTGGATCACATAATACCACTGGATCACATATACCACTGGATCACATATACCACTGGATCACATAATACCACTGCAGCAGGGATTCAGACCACTGGATCACATAATACCACTGGATCACATATACCACTGCAGCAGGGATTCAAACCACTGGATCACATATACCACTGCAGCAGGGATTCAAACCACTGGATCACATATACCACTGCAGCAGGGATTCAAACCACTGGATCACATATACCACTGCAGCAGGGATTCAAACCACTGGATCACATAATACCACTGCAGCATGGATTTAGACCACTGGATCACATAATACCACTGCAGCATGGATTCAGACCACTGGATCACATATACCACTGCAGCAGGGATTCAGACCACTGGATCACATAATACCACTGCAGCATGGATTCAAACCACTGGATCACATATACCACTGCAGCATGGATTCAGACCACTGGATCACATATACCACTGCAGCAGGGATTCAGACCACTGGATCACATATACCACTGCAGCATGGATTCAAACCACTGGATCACATATACCACTGCAGCATGGATTCAGACCACTGGATCACATATACCACTGCAGCAGGGATTCAGACCACTGGATCACATATACCACTGCAGCATGGATTCAAACCGCTGGATCACATATACCACTGCAGCATGGATTCAGACCACTGGATCACATAATACCACTGCAGCATGGATTCAGACCACTGGATCACATATACCACTGCAGCAGGGATTCAAACCACTGGATCACATATACCACTGCAGCAGGGATTCAGACCACTGGATCACATATACCCACTGCAGCAGGGATTCAAACCACTGGATCACATATACCACTGCAGCAGGGATTCAGACCACTAGATCACATATACCACTGCAGCAGGGATTCAAACCACTGGATCACATATACCACTGCAGCAGGGATTCAGACCACTGGATCACATATACCACTGCAGCAGGGATTCAAACCACTGGATCACATATACCACTGCAGCATGGATTCAGACCACTGGATCACATATACCACTGCAGCAGGGATTCAAACCACTGGATCACATATACCACTGCAGCATGGATTCAGACCACTGGATCACATATACCACTGCTGCATGGATTCAGACCACTGGATCACATATACCACTGCAGCATGGATTCAAACCACTGGATCACATATACCACTGCAGCATGGATTCAGACCACTGGATCACATATACCACTGCAGCAGGGATTCAAACCACTGGATCACATATACCACTGCAGCATGGATTCAGACCACTAGATCACATATACCACTGCAGCATGGATTCAGACCACTGGATCACATATACCACTGCAGCAGGGATTCAAACCACTGGATCACATATACCACTGCAGCATGGATTCAAACCACTGGATCACATATACCACTGCAGCATGGATTCAGACCACTAGATCACATATACCACTGCAGCATGGATTCAGACCACTGGATCACATATACCACTGCAGCAGGGATTCAGACCACTGGATCACATATACCACTGCAGCAGGGATTCAGACCACTGGATCACATATACCACTGCAGCATAGATTCAAACCACTGGATCACATATACCACTGCAGCATGGATTTAGACCACTGGATCACATATACCACTGCAGCATGGATTCAAACCACTGGATCACATATACCACTGCAGCATGGATTCAAACCACTGGATCACATATACCACTGCAGCAGGGATTCAAACCACTGGATCACATATACCACTGCAGCAGGGATTCAAACCACTGGATCACATATACCACTGCAGCAGGGATTCAGACCACTGGATCACATATACCACTGCAGCATGGATTCAAACCACTGGATCACATATACCACTGCAGCAGGGATTCAAACCATTGCCGTTTAGTTAAAAACGGCGCCGGAGGGGATGGCTGCCGTTTTATGGACTCTTAACCAACCCTGCTATTTTGTGTGTTTTTTTTATCGCAAACATTTACAATAAAAACATTTATTTTATGTTTCATTATTATATTTTTTTATATATTTATATGTTTGTAACTTGTTTAGTACATAATGTTGATGCTACCGTCTCTTATGACAGAAAAGAGCTTCTGGACATCAGAACAGCGATTACTCACTTTGAACTGGAATAATAATTTTTATTTTATGAGTCGGACCAGAGGGATTTGCTCCAGACACCCGACAGGGCCCTCATCCCCGTCATTCGCAGTAGGAAAAAAAAGGATATATCGCGGAAGTATGTACGGAACCTGCAACGAGTGGCTGATCTGATCTGCCTTTGCCATCGATACTATTTCCAACTTACAATCACTTGATAATAAAATGGACGAACTACAGGCACGAATATCTTACCAATGGGACATTAAAAACTGTCATATCTTATGTTTCACGAGTCGTGGCTGAACGATGACATGAATAACATACAGCTGGCGGGTTATACACTGCAAAATCTGGACCCCTACAAATCAGCTGGGCTAGACAATTTGGACCCTTTCATTCTAAAATTAGCCGCAGAAATTGTAGTAACCCCTGTTACTAGCCTGTTCAACCTCTCTTTCGTATCATCTGAGATCCCCAGAGATTGGAAAGCTGCCGCGGTCATCCCCCTCTTCAAAGGGGGTGACACTCTAGATCCAAACTGTTACAGACCTATATCCATCCTGCCCTGCCTTTCGAAAGTATTTGAAAGCCAAGTTAACAAACAGATCACCGTCCATTTCGAATCCCACCGTACCTTCTCCGCTATGCAATCTGGTTTCCGAGCTGGTCATGGGTGCACCTCAGCCACGCTCAAGGTCCTAAACGATATTATAACCGCGATCGATAATAGACAGTACTGTTTAGCCGTCTTCATCGACCTGGCCAAGGCTTTCGACTCTGTCAACCACCGCATTCTTATTGGCAGACTAAATAGCCTTGGTTTCTCAAATGACTGCCTCGCCTGGTTCACCAACTACTTCTCAGATAGAGTTCAATGTGTCAAATCGGAGGGCCTGTTGTCTGGACCTATGGCAGTCTCTATGGGGGTGCCACAGGGTTCAATTCTCGGGCCGACTCTATTCTCTGTGTATATCAATGATGTCGCTCTTGCCGCTGGTGACTCTCAGATCCACCTCTACGCAGACAACACCATTTTGTATACATCTGGCCCTTCATTGGACACTGTGTTAACAAACCTCCAAACGAGCTTCAATGCCATACAACACTCCTTCCGTAGCCTCCAACTGCTCTTAAACGCTAGTAACACTAAATGCATGCTCTTCAATCGAACGCTGCTTGCACCCGCCCGCCCGACTAGAATCACTACTCTCGGCGGGTCTGACTTAGAGTATGTGGACAACTACAAATACCTAGGTGTCTGGTTAGACTGTAAACTCTCCTTCCAGACTCACATTAAACATCTCCATTCCAAAGTTAAATCTAGAATAGGCTTCCTATTTCGCAAACAAAGCCTCTGTTATAGTGTGGACACTATATAAATAATTACATTGGATAGGTGTTGTACTTACCTGCAGTATAGTATGATTGCTATTCATGTGTGCATGGTTATTATTGCCATTGACCGTGACCTTTCCCCTTTGATGATGTCATCACCAAGAGTCAGATCTGAACAATGTGATTCTACCACTGTATCGTTCTGCTGTTTTCGTACCGTTTGTACACCTTTTATTTATTGGGTTGAAAGTAAAGGAAAAGTAATATTGAAATGCGTGTGGGCATTCCTTGTCAAGTTACGACAGCCTCCTTCACTCATGCTGCCAAACATGCCCTCGTAAAACTGACTATCCTACCGATCCTTGACTTCGGCGATGTCATTTGCAAAATAGCCTCCAACACTCTGCTCAGCAAATTGGATGTAGTCTATCACAGTGCCATCCGTTTTGTCAACAAAGCCCCATATACTACCCACCATTGTGACCTGTACGCTCTCGTTGGCTGGCCCTCACTACATATTCGTCACCAGGTCATCTATAAATCACTGCTAGGCAAATCCCCACCTTATCTTAGCTCATTGGTCACCATAGCAACACCCACCCGTAGTATGCGCTCCAGCAGGTATATCTCACTGGTCATCCCCAAAGCCAACACCTCCTTTGGCCGCCATTCCTTCCAGTTCTCTGCTGCTAACGACTGGAACGAACTGCAAAAATCTCTGAAGTTGGAGACTCTTATCTCCCTCACTAACTTTAAGCATCAGTTGTCAGAGCAGCTTACCGATCACTGCACCTGTACACAGCCCATCTGTAATTACCCCACCCAACTACCTCATCCCCATATTGTTATTTATTTTGCTCATTTGCACCCCAGTATCTCTATTTGCACATCTTCTTCTGCACATCTATCACTCCAGTGTTAATACTAAATTGTAATTATTTTGCACTATGGCCTATTTATTGCCTTACCTCCATAACTTGCTACATTTGCACACACTGTATATAGATTTCTCTTGTGTTATTGACTGTATGTTTTGTTTATTCCCATATGTAACTCTGTGTTGTTGTTTTTATCGCACTGCTTTGCTTTATCTTGGCCAGGTCGCAGTTGTAAATGAGAACTTGTTCTCAACTGGCTTACCTGGTTAAATAAAGGTTAAATAAAAAAAATGTCTTTCAAGGAGCGGGACTCTAACCCGGAAGCTTATAAGAAATCCCGCTATGCCCTCCGACGAACCATCAAACAGGCAAAGCATCAATACAGGACTAAGATCGAATCGTACTACACCGTCTCTGACGCTCGCGTCATGGCTCACATCTACACCATTATCCCAGAAACCCTAGACTTGGCTCCTGAGTGGCGCAGTGGTCTAAGGCACTGCATCGCAGTGCTAACTGTGCCACTAGAGATCCTGGTTCGAATCCAGGCTCTGTCGCAGCCGGCCGCGACCGGGAGACTCATGGGCGGCGCACAATTGGCCCAGCGTTGTCCAGGGTAGGGGAGGGAATGGCCGGCAGGGATGTAGCTCAGTTGATAGAGCATGGCGTTTGCAACGCCAGGGTTGTGGGTTCGATTCCTACGGGGGGCCAGTATAAAAAAATATGTATTCACTAACTGTAAGTCGCTCTGGATAAGAGCGTCTGCTAAATGACAAAAATGTAAAATGTAAATATATCGCCCAAAACAGATCCACAGATGATGCAATCTCTATTGCGCTCCACACTACCCTTTCACACCTGGACAAAAGGAACACCTACGTGAGAATGCTATTCGTTGACTCCAGCTCAGCGTTCAACACCATAGTGCCCTCAAAGCTCATCACTAAGCTAAGGACCCTGGGACTAAACACCTCCCTCTGCAACTGGATCCTGGACTTCCTGACGGGCTGCCCCCAGGTGGTAACGGTAGGTAAAACAACACATCCGCCACGCTGATCCTCAACACAGGGGCCCCTCAGGGATGCGTGCTCAGTCCCCTCCTGTACTCCCTGTTCACTCATGACTGCATGGCCAGGCACGTCTCCAACACCATCATTAAGTTTGCCGATGACACAACAGTGGTAGGCCTGATCACCGACAACGATGAGACAGCCTACAGGGAGGTGGTCAGAGACCTGGTAGTGTGGTGCCAGGACAACATCCTCTCCCTCAACGTGATCAAGACAAAGGAGATGATTGTGGACTACAGGAAAAAAGAAGAGGACCGAGCACGCCCCCATTCTCATCGACGGGGCTGTAGTGGAGCAGGTTGAGAGCTTCAAGTTCCTTGGTGTCCACATCACCAACAAACTAACATGGTCCAAGCACACCAAGACAGTCGTGAAGAGGGCACGACAAAACTTATTCCCCCTGTCTGAAAAGATTTGGCATGGGTCCTCAGATCCTCAAAAGGTTCTACAGCTGCACCATCGAGAGCATCCTGACTGGTTGCATCACTGCCTGGTATGGCAACTAATTGGCCTCCGACCGCAAGGCACTACAGAGTGTAGTGCGTACGGCCCGAGAACATCACTGAACATCACATACATCACAACACACTGAGCCTGTTGTGTTGTAGTAGAGGAGGGGGAGCGAGAGAAACACACACAGACCCACACAAACACACACACACCCTCTCTCTCTCACACACACACACACACACCCTCTCTCTCTCACACAAACACACACACACACCCTCTCTCTCACACACACACACACACACACCCCTCTCTCTCACACACACACACACACACACACCCACTTTCTCTCACACACACACACACACACCCTCTCTCTCACACACACACCTCTCTCTCACACACACAGACTCTCTCTCTCTCTCACACACACACACACACACCCTCTCTCTCTCACACACACCCACACACCCTCTCTCTCTCTCTCTCTCTCACACACACCCTCTATCTCTCTCACACACAGACTCTCACGATGGAGTGTTTTTGAGTACTCAAAACAGCAAAACGAGAAAATAGCTAAATTAGTGTCCAGACATGACCAGAGCAACAATCTAACGCTCGATGCATCATTAGCTTTAGAACTGCTCAAAACAATGCTTTCTCCTCTGGATATTGCTTTTTTTTTACCACACTCCTCGCCTTTGAATATCTAACTTCCCCACCTTCGGGCAGTTTTCCCAGACACAGAACAAGACACCATCTCAAACGGTTCAATGATGTGTCGAGAGATAATGACGGCGATGCGTGTGTGTGTGTGTGTGTGTGTGTGTGTGTGTGTGTCAGTGGAAACTTGTGGTGCTGATATTTGGGAGTCTCGGCCATATACATAGGCGGAGATTACATGGCCTTCAGGTCAGTGACGTGTCCAGACATTTTGAATTGGGGGGGGGGGGTCAAAGGTGGGGCACAGACCCAGTTTAAGGGGGCCATAATATTTTTTAACCTTAATCAATGCAAGTTGGATTTTCTCAATATAATTATGATGGTTCAACACATTAAAGGCTTCAGCTTAGGTTTGGTACATTCCCTGTTCAAATAAGTCATGAATCAATTATTGTTACAGTGTTCGCATTCAAGGTCAGGATTTTATATAAGGGTATAAACATACAGCAGTAAATTCAGTTGAAAGTGCCATCCAATCAGGGGTCTCTATCGTTTAGCTGGAACTCCCATGTCATACTCTTTTTGGCCAGACAGCATCAGATACATGGGCTACACATACTGAGACAGAGGGGGGGCGCTGTTTTTTCTCGCTCGGATACTTTCTCCGGTGAGATTGATGACTTGCTGTCGGTGCGCGTCTTGGTCAAAATTAACACATTTATTCAGAGACAACACATTTCAGAAGGGGGCGCGGCCACCCTGGGCCACCGCCAGGACATGCCACTGCTTTAGCTTGCCTGCATGGGGCGGCAGGTAGCCTAGTGGTTAAGAGCGTTGTGCCAGTAACCGAAAGGTCGCTGGTTCTAATCCCCGAGCTGACTAGGTGAAAAATATGTCGATGTGCCCTTGAGCAAGGCACTTAACCCTAATTGCTCCTATAAGTCGCTCTGGATAAGAGCGTCTGCTACATGACTAAAATGTAAATAATCAAAGCACTCTCTTGCCAAGAGAACAAATGTGAGTGAGGAGGAATTCTACCTTCCAAATTGACCTAACCCCTACTCCTGTAGATGTGAGAGGATTTCATACTGGAGGTATGAGCAATATGACGACCAATATTTCCACTCAGCCAATCACCAAGACATCATAACACTCATATCTATCCAATCCTCTCAGATTCACAGAAGTGCCTATATTATATCAGAGGGCCAGGGGTTGAACTGGAGTACAGCAGAGAGATGGAAAGACAGGGAGAAGAGAAAAAGAGAGAGAGGAAGAGGGACAGAGAGAGAGGGAGGGAGAGAGAGACAGAAAGAGAAAAAAATAATTCAAAGCCATAGACTGTTCTCTCTGCTACCGCAAGGCAAGCGGTACCAGTGCACCAAGTCTGGAACCAACAGGACACTGTACAGCTTCTACCCCCAAGCTATACGACCGCTAAACAAGACTGCGAAATAGCTAATCAAATGGCTACCAGGACTACCTGCACTGACTCTTTTTTGCACAAACTCTCTGCACACATACTGGACTCTACCCACACACTGGGACTCTACCCCCACACACTGGACTCTACCCACACACACTGGACTCTACCCACACACTGGACTCTACCCACACACTGGACTACACACACACTGGACTCTACCCACACACTGGACTACCCACACACTGGACTACACACACACACTGGACTCTACCCACACACTGGACTACCCACACACTGGACTCTACCCACACACTGGACACACTGGACTCTACCCACACACTGGACTCTACCCACACACTGGACTACCCACACACTGGACTCTACCCACACACTGGACTCTACCCACACACTGGACTCTACCCACACACTGGACTCTACCCACACACTGGACTCTACCCACACACTGGACTCTACCCACACACTAGACTCTACCCACACACTGGACTCTACCCACACACTGGACTCTACCCACACACACTGGACTCTACCCACACACTGGACTACCCACACACTGGACTCTACCCACACACTGGACTCTACCCACACACTGGACTCTACCCACACACTGGACTACACACACACTGGACTCTACCCACACACTGGACTACACACACACTGGACTACCTACACACTGGACTCTACCCACACAATGGACTACACACACACTGGACTCTACCCACACACTGGACTCTACCCACACACTGGACTCTACCCACACACTGGACTACCCACACACTGAAACATACTAACACTGACACCCCTTCACACACATACAGTACTCACCCCTGAACCTGGATCAGGTTATCAGTCAACCTACCAGGGTATTTACAAACAGCATTGTATTGATCACATCTTTACTAATGCTGCAGAAATCTGCCCTAAAGCAGTATCCAAATCCATCGGATCTAGTGATCACAATATAGCAGCCAAAGTTCCAAAAGGCTGGGCTTAATATAGTGTATAAGAGATCATACAAGAGGTTTTTGTAGATTCCTATGTTGAAGATGTAGAGAATGTTCTGGTCTGTGGTGTGTAACGAGGAGCAACCAGACGCTGCACTTAATGCATTTATGAAATTGCTTATTCCAGTTACTAATAAGCATGCACCCATTAAGAAAATGACTGTAAAAACCCTACTGCAAATTGAGAAAATCATGTGACTAAAACTGAATAAACAGAAGAAACTATGCTATGAAACAAAGACAAATTCTATAAAGAATGATATTAAAAAGCTTTGGAGCACCTTAAATTAATTTTTTGGGGCAAAAAGGCAAACTCAGCTCCATCATTCATTGAATCAGATGGTGCATTCATCACAAAACCACTGATATTGCCAACTAACTTTACTGTTTTTTTTCATTGGCAAGATTAGCAAACTTGGGCATGACGTGCCAACAACATATTCTGAACCTACACATCCATGCGTAACTGAGCAAATTGTGAAAGACAACCATTGTAATTAGAAATTCCGTAAAGTGAGTGTGGAAGAGGTGAAAAAAAAGTATTATTGTCTATCAACAATGACAAGCCACCTGTTGTCTGACAACTTGGATGGAAAATTACTGAGGATGATAGCGGACTATATTGCCACTCCTATTTGCCATCTCTTCAATCGAAGCCTACAGGAAAGTGTGTGCCCCCTCAGGCCTGGAGGGAAGCAAAAGTAATTCCGCTACCTAAGTATAGCAAAGCACCCTTTACTGGCTCAAACAGCCGACCAATCAGCCTGATACCAACACCTAGTAAAACTTTGGGGGGAAAATGGTGTTTGACCAGATACAATGCTATTTCACAGTAAACAAATCAACAACTGACTTCTCAGCACGCTTGTAGGGAAGGCCACTCAACGTGTACGGCATTTCCACAAATGACTGATGATTGGCTGAAGGAAATTGATATTAAGAAGAGAAGAAGAGTTGTTTTGTTAGACTTTAGTGCAGCTTTTGTCATTATCGATCATTATCTGTTAGTGCAGCTTTTGTCATTATCGATCATTATCTGCTGCTGGAAAAAATGTATTATGGCTTTACATCACCTGCTATATCGTCGATTGAGAGTTACCTGTCTGACAGAACACAGAGGGTGTTCTTTAATGGAAGCAGCTCCAACATAATCCAGGTAGTCAGGAATTCCCCAGGGCAGCTGTCTAGGCCCCTTACTTTTTTCAATCTTTACTAATGACCTGCCTCTGGCACTGAGTAAAGCTTGTGTGTCTATGTATGCTGATGACTCAACACTATACACATCAGCTACCACGGCAACTGAAATGACTGCAACACTTAACAAAGAGCTGCAGTCAGTTTCAGAGTGGGTGGCAAGGAATAAGTTAGTCCTAAATATTTATAAAACTAAAAGCATTGTATTTGGGACAAACCATTCACTAAACCCTAAATCTCAACTAAATCTTGTAATGAATAATGTGGAAATAGAGCAAGTTGAGGTGACTAAAACTGCTTGGTGTAACCCTGGATTGTAAACTGTCATGGTCAAAACAAATTGAAGCAACGGTAGCTAAGACGGGGAGAAAGTCTGTCCATAATAAAGCGCTCCCTTCTTAACATCACTATCAACAAGACCTTAGTTTTTTGTCGCACCTGGACTACTGCCCAGTCATAAAGGTCAAGTGCCACAAAGGGGGACATGGGCAAATTACAGTTGGCCCAGAACAGAGCAGCACGGCTGACGCTTAAATGTACATGGAGAGCTAACATCAATAACATGCATGTCGATCTCTCCTGGCTCAAAGTAGAGGAGAGATTGACTTCATCACTACTTGTCTTTGTGAGAGGTATTGACATGTTGAAAGCACTGAGCAAACATTCATACCCCACAAGACACACCACCAGAGGTCTCTTCACAAGTCCAGAACAGACTATGGGAGGTGCACAGTACTACATAGAGCCATGACTACATGGAACTCTATTCCACATCAGGTAACTGATGCAAGCAGTAGAATCAGATTTTTTTTTTAAACAGATAAAAATACACCTTATGGAACAGCGCAGTCTGTGAAGAGACACACACATGCACTCACACACACACACACACACACACACACACACACACACACACACACACACACACACACACACACACACACACACACACACACACACACGTATGGTATTATACATTTTGTGTTGTAGATATGTAGTGGTGTAATAATGCCCAGGAAGAGTAGCTGCTGCCTTGGCACTAATGAGGCACAAATGTATCCTTAATAAATACAAATTCCCCAACACACATATGCTTTGTTGCACTAACTCTCCTGCACTGACTCTATGCACCCACACACTGGACTCTACCCACACACTCACCCCAACACCCCAACACACCCCAACACTGGACTCTACCCACACACTCACCCCACTCACCCCAACACCCCAACACCCAACACTGGACTCTACCCACACACTCACCCCAACACCCCAACACACACACACTGGACTCTACCTACACACTCACCCCAACACCCCAACACACACACACTGGACTCTACCTACACACTCACCCCAACACACACACACTGGACTCTACCTACACACTCACCCCAACACAACACACTGGACTCTACCCACACACTCACCCCAACACCCCAACACCCCAACACACACACACTGGACTCTACCTACACACTCACCCCAACACCCCAACACACCCCAACCCACACACACACACACTGGACTCTACCTACACACTCACCCCAACACCCCCAACACACACACACTGGACTCTACCTACACACTCACCCCAACACACACACACTGGACTCTACCTACACACTCACCCCAACACCCCAACACACCAACACACACACACTGGACTCTACCTACACACTCACCCCCAACACCCCAACACACACACACTGGACTCTACCTACACACTCACCCCACACCCCAACACACCACACACACACACACACTGGACTCTACCTACACACTCACCCCAACACCCCAACACCCCAACACACTGGACTCTACCCACACACTGGACTACCCACACACTGGACTCTACCCACACACTGGACTCTACCCACACACTGGACAATACCCACACACTGGACTCTACCCACACACTGGACTCTACCCACACACTGGACTCTACCCACACACTAGACTCTACCCACACACTGGACTCTACCCACACACTGGACTCTACCCACACACTGGACTCTACCCACCACACTGGACTACCCACACGCTGGACTCTACCCACACACCTGGACTCTACCCACACACTGGACTCTACCCACACACTGGACTCTACCCACACACTGGACTCTACCCACACACTGGACTACCCACACACACTGGACTCTACCCACACACTGGACTCTACCCACACACTGGACTCTACCCACACACTGGACTACCCACACACTGGACTCTACCCACACACTGGACTCTACCCACACACTGGACTCTACCCACACACTGGACTACACACACACTGGACTCTACCCACACACTGGACTACACACACACTGGACTACCTACACACTGGACTCTACCCACACAATGGACTACACACACACTGGACTCTACCCACACACTGGACTCTACCCACACACTGGACTCTACCCACACACTGGACTACCCACACACTGAAACATACTAACACTGACACCCCTTCACACACATACAGTACTCACCCCTGCAACCTGGATCAGGTTATCAGTCAACCTACCAGGGTATTTACAAACAGCATTGTATTGATCACATCTTTACTAATGCTGCAGAAATCTGCCCTAAAGCAGTATCCAAATCCATCGGATCTAGTGATCACAATATAGCAGCCAAAGTTCCAAAGGCTGGGGCCTTAATATAGTGTATAAGAGATCATACAAGAGGTTTTTTGTAGATTCCTATGTTGAAGATGTAGAGAATGTTCTGGTCTGTGGTGTGTAACGAGGAGCAACCAGACGCTGCACTTAATGCATTTATGAAATTGCTTATTCCAGTTACTAATAAGCATGCACCCATTAAGAAAATGACTGTAAAAACCTACTGCAAATTGAGAAATCATGTGACTAAACTGAATAAACAGAAGAAACTATGCTATGAAACAAAGACAAATTCTATAAAAGAATGATATTAAAAAGCTTTGGAGCACCTTAAATTAATTTTTTGGGGCAAAAAGGCAAACTCAGCTCCATCATTCATTGAATCAGATGGTGCATTCATCACAAAACCCCACTGATATTGCCAACTAACTTTACTGTTTTTTTTTTCATTGGCAAGATTAGCAAACTTGGGCATGACGTGCCAACAACATATTCTGAACCTACACATCCATGCGTAACTGATCAAATTGTGAAAGACAACCATTGTAATTAGAAATTCCGTAAAGTGAGTGTGGAAGAGGTGAAAAAAAGTATTATTGTCTATCAACAATGACAAGCCACCTGTTGTCTGACAACTTGGATGGAAAAATTACTGAGGATGATAGCGGACTATATTTCCACTCCTATTTGCCATCTCTTCAATCGAAGCCTACAGGAAAGTGTGCCCCCTCAGGCCTGGAGGGAAGCAAAAGTAATTCCACTACCTAAGTATAGCAAAGCACCCTTTACTGGCTCAAACAGCCGACCAATCAGCCTGATACCAACACCTAGTAAAACTTTGGGGGGAAAATGGTGTTTGACCAGATACAATGCTATTTCACAGTAAACAAATCAACAACTGACTTCTCAGCACGCTTGTAGGGAAGGCCACTCAACGTGTACGGCATTTCCACAAATGACTGATGATTGGCTGAAGGAAATTGATATTAAGAAGAGAAGAAGAGTTGTTTTGTTAGACTTTAGTGCAGCTTTTGTCATTATCGATCATTATCTGTTAGTGCAGCTTTTGTCATTATCGATCATTATCTGCTGCTGGAAAAAATGTATTATGGCTTTACATCACCTGCTATATCGTCGATTGAGAGTTACCTGTCTGACAGAACACAGAGGGTGTTCTTTAATGGAAGCAGCTCCAACATAATCCAGGTAGTCAGGAATTCCCCAGGGCAGCTGTCTAGGCCCCTTACTTTTTTTCAATCTTTACTAATGACCTGCCTCTGGCACTGAGTAAAGCTTGTGTGTCTATGTATGCTGATGACTCAACACTATACACATCAGCTACCACGGCAACTGAAATGACTGCAACACTTAACAAAGAGCTGCAGTCAGTTTCAGAATGGGTGGCAAGGAATAAGTTAGTCCTAAATATTTATAAAACTAAAAGCATTGTATTTGGGACAAACCATTCACTAAACCCTAAATCTCAACTAAATCTTGTAATGAATAATGTGGAAATAGAGCAAGTTGAGGAGACTAAACTGCTTGGTGTAACCCTGGATTGTAAACTGTCATGGTCAAAACAAATTGAAGCAACGGTAGCTAAGACGGGGAGAAAGTCTGTCCATAATAAAGCGCTGCCTTCTTAACATCACTATCAACAAGACCTTAGTTTTGTCGCACCTGGACTACTGCCCAGTCATAAGGTCAAGTGCCACAAAGGGGGACATGGGCAAATTACAGTTGGCCCAGAACAGAGCAGCACGGCTGACGCTTAAATGTACATGGAGAGCTAACATCAATAACATGCATGTCGATCTCTCCTGGCTCAAAGTAGAGGAGAGATTGACTTCATCACTACTTGTCTTTGTGAGAGGTATTGACATGTTGAAAGCACTGAGCAAACATTCATACCCCACAAGACACACCACCAGAGGTCTCTTCACAAGTCCAGAACAGACTATGGGAGGTGCACAGTACTACATAGAGCCATGACTACATGGAACTCTATTTCCACATCAGGTAACTGATGCAAGCAGTAGAATCAGATTTTTTTTTTAAACAGATAAAAATACACCTTATGGAACAGCGCAGTCTGTGAAGAGACACACACATGCACTCACACACACACACACACACACACACACACACACAACACACACACACACACACACACACACACACACACACACACACACACACACACACACACACACACACGTATGGTATTATACATTTTGTGTTGTAGATATGTAGTGGTGTAATAATGCCCAGGAAGAGTAGCTGCTGCCTTGGCACTAATGAGGCACAAATGTATCCTTAATAAATACAAATTCCCCAACACACATATGCTTTGTTGCACTAACTCTCCTGCACTGACTCTATGCACCCACACACTGGACTCTACCCACACACTCACCCCAACAACCCCCAACACTGGACTCTACCCACACACTCACCCCAACACAACAACACCCCAACACTGGACTCTACCCACACACTCACCCCAACACCCCAACACACACACACTGGACTCTACCTACACACTCACCAACCAACACACACACACTGGACTCTACCTACACACACTCACCCCCACACACCCACACACTGGACTCTACCCACACACTCACCCCAACACCCCAACACCCCAACACACTGGACTCTACCTACACACTCACCCCAACACCCCAACACACACACACTGGACTCTACCTACACACTCACCCCAACACACACACACTGGACTCTACCTACACACTCACCCCAACACACACACACTGGACTCTACCTACACACTCACCCCAACACCCCCAACACACACACACTGGACTCTACCTACACACTCACCCCAACACCCCAACACCCCAACACACACACACTGGACTCTACCTACACACTCACCCCAACACCCCAACACCCCAACACACTGGACTCTACCCACACACTGGACTACCCACACACTGGACTCTACCCACACACTGGACTCTACCCACACACTGGACTCTACCCACACACTGGACTCTACCCACACACTGGACTCTACCCACACACTGGACTCTACCCCCACACTGGACTCTACCCACACACTAGACTCTACCCACACACTGGACTCTACCCACACACTGGACTCTACCCACACACTGGACTCTACCCACACACTGGACTACCCACACACTGGACTCTACCCACACACTGGACTCTACCCACACACTGGACTCTACCCACACACTGGACTACACACACACTGGACTCTACCCACACAATGGACTACACACACACACTGGACTCTACCCACACACTGGACTCTACCCACACACTGGACTACACACACACACTGGACTCTACCCACACACTGGACTACACACACACTGGACTACCTACACACTGGACTCTACCCACACAATGGACTACACACACACTGGACTCTACCCACACACTGGACTCTACCCACACACTGGACTCTACCCACACACTGGACTACCCACACACTGAAACATACTAACACTGACACCCCTTCACACACATACAGTACTCACCCCTGCAACCTGGATCAGGTTATCAGTCAACCTACCAGGGTATTTACAAACAGCATTGTATTGATCACATCTTTACTAATGCTGCAGAAATCTGCCCTAAAGCAGTATCCAAATCCATCGGATCTAGTGATCACAATATAGCAGCCAAAGTTCCAAAGGCTGGGCTTAATATAGTGTATAAGAGATCATACAAGAGGTTTTGTAGATTCCTATGTTGAAGATGTAGAGAATGTTCTGGTCTGTGGTGTGTAACGAGGAGCAACCAGACGCTGCCACTTAATGCATTTATGAAATTGCTTATTCCAGTTACTAATAAGCATGCACCCATTAAGAAAATGACTGTAAAAAACCTACTGCAAATTGAGAAAATCATGTGACTAAACTGAATAAACAGAAGAAACTATGCTATGAAACAAAGACAAATTCTATAAAGAATGATATTAAAAAGCTTTGGAGCACCTTAAATTAATTTTTTGGGGCAAAAAA
This sequence comes from Coregonus suidteri, assembly GCA_036851935.1. Lineage (NCBI taxonomy): Eukaryota > Metazoa > Chordata > Actinopteri > Salmoniformes > Salmonidae > Coregonus > Coregonus suidteri. Next base: position 79,712,313 of record CM072220.1, read on the forward strand.
GGCAAACTCAGCTCCATCATTCATTGAATCAGATGGTGCATTCATCACAAAACCCACTGATATTGCCAACTAACTTTACTGTTTTTTTTCATTGGCAAGATTAGCAAACTTGGGCATGACGTGCCAACAACATATTCTGAACCTACACATCCATGCGTAACTGAGCAAATTGTGAAAGACAACCATTGTAATTAGAAATTCCGTAAAGTGAGTGTGGAAGAGGTGAAAAAAAGTATTATTGTCTATCAACAATGACAAGCCACCTGTTGTCTGACAACTTGGATGGAAAATTACTGAGGATGATAGCGGACTATATTGCCACTCCTATTTGCCATCTCTTCAATCGAAGCCTACAGGAAAGTGTGCCCCCTCAGGCCTGGAGGAAGCAAAAGTAATTCCGCTACCTAAGTATAGCAAAGCACCCTTTACTGGCTCAAACAACACCCGACCAATCAGCCTGATACCAACACCTAGTAAAACTTTGGGGGGAAAATGGTGTTTGACCAGATACAATGCTATTTCACAGTAAACAAATCAACAACTGACTTCTCAGCACGCTTGTAGGGAAGGCCACTCAACGTGTACGGCATTTCCCACAAATGACTGATGATTGGCTGAAGGAAATTGATATTAAGAAGAGAAGAAAGAGTTGTTTTTTTGTTAGACTTTAGTGCAGCTTTTGTCATTATCGATCATTATCTGTTAGTGCAGCTTTTTGTCATTATCGATCATTATCTGCTGCTGGAAAAAATGTATTATGGCTTTACATCACCTGCTATATCGTCGATTGAGAGTTACCTGTCTGACAGAACACAGAGGGTGTTCTTTAATGGAAGCAGCTCCAACATAATCCAGGTAGTCAGGAATTCCCCAGGGCAGCTGTCTAGGCCCCTTACTTTTTTCAATCTTTACTAATGACCTGCCCCACTGGCACTGAGTAAAGCTTGTGTGTCTATGTATGCTGATGACTCAACACTATACACATCAGCTACCACGGCAACTGAAATGACTGCAACACTTAACAAAGAGCTGCAGTCAGTTTCAGAGTGGGTGGCAAGGAATAAGTTAGTCCTAAATATTTATAAAACTAAAAGCATTGTATTTGGGACAAACCATTCACTAAACCCTAAATCTCAACTAAATCTTGTAATGAATAATGTGGAAATAGAGCAAGTTGAGGTGACTAAACTGCTTGGTGTAACCCTGGATTGTAAACTGTCATGGTCAAAACAAATTGAAGCAACGGTAGCTAAGACGGGGAGAAAGTCTGTCCATAATAAAGCGCTCCCTTCTTAACATCACTATCAACAAGACCTTAGTTTTGTCGCACCTGGACTACTGCCCAGTCATAAGGTCAAGTGCCCACAAAGGGGGACCATGGGCAAATTACAGTTGGCCCAGAACAGAGCAGCACAGCTGACGCTTAAATGTACATGGAGAGCTAACATCGATAACATGCATGTCAATCTCTCCTGGCTCAAAGTAGAGGAGAGATTGACTTCATCACTACTTGTCTTTGTGAGAGGTATTGACATGTTGAAAGCACTGAGCAAACATTCATACCCCACAAGACACACCACCAGAGGTCTCTTCACAAGTCCAGAACAGACTATGGGAGGTGCACAGTACTACATAGAGCCATGACTACATGGAACTCTATTCCACATCAGGTAACTGATGCAAGCAGTAGAATCAGATTTTTTTTTTAAACAGATAAAAATACACCTTATGGAACAGCGCAGTCTGTGAAGAGACACACACATGCACTCACACACACACACACACACACACACACACACACACACACACACACACACACACACACACACACACACACACACAACACACACACACACACACACACACACGTATGGTATTATACATTTTGTGTTGTAGATATGTAGTGGTGTAATAATGCCCAGGAAGAGTAGCTGCTGCCTTGGCACTAATGAGGCACAAATGTATCCTTAATAAATACAAATTCCCCAACACACATATGCTTTGTTGCACTAACTCTCCTGCACTGACTCTATGCACCCACACACTGGACTCTACCCACACACTCACCCCAACACCCCAACACTGGACTCTACCCACACACTCACCCCAACACACAACACCCCAACACTGGACTCTACCCACACACTCACCCCAACACCCCAACACACACACACTGGACTCTACCTACACACTCACCCCAACACACACACACTGGACTCTACCTACACACTCACCCCAACACCCCAACACACTGGACTCTACCCACACACTCACCCCACCACCCCAACCCCCCAACACTCACACACTGGACTCTACCTACACACTCACCCCAACACCCCAACACACACACACTGGACTCTACCTACACACTCACCCCAACACACACACACTGGACTCTACCTACACACTCACCCCAACACACACACACTGGACTCTACCTACACACTCACCCCACCACCCACACCACACACTGGACTCTACCTACACACTCACCCCAACACCCCCACACCACACCCCAACACACACACACTGGACTCTACCTACACACTCACCCCCACACCCCAACACCCCAACACACTGGACTCTACCCACACACTGGACTACCCACACACTGGACTCTACCCACACACTGGACTCTACCCACACACTGGACTCTACCCACACACACTGACTCTACCCACACACTGGACTCTACCCACACACTGGACTCTACCCACACACACTGGACTCTACCCACACACTAGACTCTACCCACACACTGGACTCTACCCACACACTGGACTCTACCCACACACTGGACTCTACCCACACACTGGACTACCCACACACTGGACTCTACCCACACACTGGACTCTACCCACACACTGGACTCTACCCACACACTGGACTACACACACACTGGACTCTACCCACACACTGGACTACACACACACTGGACTACCTACACACTGGACTCTACCCACACAATGGACTACACACACACTGGACTCTACCCCCCCCACACTGGACTCTACCCACACACTGGACTCTACCCCACACACTGGACTACCCACACACTGAAACATACTAACACTGACACCCCTTCACACACATACAGTACTCACCCCTGCAACCTGGATCAGGTTATCAGTCAACCTACCAGGGTATTTACAAACAGCATTGTATTGATCACATCTTTACTAATGCTGCAGAAATCTGCCCTAAAGCAGTATCCAAATCCATCGGATCTAGTGATCACAATATAGCAGCCAAAGTTCCAAAGGCTGGGCTTAATATAGTGTATAAGAGATCATACAAGAGGTTTTGTAGATTCCTATGTTGAAGATGTAGAGAATGTTCTGGTCTGTGGTGTGTGTAACGAGGAGCAACCCAGACGCTGCACTTAATGCATTTATGAAATTGCTTATTCCAGTTACTAATAAGCATGCACCCATTAAGAAAATGACTGTAAAAACCTACTGCAAATTGAGAAATCATGTGACTAAACTGAATAAACAGAAGAAACTATGCTATGAAACAAAGACAAAATTCTATAAAGAATGATATTAAAAAGCTTTGGAGCACCTTAAATTAATTTTTTGGGGCAAAAAGGCAAACTCAGCTCCATCATTCATTGAATCAGATGGTGCATTCATCACAAAACCCACTGATATTGCCAACTAACTTTACTGTTTTTTTTCATTGGCAAGATTAGCAAACTTGGGCATGACGTGCCAACAACATATTCTGAACCTACACATCCATGCGTAACTGAGCAAATTGTGAAAGACAACCATTGTAATTAGAAATTCCGTAAAGTGAGTGTGGAAGAGGTGAAAAAAAGTATTATTGTCTATCAACAATGACAAGCCACCTGTTGTCTGACAACTTGGATGGAAAATTACTGAGGATGATAGCGGACTATATTGCCACTCCTATTTGCCATCTCTTCAATCGAAGCCTACAGGAAAGTGTGCCCCCTCAGGCCTGGAGGGAAGCAAAAGTAATTCCCCTACCTAAGTATAGCAAAGCACCCTTTACTGGCTCAAACAGCCGACCAATCAGCCTGATACCAACACCTAGTAAAACTTTGGGGGGAAAATGGTGTTTGACCAGATACAATGCTATTTCACAGTAAACAAATCAACAACTGACTTCTCAGCACGCTTGTAGGGAAGGCCACTCAACGTGTACGGCATTTCCACAAATGACTGATGATTGGCTGAAGGAAATTGATATTAAGAAGAGAAGAAGAGTTGTTTTGTTAGACTTTAGTGCAGCTTTTGTCATTATCGATCATTATCTGTTAGTGCAGCTTTTGTCATTATCGATCATTATCTGCTGCTGGAAAAAATGTATTATGGCTTTACATCACCTGCTATATCGTCGATTGAGAGTTACCTGTCTGACAGAACACAGAGGGTGTTCTTTAATGGAAGCAGCTCCAACATAATCCAGGTAGTCAGGAATTCCCCAGGGCAGCTGTCTAGGCCCCTTACTTTTTTCAATCTTTACTAATGACCTGCCTCTGGCACTGAGTAAAGCTTGTGTGTCTATGTATGCTGATGACTCAACACTATACACATCAGCTACCACGGCAACTGAAATGACTGCAACACTTAACAAAGAGCTGCAGTCAGTTTCAGAGTGGGTGGCAAGGAATAAGTTAGTCCTAAATATTTATAAAACTAAAAGCATTGTATTTGGGGACAAACCATTCACTAAACCCTAAATCTCAACTAAATCTTGTAATGAATAATGTGGAAATAGAGCAAGTTGAGGTGACTAAACTGCTTGGTGTAACCCTGGATTGTAAACTGTCATGGTCAAAACAAATTGAAGCAACGGTAGCTAAGACGGGGAGAAAGTCTGTCCATAATAAAGCGCTCCCTTCTTAACATCACTATCAACAAGACCTTAGTTTTGTCGCACCTGGACTACTGCCCAGTCATAAGGTCAAGTGCCACAAAGGGGGACATGGGCAAATTACAGTTGGCCCAGAACAGAGCAGCACGGCTGACGCTTAAATGTACATGGAGAGCTAACATCGATAACATGCATGTCAATCTCTCCTGGCTCAAAGTAGAGGAGAGATTGACTTCATCACTACTTGTCTTTTGTGAGAGGTATTGACATGTTGAAAGCACTGAGCAAACATTCATACCCCACAAGACACACCACCAGAGGTCTCTTCACAAGTCCAGAACAGACTATGGGAGGTGCACAGTACTACATAGAGCCATGACTACATGGAACTCTATTCCACATCAGGTAACTGATGCAAGCAGTAGAATCAGATTTTTTTTTTTAAACAGATAAAAATACACCTTATGGAACAGCGCAGTCTGTGAAGAGACCCACACACCCACACTCACACACACACACACACACACACACACACACACACACACACACACACACACACACACACACACACACACACACACACACACACCCCACACACACACACACACACGTATGGTATTATTACATTTTGTGTTGTAGATATGTAGTGGTGTAATAATGCCCAGGAAGAGTACTGCTGCCTTGGCACTAATGAGGCACAAATGTATCCTTAATAAATACAAATTCCCCAACACACATATGCTTTGTTGCACTAACTCTCCTGCACTGACTCTATGCACCCACACACTGGACTCTACCCACACACTCACCCAACACCCCAACACCCCAACACTGGACTCTACCCACACACTCACCCCAACACCCCAACACCCCAACACTGGACTCTACCCACACACTCACCCCCAACACCCCAACACACACACACTGGACTCTACCTACACACTCACCCCAACACACACACACTGGACTCTACCTACACACTCACCCCAACACCCCAACACACTGGACTCTACCCACACACTCACACCCACAACCCCCAACACCCCAACACACTGGACTCTACCTACACACTCACCCCCAACACCCCCAACAC
>CM072220.1:79723250-79728250 GCA_036851935.1 Coregonus suidteri
GGATCCTGGGACTAAACACCTCCCTCTGCAACTGGATCCTGGACTTCCTGACGGGCCGCCCCCAGGTGGTAAGGGTAGGTAACAACACATCTGCCACACTGATCCTCAAACACGGGGGCCCCTCAGGGGTGCGTGCTCAGTCCCCTCCTGAACTCCCTGTTCACCCATGACTGCATGGCCAGGCACGACTCCAACACCATCATTAAGTTTGCCGATGACACAACAGTGGTAGGCCTGATCACCGACAACGATGAGACAGCCTATAGGGAGGAGGTCAGAGACCTGGCCGTGTGGTGCCAGGATAACAACCTCTCCCTCAACGTGACCAGACAAAGGAGATGATTGTGGACTACAGGAAAAAAAAGAGGACTGAGCACGCCCCCATTCTCATCGACGGGGCTGTAGTGGAACAGGTTGAGAGCTTCAAGTTCCTTGGTGTCCACATCACCAACGAACTATCATGGTTCAAACACACCAAGACAGTCATGAAGAGGGCACGACAAAGCCTATTCCCCCTCAGGAGACTGGAAAGATTTGGCATGGGTCCTCAGATCCTCAAAAAATGATACAGCTGCAACATCGAGAGCATCCTAACTGGTTGCATCACCGCCTGGTATGGCAACTGCTTGGCCTCCGACCGCAAGGCACTACAGAGGGTAGTGCGTACAGCCCAGTACATCACTGGGGCCAAGCTTCCTGCCATCCAGGACCTCTATACAAGGCGGTGTCAGAGGAAGGCCCTCAAAATTGGTCCTCTGTAGCTCAGCTGGTAGAGCACGGCGCTTGGAACGCCAAGGTAGTGTGTTCGATCCCCGGGACCACCCATACACACAAAAAAATGTTATGCACGCATGACTGTAAGTCGCTTTGGATAAAAGCATCTGCTAAATGGCATATTATTATTATTATTATATAATTGTCAAAGACTCCAGCCACCCTAGTCATAGACTGTTCTCTCTGCTACCGCACGGCAAGCGGTACCGGAGTGCCAAGTCCAGGTCCAAAAAGACTTCTCAACAGCTTCTATCCCCAAGCCATAAGACTCCTGAACAGCTAATCATGGCTACCCAGACTATTTGCACTGCCCCCCCACCCCATCATTTTACGCTGCTGCTACTCTGTTAATTATTTATGCATAGTCACTTTAACTCTACCCACATGTACATATTACTTCAACTACCTCAACTAGCCGGTGCCCCCGCACATTGACTCTGCACCGGTACCCCCCTGTATACAGTGGGGGAAAAAAGTATTTAGTCAGCCACCAATTGTGCATGTTCTCCCACTTAAAAAGATGAGAGAGGCCTGTAATTTTCATCATAGGTACACGTCAACTGTGACAGACAAAATGAGGAAAAAAAAATCCAGAAGATCACATTGTAGGATTTTTTTATGAATTTATTTGCAAATTATGGTGGAAAATAAGTATTTGGTCAATAACAAAGTTTCTCAATACTTTGCTATATACGGTTTGTTGGCAATGACACAGGTCAAACGTTTTCTGTAAGTCTTCACAAGGTTTTCACACACTGTTTGCTGGTATTTTGGCCCATTCCTCCATGCAGATCTCCTCTAGAGCAGTGATGTTTTGGGGCTGTCGCTGGGCAACACGGACTTTCAACTCCCTCCAAAGATTTTCTATGGGGTTGAGATCTGGAGACTGGCTAGGCCACTCCAGGACCTTGAAATGCTTCTTACGAAGCCACTCCTTCGTTGCCCGGGCGGTGTGTTTGGGATCATTGTCATGCTGAAAGACCTAGCCACGTTTCATCTTCAATGCCCTTGCTGATGGAAGGAGGTTTTCACTCAAAATCTCATGATACATGGCCCCATTCATTCTTTCCTTTACACGGATCAGTCGTCCTGGTCCCTTTGCAGAAAAACAGCCCCAAAGCATGATGTTTCCACCCCCATGCTTCACAGTAGGTATGGTGTTTCTTTGGATGCAACTCAGCATTCTTTGTCCTCCAAACACGACGAGTTGAGTTTTTTACCAAAAAGTTCTATTTTGGTTTCATCTGACCATATGACATTCTCCCAATCCTCTTCTAGATCATCCAAATGCACTCTAGCAAACTTCACATGTACTGGCTTAAGCAGGGGAACACGTCTGGCACGGCAGGATTTGAGTCCCTGGCGGCGTAGTGTGTTACTGATGGTAGGCTTTGTTACTTTTGGTCCCAGCTCTCTGCAGGTCATTCACTAGGTCCCCCCGTGTGGTTCTGGATTTTTTGCTCACCGTTCTTGTGATCATTTTGACCCCACGGCGTGAGATCTTGCGTGGAGCCCCAGATCGAGGGAGATTATCAGTGGTCTTGTATGTCTTCCATTTCCTAATAATTGCTCCCACAGTTGATTTCTTCAAACCAAGCTGCTTACCTATTGCAGATTCAGTCTTCCCAGCCTGGTACAGGTCTACAATTTTGTTTCTGGTGTCCTTTGACAGCTCTTTGGTCTTGGCCATAGTGGAGTTTTGGAGTGTGACTGTTTGAGGTTTGTGGACAGGTGTCTTTTATACTGATAACAAGTTCAAACAGGTGCCCATTAATACAGGTAACGAGTGGAGGACAGAGGAGCCTCTTAAAGAAGAAGTTACAGGTCTGTGAGAGCCAGAAAATCTTGCTTGTTTGTAGGTGACCAAATACTTATTTTCCCACCATAATTTGCAAATAAATTCATTAAAAATCCTACAATGTAATTTTCTGGAATTCTTTTTTTCTCAATTTGTCTGTCATAGTTGACGTGTAACCTATGATGAAAATTACAGGCCTCTCTCATCTTTCTAAGTGGAGAACTTGCACAATTGGTGGCTGACTAAATACTTTTTCCCCCCACTGTATATAGCCTCCCTACTGTTTATTTTATTTTACTTCTGCTTCCTTTTTTTACATTTACGTCATTTAGCAGACGCTCTTATCCAGAGCGACTTACAAATTGGTGCATTCACCTTATAGCCAGTGGGATAACCACTTTACAATGTAAGGGGGAGGGGGGGGGGGGGGGGGGGGGTTGGGGTAAGGGAGGGGTAGAAGGATTACTTTATCCTGGAGAAGAGAGGAGGGGATAGGTCAAGCGGGCAGGTTGTTGGGCGGCTCGCAGTCACACAGTCGCAAGATTTTATCTGGAGAGAGAGGGGAGAAAGAGGTCAAAGCATAGGGTAGGCAGTGTGAGCAGGACCTTCAGTGTCATTTGACTTTAACAAACGAGGATCGGATGTCGTCAACCTTCTTTTCAAAGTGGTTGACGAAGTCATCCACAGAGAGGGGGAGAGGGGGGGGGGGGGGGAGGGATTCAGCAGGGAGGAGAATGTGGCAAAGAGCTTCCAGGGTTAGAGGCAGATGCTTGGAATGTGGCTTTAGGTTTGCCAGCAGAAACGATGAAGAAAATTTAGAGAGGAGGAGTGAAAAGATGCCAGATCCGCAGGGAGTCTAGTTTTCTTCCATTTCCGCTCAGCTGCCCGGAGCTCAGTTTTTGTTGTTGTTTTAATTTTTACTTTTTTTGTTAAAAATAAATGCACTGTTTGGTTAAGGGCTGTAAGTAAGCATTTCACTGTAATGTCTGCACCTGTTGTATTCGGCACATGTGGCCAATAAAATTTGATTTGAATTTGATTTGAGATATTAATAAGACCTTTAAAAACAGGTCAACATTCATAAGGCCGCAGGGCCAAAATGGATTACCAGGACGGGTACTCAGAGCATTCGCTGACCCAGTCTGTAATACCTGCAGAAAGTATTCATAACCCCTTGACTTATTCCACATTTTTGTTACAGCCAGAATTCAAAATTGATTAAATACATTTTTTTCCTCACCCATCTACACACAATACCCCATAATGAAGAAGTTGAAAACATGATTTTAGACATTTCTGCACATTTATTGAAAATGAAATACAGAAATATCTCATTTACAGTGGGGAGAACAAGTATTTGATACACTGCCGATTTTGCAGGTTTTCCTACTTATCAAGCATGTAGAGGTCTGTAATTTTTTATCATAGGTACACTTCAACTGTGAGAGACGGAAACTAAATAAAAAATCTATAGAAAATCACATTGTATGATTTTTAAGTAATTTAATTTTCATTTTAATGCATGACATAAGTATTTGATCACCTACCAACCAGTAAGAATTCCAGCTCTCACAGACCTGTTAGTTTTTCTTTAAGAAGCCCTCCTGTTCTCATCTCATTACCTGTATTAACTGCACCTGTTTGAACTCATTACCTGTATAAAAGACACCAGTCCACACACTCAATCAAACAGACTCCAACCTCTCCACAATGGCCAAGACCAGAGAGCTGTGTAAGGACATCAGGGATACAATTGTAGACCTGCACAAGGCTTGGATGGGCTACAGGACAATAGGCAAGCAGCTTGGTGAGAAGGCAACAACTGTTGGCGCAATTATTAGAAAATGGAAGAAGTTCAAAGATGACAGCGAATTACCCTCGGTCTGGGGCTCCATGCAAGATCTCACCTCATGGGGCAATCAATGATCATGAGGAAGGTGAAGGATCAGCCCAGAACTACACGGCAGGACCTGGTCAATGACCTGAAGAGAGCTAGGACCACAGTCTCAAAGAAAACCATTAGTAACACACTACGCCGTCATGGGATTAAAATCCTGCAGCGCACGCAAGGTCCCCCTGCTCAAGCCAGCGCATGTCCAGGCCCATCTGAAGTTTGCCTATGACCATCTGGATGATCCAGAGGAGGAATGGGAGAAGGTCATGTGGTCTGTTGAGACAAAAATAGAACTCCACTCGCCGTGTTTGGAGGAAGAAGATGGATGAGTACAACACCAAGAACACATCCAACCGTGAAGCATGGAGGTGGAAACATAATTCTTTGGGGATGCTTTTCTGCAAAAGGGACAGGACGACTGCACCGTATTGAGGGGAGGGATGGATGGGGCCATGTATCGCGAGATCTTGGCCAACAACCTCCTTCCCTCAGTAAGAGCATTGAAGATGGGTCGTGGCTGGGGTCTTCCAGCAT
>CM072220.1:79730750-79753250 GCA_036851935.1 Coregonus suidteri
CACCTGTCTAACTGTTAATGTTGTTAGAGAGAACTGTCTGTCTGCACACCTGTCTAACTGTTCATGTTGTTAGAAAGAACTGTCTGTCTGCACACCTGTCTAACTGTTAATGTTGTTAGAAAGAACTGTCTGTCTGCACACCTGTCTAACTGTTAATGTTGTTAGGTAGAACTGTCTGTCTGCACACCTGTCTAACTGTTAATGTTGTTAGGTAGAACTAGAATGATACCTCTGTCAGTCTGTCTGTAAGCTGTCTAACTCTTGATGGAAATAAACTCAAAGAACCAAGGAAGTTTTTACTGAAAATGCCAGAACATCTTTATCAAATATGAACAAATCATCTCTGAGGGAGTAATACACAATGTCATATACAGTGGGGGAAAAAAGTATTTAGTCAGCCACCAATTGTGCAAGTTCTCCCACTTAAAAAGATGAGTGTCAACGGTCCAGTTAGGGTGAATGTGTTAGCGTGATACATACACAGTGTCAACGGTCCAGTTAGGGTGAATGTGTTAGCGTGATACATACACAGTGTCGGGACCCGGTGCGAGAAACAGTCACTAATAATTGTCAGAACCCAGAAGATGAGGCAGACACAGCAGTACTAGAGATGGTGGTTTAATAAAGAACAAAAATCCTCAGGCAAAGAAACTAAATCCACAATGTCCAAAAATAAAGCCAAGAGGCACAAAGAGGAAAACCTCCAAAAAACAAAGAAACTCCACAAAGTGGTAAAATCCCACCAGAGAAATATCCATATAACACAAAGGCTTGGGCTGGGGCTGGGTGCTAACTTACAAACACTGAGCAAGGAACTGAGGAACACACAGGGTTAAAATACTAACAGGGGAATGACCTACAGGTGCAAACAATAATTAGATCAAGAAAAAACAAAAGGTACAAAAAGGTGCAATGGGGACAACTAGTGACCAAAACCCGAACAGTCATGGCCAAAACCTGACACAATCCCCCTCCTAGGAACGGCTCCTGACGTTCCTACCAGCCTTCTCAGGGTGGAGGGCCCTGAACTGACGAATGAGGTCAGGGTCCAGTATGTCCTTGGCAGGAACCCAGGAGCGCTCCTCGGGACCGTAGCCTTCCCAGTCCACCAGATACTGCCAGGACCGCTGCACCCGGCGGGAATCCAGTATCCGGTGGACGGTATAATCCGACTGGCCACCGATGACACGGGGCGGAGGGGGAGGTCTGCCTGCCGGAATAAGGGGAGAAAAAACAACAGGTTTTAATAAAGAAATGTGAAATGTTGGATTGATCTTAAGGGATCTGGGTAAGTGCAGGCGAAAAGTAACGGGATTGACTCTCCTGGCAATCTTAAAGGGACCGATGAACCTCTGGGACAGCTTGCGAGACTCCACCCGTAGCGGTAGGTTCTTAGTTGAGAGCCATACTCTCTGGCCGGGGTACAGGGTAGGACCGGGACGGCGGCGACCTCTGTTGGCTTGTCGTTGGTACTGCTGAGAGGAACGCAGAAGATTAAGACGTGCCTTCTTCCACGTAAGCCGACAGCGTCTGATGAACCTCGAGGCTGAAGGCACTCTGACTTCTGCCTCCTGGTCCGGGAACAATAGAGGTGCATAGCCAAACTGACACTCATGCGGGGACATACCAGTGGAGGAGGAGCACAAGGTGTTGTGCGCGTACTCGGCCCAAACAATGAAGGATGACCAAGTGGACGGGTTTGTTGAAAACCATGCATCTGAGGGTGGTTTCCAGCTCCTGATTCATCCTCTCAGTTTGGCCATTGGACTCCGGATGGTACCCGGAAGATAAAACTGGCCGTGGCCCCTATGAGTTGGCAGAAGGCCTTCCAAAACCTTGAGGCGAACTGGGGACCTCTGTCGGAAACCATATCTTGCGGGATCCCAAAGACTCGGAACACATGGTTAATCACCAACTCAGCTGTTTCCTTGGCAGAAGGTAATTTGGTCAAAGGAACAAACCTGGCCGCCTTAGAAAACCTGTCGATGATGACTAGGATCGTAGTATTACCATGGGACGGAGGAAGGCCAGTAATAAAGTCCAATGAGATATGGGACCAGGGTCGGTGGGGAATAGATAGAGGGTGAAGGAGTCCTTGAGGGCGAAGGTGAGAAGATTTGCCCTGGCAGCACACGGAACAGGCCTTGATGAAAGTGGCAACGTCTTCCTTCATGGTGGGCCACCAGAACTTACGCTGGATGAACTCCAAGGTGCGGCCTATGCCCGGGTGACAGGTGAGGCGAGAGGAGTGCCCCCACCGAAGGACTTGGGACCTTGCTGCCTTGGGAACAAACAACCGATTAGCAGGACCTCCACCAGGGCCCGGTTCGATGGCTTGAGCTTGTTTCACGGTATCCTCCACTTGCCACGAGATCGGAGCCACGATCTTAGCGGCCGGAAGGACAGTCATGTCAGTATCTTCTCGAATGGCAGGAGAGTAGATTCGTGACAAGGCGTCCGGTTTTGAGATTCTTCGACCCGGGTCTATAGGTGAGGATAAACTGAAATCGGCTGAAGAAAAGAGACCATCGAGCTTGTCTGGCGTTCAACCGCTTCGCCTGCTGGATATACTCCAGATTCTTGTGGTCCGTAAGCACTTGAAACGGTTGAGAAACCCCCTCGAGCCAGTGTCTCCATTCCTTCAATGCCATCTTAACGCTAGGAGTTCACGGTCCCCCACATCGTAATTCCTCTCGGCCGGGGTAAGCCGGTGAGAGAAGAAGGCGCAAGGATGAAGCTTCTTGTCTTCACCCCTCTGAGACAGGACAGCTCCAACCCCAACCTCTGATGCGTCTACCTCCACCACAAAAGGTTCCTCCGCCGTTGGTAGTGTCAGGATGGGAGCAGAGAGGATGCGCTGCTTGAGTCCTTGGAAGGCCGTCTCAGCTTCTCTTCCCCACAGAAACCTTGTGTTGCCACCCTTGGTTACCGCCGAGAGAGGGGCTGCCACCGAGCTGAAGTTCTTGATGAACTTGCGGTAAAAGTTGGTGAAGCCCAGGAAACGTTGAACTTCCTTAACGGACTGGGGGTGGGCCAATCCGCTACCCCCGCCTCTACCTTCTTGGGGTCCATCTGGACTCGTCCGGGTTCCACTATAAATCCCAGGAATTGTACTCGAGAGGAATGGAATTCACACTTCTCCGGCTTAACGTACAAATGGCTGTCTAGGAGGCGTTTGAGCACTTGTCTGACATGCTTAGTGTGTTCTTGAAGGGAGCTCGAAAAGATGATGGGATGTCATCCAAGTACACAAAACACGAAGATGTTAAGCATATCCCTAAGCACATCGTTTATGAGCGCTTGGAACACAGCCGGAGCGTTGGTCAGGCCGAAGGGCATCACCGAGTATTCGTAGTGACCAGTAGGCGTGTTGAAAGCGGTCTTCCACTCGTCCCCGGGTTTGATCCGCACAAGATGGTATGCGTTCCGCAGGTCAAGCTTAGTGAAGACAACTGCTTCCTGGAGCAGCTCAAAGGCTGTGGCCATAAGAGGTAGCGGGTAGCGGTTACGGACGGTTTATGGCATTGAGTCCCCGGTAGTCGATGCAAGGTCGTAATCCGCCGTCTTTCTTGGCCACAAAGAAAAACCCTGCTCCCGCCGGCGAGGTAGATGGACGCATGAGGCCTGCTGTCAGAGCGTCCTTGATGTAGGTATCCATAGCAGCTCGTTCGGGAGGAGAAAGGGAAAAGATCCGACCCCTGGGAGGGCAGGTCCCCGGCAACAGGTCGATGGTGCAATCGTAAGGTCTATGGGGTGGTAGTTTGGTGGCCCTCTGTTTGCTAAATACCAGTTTGAGGTCATGGTAACACTCGGGAACTCGGGACAAGTCGATGGATTCTAGAGACTCGGAAGGAGAACTCTGGGAACTCGGGAAGATACAAGTGGCTTGGGCACGTGGGACCCCACTGCTTGATAGTGCCCACAGACCAGTCGATGTGAGGGTTATGGCTGTGAAGCCAGGGATAGCCAAGGACGAGAGGAAACTCGGAACAGGCGATCAGATGAAAGTTCATCACTTCCTTGTGTTGGGAACTGAAAGTCGTAAGGGGGTAGTGGCACGAGTGACAAGTCCAGATCCCAAAGGACTTCTATCCAACGTAATAACCCTTATGGGGTCACTTAGAGGTTCAGAAGGAACGCCATTCTCCTTCGCCCAGATCCCATCCATGAAGTTACCTGCGGCTCCAGAGTCTACCAAGGCTTGAAGAGAAACCTCGTGGTCGTCCCAGAAAAGGTAACAGGAATGAGCAGGCGGGAGTTGGATGGATGGGAGGAGGTTATGTTTCCCGTTACAGTCCTCCCAGGCCTGCACGGGAGAGTGCGTTTCCCTGGAGCCCGGGACACGTGGAGCGGAAATGGCCCGGTTTGCCGCAATATAGACAGCATCGCTCCCTCATCCGGCGGTCTCTCTCAGCCTGGGAGATGCGTCCAACCTGCATGGGTTTCTGGTGGAGCCAGCGAGGATAAAGGTGGAGACTCGGAGTTGGAACCGATAGGAACTAGGGTGAGCGGTCTATGGTTTTGTTTCTCTCTCTCTCTCAGACGCTGGTCTATGCGTGAAGCCAACTTGATAAGGGACTCGAGGTTGTCCGGTGGTTCCCGAGTGGCCAGTTCATCTTGGATGGTGTCAGAAAGACCCTTCAAAAAACACACACTGTGAGCGCCTCGTCGTTCCAGCCACTTGCTGCTGCCACAGTGCGGAACTGGATGGCATAGTCCGTCACGCTGCGCCGACCTTGGCGGAGAATCAGGAGCCGTTTGGCTGAGTCAGGGCCGTTGGTAGGACCTTGAAACACTCGCTTGAATTCTTCAGCAAAGGTAGAGTAGCTGGCACAGCAGGGACTTTGGGCATCCCACACAGCAGTAGCCCAGGCTAGAGCCTTTTCCGACAGCAGGGTGATGATATATGCTATCTTGGACCGGTCGGTGGGAAACGACAATGGTTGCAGCTCAAATGAGAGAGAACTTGGGTGAAAAACCCCTTACAAACACTTGGGTCCCCTGAGAACCGTTGGGGAGGCGGCAGACGAGGTTTCCGCCAGGGGATTAACTGCCAGGAGCCCTTGAATCGGATGAACTGGAGCAGAAGCGGTTGCCGGGGAAAGTCGATCCGAAATCTGCTTTATGGAAGTCAGCATCTCTGACAGAAGTTGAGAATGTCTAGCCATTAAGGCCTCTTGCTGAACCAGAGCAGCTTCGTGGCGTTGGACAGTCCCCTCATGGTGGGACAGCATGGAAAAAAATCCTGGGTACTGGCTGCCTCTGGGTTCATAATAATGGCTCAGTGTTTCTGTCGGGACCCGGTGCGAGAAACAGTCACTAATAATTGTCAGAACCCAGAAGATGAGGCAGACACAGCAGTACTAGAGATGGTGGTTTAATAAAGAACAAAAATCCTCAGGCAAAGAAACTAAATCCACAATGTCCAAAAATAAAGCCAAGAGGCACAAAGAGGAAAACCTCCAAAAAACAAAGAAACTCCACAAAGTGGTAAAAATCCCACCAGAGAAATATCCATATAACACAAGGCTTGGGCTGGGGCTGGGTGCTAACTTACAAACACTGAGCAAGGAACTGAGGAACACACAGGGTTAAAATACTAACAGGGGATGACCTACAGGTGCAAACAATAATTAGATCAAGAAAAAACAAAAAGGTACAAAAAGGTGCAATGGGGACAACTAGTGACCAAACCCGAACAGTCATGGCCAAAACCTGACACACAGTGTCAACGGTCCAGTTAGGGTGAATGTGTTAGCGTGATACATACACAGTGTCAACGGTCCAGTTAGGGTGAATGTGTTAGCGTGATACATACACAGTGTCAACGGTCCAGTTAGGGTGAATGTGTTAGCGTGATACATACACAGTGTCAACGGTCCAGTTAGGGTGAATGTGTTAGCGTGATACATACACAGTGTCAAACGGTCCAGTTAGGGTGAATGTGTTAGCGTGATACATACACAGTGTCGACGGTCCAGTTAGGGTGAATGTGTTAGCGTGATACATACACAGTGTCAACGGCCCAGTTAGGGTGAATGTGTTAGCGTGATACATACACAGTGTCGACGGTCCAGTTAGGGTGAATGTGTTAGCGTGATACATACACAGTGTCAACGGTCCAGTTAGGGTGGAATGTGTTAGCGTGATACATACACAGTGTCAACGGTCCAGTTAGGGTGAATGTGTTAGCGTGATACATACACAGTGTCAACGGTCCAGTTAGGGTGAATGTGTTAGAGTGATACATACACAGTGTCAACGGTCCAGTTAGGGTGAATTTGTTAGAGTGAGGGGAGATCTATAATGTAAAGCCACTCTGCTGGGGTCCCTGCAGGCATACCTCAGAAACACCCTACGGCCTGAAACACATATACACACACACACACACACACACACACACACACACACACACACACACACACACACACACACATACACATACACATACACGCACACACACACACACACAGACACACAAACACACACACACACAGACACACACACACACTCACACACACACACACACACACACAGACATACACACACACACACACACACACACACACACACAGAGAGACACACACACACACACACACACACAGACAGACATACACACACACACACACACACACACAGACACACAAACACACACACACACAGACACAACACACACACTCACACACACACACACACAGACATACACACACACACACACACACACAGAGACACACACACACACACACACACACACACAGAGACACACACACACTCACCTGTATAACCTGAATCATCTAACGTCATCTCTGACACTAATCTGATCAGTTATGATAATAATAATAATAATAATATGCCATTTAGCAGACGCTTTTATCCAAGCGACTTTACAGTCATGCGTGCATACATTTGTATGGGTGGTCCCGGGGATCGAACCCACTACCCTGGCGTTACAAGCGCCGTGCTCTACCAGCTGAGCTACAGAGGACCACGGATGATCTCTGCCCACTCAGAGTATTAAATAATCCATCAGTATATCTCTATTTCACTGAAGGCTATGGGGAGGATTTGACCCTGTTCGGGGAAAAAAAAACTTCATTGCAGGTTCACCGTAAGATAATAACCCAACTGTTACGGATACAGGTATCCTGTGTCTTTTTGTGTTTTTCCTCTCCTTCTGCCCTAAATCACAGGTGTCCTGTATGTTCCTGATTGGTGGTCGTTGGGGTGTCTGCTGATTGCTGAGGTGGACCAATCAGTGGACATTCCTCTGCATTGCACCACCTGTTTTCTGGTTTTTCAATCACACATCCCATTTGTTTAAAAGCCGGTCAGTTGTGTTTGTTGTTAGAGAGAGACTATTTTCCGTATGTGAGTATGGATACTGTGGTGTTCTGTGTTTTGTGTACTCACTCATTTGCTGGTTACTCTGTTTGGTAACTTTGTGTGTTTCTGGGAAAAGGGGAAGTTAAGCAAGCTGCCCTTGGGCATACATTACCCGTAGAAAGAAACTGTCTATAAACACTAGTTAGACCTGAGCGGACCACCCACTGTATTTTTGTATGATTAGCAGTAGCTTAGCGGTTCTTGAGGCAGGCAAGATCAGTTCAGGGGTGTTTTACACTATTGTTTCATTTCTTGGGTCCTGCTCAGCCCTTTTTCCCAAACCTTTACCGTGTGTTCAACAATAAACCTTTTATGTTTAACGGTAGTTTATGGTTGTCGTGTAGTTTTTGTTCTCCCTGTTCCATGTCACGATTCTAATTTGCATGATTTATGTTACGGGTCTCTTCTCCATCCACCCTAGTCGTTTTTAAAACACGGGGTTCGTAACACAACACATAAAACCCTGTCTCTTCCTTCCCTATTCCCTCCTGTAATAAATAATACCCAACACACATAAACCCTGTCTCTTCCCTTTCCCTATTCCCCTCCTGTAATAAATAATAACCCAACACATAAAACCCTGTCCTCTTCCCTTCCCTTTCCCTCCTGTAATAAATAATAACCCAACACATAAAACCCTGTCTCTTCCCTTCCCTATTCCCTCCTGTAATAAATAATAACCCACACATAAACCCCGTCTCTTCCCTTCCTTATTCCCTCCTGTAATAAATAATAACCCAACACATAAACCCTGTCTCTTCCCTTCCCTATTCCCTCCTGTAATAAATAATAACCCAACACATAAACCCCGTCTCTTCCCTTCCTTATTCCCTCCTGTAATAAATAATAACCCAACACATAAACCCCGTCTCTTCCCTTCCTTATTCCCTCCTGTAATAAATAATAACCCAACACATAAACCCTGTCTCTTCTCTATTCCCTCCTGTAATAAATAATAACCCAACACATAAACCCTGTCTCTTCCCTTCCCTATTCCCTCCTGTAATAAATAATAACCCAACACATAAACCCTGTCTCTTCTCTATTCCCTCCTGTAATAAATAATAACCCAACACATAAACCCTGTCTCTTCTCTATTCTCTCCTGTAATAAATAATAACCCAACACATAAACCCTGTCTCTTCCCTTCCCTATTCCCTCCTGTAATAAATAATAACCCAACACATAAACCCTGTCTCTTCCCTATTCCCTCCTGTAATAAATAATAACCTCCTCTAGGTATGACGTCAAGGATCATCAACTAGATTCATCCACGGGCCGATCTTAACGCTACAGCACACAACGACATTCTAGATCAGGGATCATCAACTAGATTCAGCCGCAGGCCGATCTTAACGCTACAGCACACAACGACATTCTAGATCAGGGATCATCAACTAGATTCATCCACGGGCCGATCTTAACGCTACAGCACACAACGACATTCTAGATCAGGGATCATCAACTAGATTCAGCCGCAGGCCGATCTTAACGCTACAGCATACAACGACATTCTAGATCAGGGATCATCAACTAGATTCAGCCGCAGGCCGATCTTTTTCGTGAGCGGATGGTCGGGGGGGCCGGAACATAATTACGAATCGTTTGTAGACTGCAATTTGACCGCAAGAATCCCAAACGGATATAAAATGGACAAAAACATGATCATTTTTCAAACCTTGCTTACGTTTGTATACAATCACGTGTCTCTCTATTATGCGTGGGAATACTTGGGAACAGATTTCCTAAATTAAAATAATTCATGTTTTTATAGTCTTTTATGTCCAACAATAAGAAATATGGAGGGCCAAATAAAAAATACACACCTGCCGCCAGTTGGGGAACTCTGACATATGTTGATGTAGGTCTTAGTATGGGCTAGATACAGCCAAGGAAAGAACTATTTCTCTGGTCAATTATAGTAAAGAGATATAACCCCCCCCCCCACCACCACCACCACTACCTCATGTACAAAATACATTCATGTTAGAGTGCACTTCGCGTGTCATGTCGCCTGTCCAACAGTGACGTTAGTGTTACATTCATTCGCAAGATAATTTCCTCCCTCACATCCTCCTCTCCTCCCCCGTCCTCCTCTCCTCCCCCGTCCTCCTCTCTCCTCCTCCGTCCTCCTCTCCTCCCCCGTTCCTTCCTCCTCTCCTTCCCGTCCTCCTCTCCTCCCCCGTCCTCCTCTCTCCTCCCCCGTCCTCCTCCCCCATCCTCCTCTCCTCCCCGTCCTCCTCTCCTCCCCTGTCCTCCTCTCCTCCCCCGTCCTCCTCATCCCACTCATTTCCTCAATTCCCCACTCCTCCCACCACCCTGTCACTCTTCCAATGATTAGATTAGCATGTTAGTTTATTACTGTACATATGTTTCAGGATGGGAGTGCTAGGGAGGGAGGGAGGGAGGGAGGGAGGGAGGGAGGGAGGGAGGGGGAGGGAGGGTGGCGGGGAGCAAGAGAGCGAGGGAGGGAGGGAGGGGTTTCTAGGGCAACAATGTGTTGGATTTATGGCTGTTATCAGTAAAAATGAGAGTCACTGAACATGTGTGTGCTCTGAATCCAAACCATCCTGGAGGAGAGAGAGACATGATCAGAATGATAGAGGGAGAGGAAAAGAGAGCGAGAGAGAGAGAGAGAGATGGGCGGGCGGGAGAGAGGAGAGAGAGAGAGAGAGAGAGAGAGAGAGATGAGAGAGAGAGAGAGAGAGAGAGCGAGATGGGCGGAAGAGAGAGAGAGAGAGAGAGAGAGAGAGGAGGGAGAGAGGGAGAGATGGGGTGGAGAGAGAGAGAGAGAGAGAGAGAGGAGAGAGAGAGAGAGAGAGAGAGAGAGAGAGAGAGAGAGAGCGAGGGAGATGGGAGGGAGAGAGAGAGATGGGAGTGAGAGAGAGAGAGTGAGAGAGAGAGAGATAGGAGGAGAGAGAGAGAGAGATGGGGAATGAGGGAGATGGAGAGAGGGGGTGGAGAGAGAAAAAGAAGGAGAGAAATATAGTATAGAGGAAAGGAAGAGAGAGAGACAGGAAGAGGGAGGAAGAGAGATCATGTTTTTGTCAAATATACAGTACATTCTGAAAGTATTCAAACCCCTTGACTTTTTCCACATTTTGTTAAGTTACAGCCTTTTTCTAAAACAAATACAAAAAAATTTTCCCCGATCTACACACAATACCCCATAATGACAAAGCGAAAACAGGATTTTATAAATATTTGCAAATGTATTAAAATAAAAAATAGAAATATCTTATTTGCATAATTATTCAGACCCTTTGCTCTGAAACTTGAAATTTGAGCTCAGGTGTATCCTGTTTCCATTGATCATCCTTGAGATGTTTCTACAAACTTGTTTGGAGTCCACCTGTGGTTAAATAGATTGATTGGACATAATTTGGAAAGGCACACACCTGTCTATATAAGGTCCCACAGTTGACAGTGCATGTCAGAGCAGAAACCAAAGCCATGAGGTCGAAGGAATTGTCCGCAGAGCTCCGAGACAGGACTGTGTCGAGGCACAGATCTGGGGAAGGGTACCAAAAAATGTCTGCAGCATTGAAGGTCCCCAAGAACAGTGGCCTCCATCTTTCTTAAATAGAAGAAGTTTGGAACCACCAACACTCTTCCAAGAGCTGGTCACCTGGCCAAACTGAGCAATCGGGGGAGAAGGGCCTTGGTCAGGGAGGTGACCAAGAACCTGATGTCACTCTGACAGAGCTCCAGATTTCCTTTGTGGAGATGAGAGAACCTTCCAGAAGGACAACCATCTCTGCAGCACTCCACCAATCAGGCCTTTAGGGTAGAGTGGACAAACGGAAGCCACTCCTCAGTAAAAGGCGCATGACAGCCCGCTTGGAGTTTGCCAAAAGGCACCTAAAGATTCTCAGACCATGAGAAACAAGATTCTCTGGTCTGATGAAACCAAGATTGAACTCTTTGGCCTGAATGCCAAGCATCACGTCTGGAAGAAACCTGGCACCATCCCTACGGTGAAGCATGGTGGTGGCAGCATCATGCTGTGGGGATGTTTTTCAGCGGCAGGGACTGGGAGACTAGTCAGGATCAGGGAAAGATGAACAGAGCAAAGTACAGAGAGATCCTTGACGAAACCTGCTCCAGAGCGCTCAGGACCTCAGGACTGGGGTGAAGGTTCACCTTCCAACAGGACAACACACACTAAGCGCACAGCCAAGACAACACAGGAGTGGCTTCGGGACAAGTCTCTGAATGTCCTTGAGTGGCCCAGCCAGAGCCCGGACTTGAACATCTCTGGAGAGACCTGAAAATAGCTGTGCAGCGACGCTCCCCATCCAACCTGACAGAGCTTGAGAGGATCTGCAGAGAAGAACGGGAGAAACTCCCCAAATACAGGTGTGCCAAGCCTGTAGCGTCATACCCAAGAAGACTCAAAAGTCAAGGGGTCTGAATACTTTCCGAATGCACTGTATCTTTTTGGGATTCTTGCGGTCAAATTGCAGTCTACAAATGATTTGTAATTATGTTCCCCCCCCCCCCCCCCATCCGCTCATGAAAAAAATCAGCCTGCGGCTGAATCTAGTTGATGATCCCTGGTCTAGAATGTCATTGTATGCTGTAGCGCTAAAATTTCCTTTCACTGGAACTAAGGAGCCTGAACCATGAAAAACAGCCCCAGACCATTATTCCTCCTCCACCAAACTTTACAGTTGGCACTTTGTATTGGGGGAGGTAGTGTTTTCTTAGCATCTGCCAAACCCATATTTGTCCGTCAGACTGCCAGATGGTGAAACGTGATTCATCACTCCAGAGAACGTGTTTCCACTGCTCCAGAGTCCCAATGGCGACGAGCTTTACACCCACTCCAGCCGACGCTTTGCATTGCGCATGGTGATCTTAGGCTTGTGTGCGGCTGCTCGGCCATGGAAACCCATTTCATGAGGCTCCAGACGAACAGTTACTGTGCTGACGTTGCTTCCAGAGTTAGTTTGGAACGCGGTAGTGAGTGTTGCAACCAAGGACAGACGATTTTTTACGCACTACGCGCTTTAGCACTCGGGATCCCGTTCTGTGAGCTTTATGGCCGACCACTTCGCGGCTGAGCCGTTGTTGCTCCTAGACGTTTCCACTTCACAATAACAGCACTTACAGTTGACCCGGGGGGACTTGTTAGGATAGGTTGGCATCCTATGACGGTGCTACTTTTGAAAGCCACTGAGCTCTTCAGTACGGGCCATTCTACGGGCCAATGTTTTGTCTATGGAGATTGCACGGCGGCGCGCTTGATTTCATTCACCTGTCAGCAACAGGGTGTGGCTGTGAAAAAGCCTGAATCCACTCATTTGAAAGGGTTGTCCACATACTTTTGGCCATGTAGTGTGCAGCATATGGGAATATAGTGCAATTTGGGACTCAGCGTTACTCCTGGACGGCTGTTTGTTGAATCTCTGTCTGTAGCGTCCCAAAGACACAACAGCTCCTCTTCTGACTAGAAAGTGTGGAAGGTTTATTTTGGTGAGGACAGACTGCTCTCCTGTTCTCCCCCATCACGAATCAATAGGGGATATTCTGGGAGCAGAGCAGGTTTTAAAATAGAATAGCTGCCTGCCCTGAGAGGCCGGGAGGGAGAGGGAGAGAGAGAGAGTTAGAGAGAGAGAGAGAGTTAGAGAGAGAGAGAGAGAGAGAGAGAGAGAGAGAGAGAGAGAGAGAGAGAGAGAGAGAGAGAGAGAGAGAGAGAGAGAGAGAGAGAGAGAGAGCTGCTGAACAACTAGTCTGGTGAACTCTGAATGCCTCATATTGTAACGCCAATGTATGTGGTCCTCTGTAGCACTCAGCTGGTAAAGCATCGAAGCTTGTAACGCCAGGGTAGAGGCTTGTTCGATCCCCGGACCACCCCAAATGTATGCTAGTGCTGTCTGACTGTAAGTCGCTTTGGATAAAAGATCTGCCTAAATGGCATATTATATCTATTCTGAGTTAAATACAACCTGATATATTATGCATGGCTTCTTCTGATTGGTACAGTATGACACAACCTCCTCTACCTACTGCTGTCTCTCTCTCTCTCTGGGGTTAACCCCACAAACCTCCTCTACCTACTGCTGTCTCTCTCTCTCTGGGTTTAACCCAACACAACCTCCTCTACCTACTGCTGTCTCTCTCTCTCTCTCTGGGGTTAACCCAACACAACCTCCTCTACCTACTGCTGTCTCTCTCTCTCTCTGGGTTTAACCCAAACACAACCTCCTCTACCTACTGCTGTCTCTCTCTCTCTGGGGTTAACCCAACACAACCTCCTCTACCTACTGCTGTCTCTCTCTCTCTCTGGGGTTAACCCAACACAACCTCCTCTACCTACTGCTGTCTCTCTCTCTCTCTCCTGGGGTTAACCCAACACAACCTCCTCTACCTACTGCTGTCTCTCTCTCTCTCTGGGGTTAACCCAACACAACCTGACTCTTACCTACTGCTGTCTCTCTCTCTGGGGTTAACCCAACACAACCTCCTCTACCTACTGCTGTCTCTCTCTCTCTCTGGGTTAACCAAACACAACCTCCTCTACCTACTGCTGTCTCTCTCTCTCTGGGGTTAACCCAACACAACCTCCTCTACCTACTGCTGTCTCTCTCTCTCTCTGGGGTTAACCCAACACAACCTCCTCTACCTACTGCTGTCTCTCTCTCTCTCTGGGGTTAACCCAACACAACCTCCTCTACCTACTGCTGTCTCTCTCTCTCTGGGGTTAACCCAACACAACCTCCTCTCTACCTACTGCTGTCTCTCTCTCTCTCTGGGGTTAACCCAACACAACCTCCTCTACCTACTGCTGTCTCTCTCTCTCTGGGGTTAACCCAACACAACCTCCTCTACTACTGCTGTCTCTCTCTCTCTGGGGTTAACCCAACACAACCTCCTCTACCTACTGCTGTCTCTCTCTCTCTCTGGGGTTAACCCAACACAACCTCCTCTACCTACTGCTGTCTCTCTCTCTCTCTGGGGTTAACCCAACACAACCTCCTCTACCTACTGCTGTCTCTCTCTCTCTGGGGTTAACCCAACACAACCTCCTCTACCTACTGCTGTCTCTCTCTCTCTCTGGGGTTAACCCAACACAACCTCCTCTACCTACTGCTGTCTCTCTCTCTCTCTGGGGTTAACCCAACACAACCTCCTCTACCTACTGCTGTCTCTCTCTCTCTGGGGTTAACCCAACACAACCTCCTCTACCTACTGCTGTCTCTCTCTCTCTGGGGTTAACCCAACACAACCTCCTCTACCTACTGCTGTCTCTCTCTCTCTCTCTGGGTTAAACCCAACACAACCTCCTCTACCTACTGCTGTCTCTCTCTCTCTGGGGTTAACCCAACACAACCTCCTCTACCTACTGCTGTCTCTCTCTCTCTGGGTTAACCCAACACAACCTCCTCTACCTACTGCTGTCTCTCTCTCTCTCTGGGGTTAACCCAACACAACCTCCTCTACCTACTGCTGTCTCTCTCTCTCTCTGGGGTTAACCCAACACAACCTCCTCTACCTACTGCTGTCTCTCTCTGGGGTTAACCCAACACAACCTCCTCTACCTACTGCTGGGGGTTAACCCAACACAACCTCCTCTACCTACTGCTGTCTCTCTCTCTCTCTGGGGTTAACCCAACACAACCTCCTCTACCTACTGCTGTCTCTCTCTCTGGGGTTAACCAACACAACCTCCTCTACCTACTGCTGTCTCTCTCTCTCTCTGGGGGTTAACCAACACAACCTCCTCTACCTACTGCTGTCTCTCTCTCTCTCTGGGTTAACCCAACACAACCTCCTCTACCTACTGCTGTCTCTCTCTCTCCTGGGGTTAACCCAACACAACCTCCTCTACCTACTGCTGTCTCTCTCTCTCTGGGGTTAACCCAACCTTCACAACTCCTCTACTACTGCTGTCTCTCTCTCTCTGGGTTAACCCAACACAACCTCCTCTACCTACTGCTGTCTCTCTCTCTCTCTGGGGTTAACCCAACACAACCTCCTCTACCTACTGCTGTCTCTCTCTCTCTGGGGTTAACCCAACACAAACACCTCTACCTACTGCTCTAACTCTCTCTCTGGGGTTAACCCAACACAACCTCCTCTACCTACTGCTGTCTCTCTCTCTCTCTCTGGGGTTAACCCAACACAACCTCCTCTACCTACTGCTGTCTCTCTCTCTCTCTGGGGTTAACCCAACACAACCTCCTCTACCTACTGCTGTCTCTCTCTCTCTGGGGTTAACCCAACACAACCTCCTCTACCTACTGCTGTCTCTCTCTCTCTGGGGGTTAACCCAACACAACCTCCTCTACCTACTGCTGTCTCTCTCTCTCTCTGGGGTTAACCCAACACAACCTCCTCTACCTACTGCTGTCTCTCTCTCTCTGGGGTTAACCCAACACAAACCTCCTCTACCTACTGCTGCTGTCTCTCTCTCTCTCTGGGGTTACCCAACACAACCTCATCTACCTACTACTGCTGTCTCTCTCTCTCTCTGGGGTTAACCCAACACAACCTCCTCTACCTACTGCTGTCTCTCTCTCTCTGGGGTTAAACCCAACACAACCTCCTCTAACCTACTGCTGTCTCTCCTCTCTGGGGTTACCCAACACAACCTCCTCTACCTACTGCTGTCTCTCTCTCTCTGGGGTTAACCCAACACACAACCTCCTCTACCTACTAGCTGTCTCTCTCTCTCTCTGGGGGGTTAACCCAACACAACCTCTCTCTCCTACCTACTGCTCTCTCTCTCTCTCTGGGGTTAACCCAACACAACCTCCTCTACCTACTGCTGTCTCTCTCTCTCTCTGGGGTTTAACCCAACACAACCTCCTCTACCTACTGCTGTCTCTCTCTCTCTGGGGTTAACCAACAACACAACCTCCTCTACCTACTGCTGCTCTCTCTCTCTGGGGTTAACCCAACACAACCTCCTCTACCTACTGCTGTCTCTCTCTCTCTCTGGGGTTAACCCAACACAACCTCCTCTACCTACTGCTGTCTCTCTCTCTCTCCTGGGTTAACCCAACACAACCTCCTCTACCTACTGCTGTCTCTCTCTCTCTGGGGTTAACCCAACACAACCTCCTCTACCTACTGCTGTCTCTCTCTCTCTCTGGGGTTAACCCAACACAACCTCCTCTACCTACTGCTGTCTCTCTCTCTCTCTGGGGTTAACCCAACACAACCTCCTCTACCTACTGCTGTCTCTCTCTCTCTGGGGTTAACCCCAACAACACAACCTCCTCTACCTACTGCTGTCTCTCTCTCTGGGGTTAACCCAACACAACCTCCTCTCTAACTGCTGTCTCTCTCTCTCCTGGGTTAACCCAACACAACCTCCTCTACCTACTGCTGTCTCTCTCCTCTCTCTGGGGTTAACCCAACACAACCTCCTCTACCTACTGCTGTCTCTCTCTCTCTGGGGTTAACCCAACACAACCTCCTCTACCTACTGCTGTCTCTCTCTCTCTGGGGTTAACCCAACACAACCTCCTCTACCTACTGCTGTCTCTCTCTCTCTGGGGTTAACCCAACACAACCTCCTCTACCTACTGCTGTCTCTCTCTCTCTGGGGTTAAACCCAACACAACCTCCTCTACCTACT
This sequence comes from Coregonus suidteri, assembly GCA_036851935.1. NCBI lineage: Eukaryota > Metazoa > Chordata > Actinopteri > Salmoniformes > Salmonidae > Coregonus > Coregonus suidteri. Next base: position 79,747,723 of record CM072220.1, read on the forward strand.
GCTGTCTCTCTCTCTCTGGGGTTAACCCAACACAACCTCCTCTACCTACTGCTGTCTCTCTCTCTCTCTGGGTTTAACCCAACACACAACCTCCTCTACCTACTGCTGTCTCTCTCTCTCTCTGGGGTTAAACCCAACACAACCTCCTCTCACTACTGCTGTCTCTCTCTCTGGGGTTAACCCAACACAACCTCCTCTACCTACTGCTGTCTCTCTCTCTCTGTGGGGTTAACCCAACACAACCTCCTCTACCTACTGCTGTCTCTCTCTCTCTGGGGTTAACCCAACACAACCTCCTCTACCTACTGCTGTCTCTCTCTCTCTGGGTTTAACCCAACACAACCTCCTCTACCTACTGCTGTCTCTCTCTCTCTGGGGTTAACCCAACACAACCTCCTCTACCTACTGCTGTCTCTCTCTCTCTCCTGGTTAACCCAACACAACCTCCTCTACCTACTGCTGTCTCTCTCTCTCTGGGGTTAACCCAACACAACCTCCTCTACCTACTGCTGTCTCTCTCTCTCTGGGGTTAACCCAACACAACCTCCTCTACCTACTGCTGTCTCTCTCTCTCTGGGGTTAACCCAACACAACCTCCTCTACCTACTGCTGTCTCTCTCTCTCTCTGGGGTTAACCCAACACAACCTCCTCTACCTACTGCTGTCTCTCTCTCTCTGGGGTTAACCCAACACAACCTCCTCTACCTACTGCTCTCTCTCTCTCTCTGGGGTTAACCCAACACAACCTCCTCTACCTACTGCTGTCTCTCTCTCTCTCTGGGGTTAACCCAACACAACCTCCTCTACATACTGCTGTCTCTCTCTCTCTGGGGTTAACCCAACACAACCTCCTCTACCTACTGCTGTCTCTCTCTCTCTGGGGTTAACCCAACACAACCTCCTCTACCTACTGCTGTCTCTCTCTCTCTCTCTGGGGTTAACCCCAACACAACCTCCTCTACCTACTGCTGTCTCTCTCTCTCTCTGGGGTTAACCCAACACAACCTCCTCTACCTACTGCTGTCTCTCTCTCTCTGGGGTTAACCCAACACAACCTCCTCTTCCTACTGCTGTCTCTCTCTCTCTGGGGTTAACCCAACACAACCTCCTCTACCTACTGCTGTCTCTCTCTCTCTCTGGGGTTAACCCAACACAACCTCCTCTACCTACTGCTGTCTCTCTCTCTCTGGGGTTAACCCAACACAACCTCCTCTTCCTAGTGCTGTCTCCTAGTGCTGTCACCCCACACACATTATACTGTGTCTGTCTCTCTGGGTTTTGACCCTCATCCTCACTGTGACGACAACAGAGGCCAGCCAGGTCGTTCGAGATTGACGTCGAAATTGGACATCTTATCTATCCATGTATTTTGGTTTTTGCCCTAGCACTACACAGCTGATTCAAATAATCAACTAATCATCAAGCTCTGATCAATTTGAATCAGCTGTGTAGTGTTGAAAATGGACCGACAGAGCAGCAGGAGCAACTAAAACACTTAGAAATGCGACGTTTGGTGAAAAATGGAATGAAGGTCTATTTCTGCAGCTTGACTGTGAGAGGTCGTTTCCTCACCTTGGACTCCGTGGGAGAATCTCAATTGCATTTCCTCGTTTTTTTCTTTTGCATTAGTATTAATACAAACATTTCCAATTACAACATTTACTTTGTACCAGGGTAAATGGGGCATACTTACATAATGTAACATACAGAATGTTACACAAGTGAGTTTGACAGAAGGGTCCGATGTAGAACAGCTAATCTAGCTGTGAGAAAGCAGGATCCTGAAAAGCTTCCTGTCGTCCCCCCATCACTCCTCCCCTCTTTCATCCCTTCATGTCCGGCAACGACACACAGCTCTGTGTTTTATCATTTACTAACTCTATTCCAAGTATTTATTCATCAAGGCCTTCTGTTTTTATTTTTTTTACCACTTTCATGCTTGTAAATTGATTTTCCTTTCGAAAATTGTCCCTGTGAAATAGGTTAGCTGCCTCATTTACAGACGGCCTAATTAAAAGTAGAATGCAAACACATTCATAATTGTGTTTCCATTACGTCTTATCTGGTCTCTGTCGCTATGCCGACTGTGGCTGGTGTTGCTTTAAAGCAGGGAGATGGAAATTACACCGAGAAACGGAAAGAGAGAAGGAGGGATGGAGGAGATGGAGGGGAGGGGAAGAGACCCTGTTCTCCAGTGTGATCTAATTAGCTGTCTCTGTGAGATGACAGTGTATTGCGACTCTCTCTCTCTCTCTCTCTCTCTCTCTCTCTCTCTCTCTCTCTCTCTCTCTCTCTCTCTCTCTCTCTCTCTCTCTCTCTCTGTCTGTCTGTGTCTCTCTCTCTCTCTCTCTCTCTCTCTCTCTCTCTCTCTCTCTCTCTCTCTCTCTCTCTCTCTCTCTCTCTCTCTCTCTCTCTCTCTCTCTCTCTCTCTCTCTCTCTCTCTCTCTCTCTCTCTCTCTCTCTCTCTCTCTATCTATTAAGTGACTGGAGCAATCTGTAGTGTTGCCTTCTACACTGGAGCTGGCACCTCAGGCACAGAGGGGATACACACGCATCAACGCGGGTCAACAGACAGACACATGGCCTTCTGGGTCGGCAGGTAGCCTTGGCGGGTTAGGAGCGTTGGGCCAGTAACCAAAAGGTTGCTGGATGGAATCCCTGAGCCGACAAAGGTAAAAATCTGTCGTTCTGCCCCTCAGCGAGGCAGTTAACCCCCGACAACAACTGCTCCCGGGGCGCCGATAACGTGGGTGTCGATTAAGGCAGCCCCCCGCACCGCTCTGATTCAGAAAGGTTGGGTTAAATGCAGAAGACACATTTCAGTTGAATGCATCTAGTTGTACAACTGACTAGCTATCCCCTTCCCTTATAGCTGAGTCTTACTGAGCAATGAGAGACTGTGTCTGTGTCCCTTTGTGATGCATTACTTTACATAGAGGGTACAGAAAGACGCATGGCCTTCTATAGCAGACAGACTGAGTACTGTACCCATGTCCTCCTGGTTATATGATCTAACACTGTTCTGTACCCATGTCCTCCTGGTTATATGATCTAACACTGTTCTGCAGCCATGTCCTCCTGGTTATACGATCTAACACTGTTCTGTACCCATGTCCTCCTGGTTATGTGATCTAACACTGTTCTGTACCCATGTCCTCCTGGTTATGTGATCTAACACTGTTTCCGTACCCATGTCCTCCTGGTTATATGATCTAACACTGTTCTGCAGCCATGTCCTCCTGGTTATATGATCTAACACTGTTCCGTACCCATGTCCTCCTGGTTATATGATCTAACACTGTTCTGTACCCATGTCCTCCTGGTTATACGATCTAACACTGTTCCGTACCCATGTCCTCCTGGTTATACGATCTAACACTGTTCTGTACCCATGTCCTCCTGGTTATATGATCTAACACTGTTCTGTACCCATGTCCTCCTGGTTATACGATCTAACACTGTTCTGTACCCATGTCCTCCTGGTTATACGATCTAACACTGTTCTGTAGCCATGTCCTCCTGGTTATATGATCTAACACTGTTCTGTACCCATGTCCTCCTGGTTATGTGATCTAACACTGTTCTGCAGCCATGTCCTCCTGGTTATGCGATCTAACACTGTTCTGTACCCATGTCCTCCTGGTTATACGATCTAACACTGTTCTGTAGCCATGTCCTCCTGGTTATACGATCTAACACTGTTCTGTACCCATGTCCTCCTGGTTATGTGATCTAACACTGTTCTGTACCCATGTCCTCCTGGTTATACGATCTAACACTGTTCTGTAGCCATGTCCTCCTGGTTATACGATCTAACACTGTTCTGCAGCCATGTCCTCCTGGTTATATGATATAACACTGTTCTGTAGCCATGTCCTCCTGGTTATATGATCTAACACTGTTCCGTACCCATGTCCTCCTGGTTATACGATCTAACACTGTTCTGCAGCCATGTCCTCCTGGTTATACGATCTAACACTGTTCTGTAGCCATGTCCTCCTGGTTATACGATCTAACACTGTTCTGCAGCCATGTCCTCCTGGTTATACGATCTAACACTGTTCTGTAGCCATGTCCTCCTGGTTATACGATCTAACACTGTTCTGTACCCATGTCCTCCTGGTTATATGATCTAACACTGTTCTGTACCCATGTCCTCCTGGTTATATGATCTAACACTGTTCTGTAGCCATGTCCTCCTGGTTATACGATCTAACACTGTTCTGTAGCCATGTCCTCCTGGTTATATGATCTAACACTGTTCTGTAGCCATGTCCTCCTGGTTATATGATCTAACACTGTTCTGTAGCCATGTCCTCCTGGTTATATGATCTAACACTGTTCTGCAGCCATGTCCTCCTGGTTATACGATCTAACACTGTTCTGTAGCCATGTCCTCCTGGTTATACGATCTAACACTGTTCTGTAGCCATGTCCTCCTGGTTATATGATATTACACTGTTCTGTAGCCATGTCCTCCTGGTTATATGATATTAACACTGTTCTGTAGCCATGTCCTCCTGGTTATATGATCTAACACTGTTCTGTAGCCATGTCCTCCTGGTTATATGATCTAACACTGTTCTGTAGCCATGTCCTCCTGGTTATATGATCTAACACTGTTCTGTAGCCATGTCCTCCTGGTTATACGATCTAACACTGTTCTGTACCCATGTCCTCCTGGTTATACGATCTAACACTGTTCTTTACCCATGTCCTCCTGGTTATATGATCTAACACTGTTCTGTAGCCATGTCCTCCTGGTTATACGATCTAACACTGTTCTGTACCCATGTCCTCCTGGTTATATGATATTACACTGTTCTGTAGCCATGTCCTCCTGGTTATACGATCTAACACTGTTCTGTAGCCATGTCCTCCTGGTTATATGATATTACACTGTTCTGTAGCCATGTCCTCCTGGTTATATGATATTACACTGTTCTGTAGCCATGTCCTCCTGGTTATATGATCTAACACTGTTCTGTAGCCATGTCCTCCTGGTTATATGATCTAACACTGTTCTGTAGCCATGTCCTCCTGGTTATATGATCTAACACTGTTCTGTAGCCATGTCCTCCTGGTTATATGATCTAACACTGTTCTGTAGCCATGTCCTCCTGGTTATACGATCTAACACTGTTCTGTACCCATGTCCTCCTGGTTATACGATCTAACACTGTTCTGCAGCCATGTCCTCCTGGTTATATGATCTAACACTGTTCTGTAGCCATGTCCTCCTGGTTTATACGATCTAACACTGTTCTGTACCCATGTCCTCCTGGTTATATGATCTAACACTGTTCTTACCCATGTCCTCCTGGTTATATGATCTAACACTATTCTGTAGCCATGTCCTCCTGGTTATACGATCTAACACTGTTCTGTAGCCATGTCCTCCTGGTTATATGATCTAACACTGTTCTGTAGCCATGTCCTCCTGGTTAATATGATCTAACACTGTTCTGTAGCCATGTCCTCCTGGTTATATGATCTAACACTGTTCTGTAGCCATGTCCTCCTGGTTA
>CM072220.1:79758250-79773378 GCA_036851935.1 Coregonus suidteri
CAGGACCCAGTTGCACAGGGCGGGGTTCAGACCCAGGGCCTCAAGCTTAATGATGAGCTTGGAGGGTACTATGGTGTTGAAGGCTGAGCTATAGTCAATGAACAGCATTCTTACATAGGTATTCCTCTTGTCCAGATGGGATAGGGCAGTGTGCAGTGTGATGGCGATTGCATCGTCTGTGGATCTATTTGGGCGGTAAGCAAATTGAAGTGGGTCTAGGGTGACAGGTAAGGTAGAGGTGATATGATCCTTGACTAGTCTCTCAAAGCACTTCATGATGACAGAGGTGAGTGCTACGGGGCGATAGTCATTTAGTTCAGTTACCTTTGCTTTCTTGGGTACAGGAACATCTTGAAGCATGTGGGAACAGCAGAGTGGGATAGGGAGAGATTGAATATGTCCATAAACACACCAGCCAGCTGGTCTGTGCATGCTCTGAGGACGCGGCTAGGGATGCCGTCTGGGCCCGGCAGCCTTGCGGGGGGTTAACACGCTTAAACGTCTTACTCACGTCGGCTACGGAGAAAGGAGAGGCCACAGTCCTTGGCAGTGGGCCTCGTCGGTGGCACTGTGTTATCCTCAAAGCGGGCCCGAAGAAGGTGTTTAGCTTGTCTGGGAAGCGAGACGTCGGTGTCGGCGACGTGGCTGGTTTTCCTTTTGTAGTCTCTGCACCAGTCTAGGAACCATGGGTCTGTACTAGGGTAATGATTAGCCTCATGTTATAATATATATCTCTGTCTCTCTGCACCAGTCTAGGAACCATGGACCTGTGCCCTGATTGAGTTATCCCTGTGTTTTCCTGTGACCTGCTGGTGTTGACACAAATGATTCCACAGAGCACGTTCTACCTCTCAGCGGGCAGGCAGGGAGCACTGTAGCCTCGTCTCACTCTGAAATTAAAGAGAAAAGTCTGCATCCCAAATGCCACCCTATTCCCTACACAGTCAGGAATAGCCCAATGGGCCCCTGGTCAAAAGAAGTGCACTATATAGGGAATAGGGGTGCCATTTGTTTGATGGGCAGGGACAGTAGGGGGGGGAGGGATCAGATATTTCAGATGAAACAGGAAAATGAAACCATATCATTGAAACTCCATGCTTCATGTATTCCATTACCATCCGTGTATTTAAAAGCAGCCAGGATTTGACTGTGAAGGAACGCTGTGAGAGTCTTGATTGGTGCATTTTGAATTGAAGGAACGCTGTGAGAGTCTTGATTGCTGCATTTTTTATTGAATGAACGCTGTGAGAGTCTTGATTGGTGCATTTTAAATTGAAGGAACGCTGTGAGAGTCTTGATTGGTGCATTTTAAATTGAAGGAACGCTGTGAGAGTCTTGATTGGTGCATTTTAAATTGAAGGAATGCTGTGAGAGTCTTGATTGGTGCATTTTTTTTTCATTTTCTCTCTTCTTCTCCTACTCAGTCATCTGCAAGCAGCCATTTGACCTGTTGGAGCTGTACAATGTGATTACTATGACCAGTAGTGAATTCCCCACCCTAAAGGTCACATTCTCTTCCTGAACCCACCTCAGGCCATAGGAACAGTACAGTAGTAAAGGTCACATTCTCTTCCTGAACCCACCTCAGGCCATAGGAACAGTACAGTAGTAAAGGTCACATTCTCTTCCTGAACCCACCTCAGGCCATAGGAACAGTACAGTAGTAAAGGTCACATTCTCTTCCTGAACCCACCTCAGGCCATAGGAACAGTATTTACTAATTCTATTTCTCTGCTTCAGGCCCTGTAAAATGACGGACCAATAGGAATCGCTCCGGGCGATGAGTCAGCGACGGAACGTTAAGCTTTCGCCATGACGACGTGGCAGTGAATAGAGATAGATTCCAACGGGTCACTAGAGCTTTGACATTACCTCAGGGCTTTGGTGAAAAAAACACCATTCATCTGACTGAGAGAGAGAGGAGAGAGAGAGAGAGAGAGAGAGAGAGAGAGAGAATGGGGAGATAGAGATTGACACAGGAAGTGGCAAGAGAGAAACAGTGACAGCGAAAGCGAGGGGGGTGAGAGACCTGAAAACGTGTGTTAGCTCCCTAACAATTACCTCAGTGAGCTAACGCAGTCTTTTGACCTGGGTTCGAACCAATCAGTCATAATTCCTTCTGTTGAAATTCACTACCAGTCAAAAGTTTGGACACACCTACTCATTCCACGGTTTTTCTCTTTATTTTTACTATTTTATACATTGTGGAATAATAGTGAAGACATCAAAACTATGAAATAACACATATGGAAATCATGTAGTAACCAAAAAAGTGTTAAACAAATCAAAATATATGTTATATTTGAGATTCTTCAAAGTAGCCACCCTTTGCACACTCTTGGCATTCTCTCAACCAGCTAGGAATCCTCCTACCTTTCTGGAAAACCGGGGAATTTGGGGAAAGTTACCAAAATGTTGCAACGCTGCAACAGACAGAGAGACTGACGGATGGATGGACGGACGGACGGACGGACGGACGGACGTCGGCAGACAGAAAAAAGGACAGACAAACAGACACAAACAGGTATTTATGCCTGTTGAAATCCAATGGCTACTAATGTCATCTATTGTTTTGAGTTAGATTTCCACCATGTAGCCTGATGGTCATGGTCATGTAGCCTGATGGTCATGTAGCCTGATGGTCATGGTCATGTAGCCTGATGGTCATGTAGCCTGATGGTCATGTAGCCTGATGGTCATGTAGCCTGATGGTCATGGTCATGTAGCCTGATGGTCATGTAGCCTGATGGTCATGGTCATGTAGCCTGATGTTCATGTAGCCTGATGGTCATGTAGCCTGATGGTCATGGTCATGTAGCCTGATGGTCATGTAGCCTGATGGTCATGGTCATGTAGCCTGATGTGGTCATGTAGCCTGATGGTCATGGTCATGTAGCCTGATGGTCATGTAGCCTGATGGTCATGTCATGTAGCCTGATGGTCATGTAGCCTGATGGTCCTGTAGCCTGATGGTCATGGTCATGTAGCCTGATGGTAATGGTCTGTAGCCTGATGGTCCCTGATGGTCATGTCATGTAGCCTGATGGTCATGGTCATGTAGCCTGATGGTCATGGTAGCCTGATGGTCATGGTGTCCTGTAGCCTGATGGTCATGGTCATGTAGCCTGATGGTCCTGTAGCCTGATGGTCATGGTCATGTAGCCTGATGGTAATGGTCACCACAGTGGTTAAGGCCCCCTGTCACGTCCTCCAACTAATCCTCTGTCATGTCCTCTTGTTCTGGACTGACCTCGGTTTCATTACCAACTAATCCTCTGTCATGTCCTCTTGTTCTGGACTGACCTGGGTTCATTACCAACTAATCCTCTGTCATGTCCTCTTGTTCTGGACTGACCTCGGTTTCATTACCTACTAATCCTCTGTCATGTCCTCTTTGTTCTGGACTGACCTCGGTTTCATTACCAACTAATCCCTCTGTCATGTCCTCTGTCTGGACTGACCTGGTTTCATTAACAACTAATCCTCTGTCATGTCCTCTTGTTCTGGACTGACCTGGGTTTCATTACCAACTAATCCTCTGTCATGTCCTCTTGTTCTGGACTGACCTGGGTTTCATTACCAACTAATCCTCTGTCATGTCCTCTTGTTCTGGACTGACCTCGGTTTCATTACCAACTAATCCTCTGTCATGTCCTCTTGTTCTGGACTGACCTCGGTTTCATTACCAACTAATCCTCTGTCATGTCCTCTTGTTCTGGACTGACCTCGGTTTCATTACCAACTAATCCTCTGTCATGTCCTCTTGTTCTGGACTGACCTCGGTTTCATTACCAACTAATCCTCTGTCATGTCCTCTTGTTCTGGACTGACCTCGGTTTCATTACCAACTAATCCTCTGTCATGTCCTCTTGGTCTGGACTGACCTCGGTTTCATTACCAACTAATCCTCTGTCATGTCCTCTTGTTCTGGACTGACCTCGGTTTCATTACCAACTAATCCTCTGTCATGTCCTCTTGTTCTGGACTGACCTCGGTTTCATTACCAACTAATCTCTGTCATGTCCTCTTGGTCTCAAAAGGAGATTAGGTGGCTTAAAAATAAGAAGATTTAAAAAATCTAAACAGGCAGGATCTCTCCCCCTCTCTCTCACTTTCTCCCTAAAAGGCAGGATCTCTCTAAATATTAACAGTCTCTCATTACACTCAGAAGTTTCAAAAGAATAAAGACTTTCAAATGTCTCTCTCTATGTCTCCTATACAGTGTCTCTCTCTCTCTCTCTCTCTCTCTCTCTCTCTCTCTCTCTCTCTCTCTCTCTCTCTCTCTCTCTCTCTCTCCTCTCTCTCTCTCTCTCTCTCTCTCTCTCTCTCTCTCTCTCTCTCTCTCCCTAAACAGGCAGGATTTACACCCGTCTGATTCTCCTGTTTTCCTGGAAGCTCCAGTTTAGTTGTTGGCCACCAGTCAAAGATAACAGCTGTACACTTTGTAGGTTCAGTGAACTCTAGCCCAGACTCTGGCAGCAACGAGCTATCACTACCCACGGGACACAGCCATAATTAAAGAACGTTTTGGGTTCATCTTGAGGAGACAGGAAGAGAGGGAGGGATGGGGAGATGGAAGTAGCAATAGAGAGAGAGATAGAAAGAGAGGGGCAGCAGTGATCAAGATGGAGAGAGAGAGAGAGAGAGAGAGAGAGAGAGAGAGAGAGAGAGATGGAGGGGTTGGAGAATGTGTGGCGAACGTGTGAGAATCAAAATGGCCTCTCTGAAGACAGTCTCCATGGCGTCTCTGAAGACAGTGTCCATGGCGTCTCTGAAGACAGTGTCCATGGCCTCTCTGAAGACAGTGTCCATGGCCTCTCTGAAGACAGTGTCCATGGCCTCTCTGAAGACAGTGTCCATGGCCTCTCTGAAGACAGTGTCCATGGCCTCTCTGAAGACAGTGTCCGTGGCGTCTCTGAAGACAGTGTCCATGGCCTCTCTGAAGACAGTGTCCATGGCGTCTCTGAAGACAGTGTCCATGGCCTCTCTGAAGACAGTGTCCATGGCCTCTCTGAAGACAGTGTCCATGGCGTCTCTGAAGACAGTGTCCATGGCGTCTCTGAAGACAGTGTCCATGGCCTCTCTGAAGACAGTGTCCATGGCGTCTCTGAAGACAGTGTCCATGGCCTCTCTGAAGACAGTGTCCATGGCGTCTCTGAAGACAGTGTCCATGGCCTCTCTGAAGACAGTGTCCATGGCGTCTCTGAAGACAGTGTCCATGGCGTCTGGTAATTCAACAGAAGCTCTCTGTGTCTCTGTGTCTCTGTGTCTCTGTCTGTGTCTAGGGACTATTTGAAGGTCTCTTGTCAAAAGTAGTGCACTAGACTATAAAGGGAATTGGGGGACATTTGAGACACATCTGTTGGCCTGAGCTGTTGTGTATGTCCTCTTGTGTTTCAATTAGGGATTGGGGACCTCTTTACTGAGGAATGGGATTATTTCTCTTGAGTGTGTTTTTTTTGGGTAATCTTGTATATTTCTATTATGTGGTATTTGTAAAGTGTGTACTTGCAGGGCTCCCTTGTAAAAGAGACCTTGGTCTCAATGGGACTCCTTGCTAAAATATACATATAATAAAAATAACCTCTCCTCTCTCTGTCTTTGTGTCTCTGTGTCTCTGTCTCTCTGTCTCTGTCTCTGTCTCTGTCTCTGTCTCTGTCTCTGTCTCTGTGTCTGTCTCTGTCTCTGTGTCTCTGTCTCTGTGTCTCTGTCTCTGTGTCTCTGTCTCTGTGTCTCTGTCTCTGTCTCTGTCTCTGTCTCTGTGTCTCTGTCTCTGTGTCTCTGTCTCTCTGTCTCTCTGTCTCTCTGTCTCTCTGTCTCTGTGTCTCTGTGTCTCTGTGTCTCTGTCTCTGTCTCTCTGTCTCTCTGTCTCTGTGTCTCTGTGTCTCTGTCTCTGTGTCTGTGTCTCTGTCTCTGTCTCTCTGTCTCTGTGTCTCTCTGTGTCTGTGTCTCTCTGTCTCTGTCTCTGTCTCTGTGTGTCTCTGTCTCTGTCTGTGTCTCTCTGTCTCTGTGTCTCTGTCTCTGTGTCTCTGTGTCTCTGTGTCTCTGTGTCTCTGTGTCTCTGTGTCTCTGTGTCTCTGTCTCTGTCTCTGTCTCTGTGTCTCTGTCTCTGTCTCTGTCTGTCTCTGTCTCTGTCTCTGTGTGTCTCTGTGTCTCTGTCTCTGTGTCTCTGTCTCTGTCTCTCTCTCTCTGTGTCTCTGTCTCTGTGTCTCTCTGTCTCTGTCTCTGTCTCTCTGTATCTGTGTCTCTGTCTCTGTCTCTCTGTCTCTGTGTCTGTCTCTGTGTCTCTGTGTCTCTCTGTCTCTGTGTCTGTCTGTGTGTCTCTGTCTCTGTCTCTGTGTCTCTGTGTCTCTGTGTCTCTGTGTCTCTGTCTCTGTCTCTTTGTCTCTGTGTCTGTGTCTCTGTCTCTCTGTGTCTCTGTGTCTGTCTCTGTGCCTCTGAGTCTGTCTCTGTGTCTATGTCTCTGTGTCTATGTCTTTGTGTCTCTGTCTCTGTGTCTATGTCTCTGTGCCTATGTCTCTCTGTCTCTGTGTCTCTGTGTTTGTGTCTATGTCTCTGTGTCTCTGTCTCTGTCTCTGTGTCTCTGTGTCTGTGTCTCTGTCTATGTCTCTGTGGTCTGTCTCTGTGTCTCTGTCTCTCTGGCTCTCTGTGTCTCTGTGTATCTCTGTGTCTCTGTTTGTCTCTGTGTCTATGTGTGTCTCTCTGGCTCTCTGTGTCTCTGTCTGTCTCTGTCTGTCTCTGTATCTCTCTGTGTCTCCCCCCCCCCCCTCTCTCTCTCTCTTTTCTCTTTCTCTCCATTAGCTATATTAATAGAGGTGTGAAGGTAATAGTCCCTATCGCCTGTTGAACTGGTAATGGTCTACATAGCTGAGAAAACATGTTGATCATTAACATGCGAGAGGCATGTTGTCTTATCATGAGAGCTGAGATGACATTGTTCTAGCATTGTGAGAATGTGTTTTATGTCTGGCAGTGAGAGCTGAAACATGAACTAGTTCAACGATTCGTTTTCACCCACTGAACACTTCTGCTAATAACAACATGAAACCATTAGGCTGTCTGTGAGAGCATGCATCCGGTAAGAACATGTGATGTATAGTGTCATATATTAATCAGAAACAATTCTTTTTGAAGGCCCTTTGGGTCCAACATGTTTTCATGCTGTGGGAGGTTAGGGGCCATCTTGTCCGAGCAGTGAGAGAACCCGTTGTCATAGCCAGCCAGAGACTCAACATGTTGTCATAGCAGTGAGAGCAACATGTTGTCATAGCAGTGAGAGCTGAGAGCAACATGTTGTCATAGCAGTGAGAGCAACATGTTGTCATAGCAGTGAGAGCAACATGTTGTCATAGCAGTGAGAGCTGAGAGCAACATGTTGTCATAGCAGTGAGAGCTGAGAGCAACATGTTGTCATAGCAGTGAGAGAGCAACATGTTGTCATAGCAGTGAGAGCAGCAACATGTTGTCATAGCAGTGAGAGCTGAGAGCAACATGTTGTCATAGCAGTCAGAGCTGAGAGCAACATGTTGTCATAGCAGTGAGAGCTGAGAGCAACATGTTGTCATAGCAGTGAGAGCAACATGTTGTCATAGCAGAGAGCTGAACATGTTGTCATAGCAGTGAGAGCAAGCATGTTGTCATAGCAGTGAGAGCTGAGAGCAACATGTTGTCATAGCAGTGAGCAACATGTTGTCTGAGTGAGAGAGCAACATGTTGTCATAGCAGTGAGAGCTGAGAGCAACATGTTGTCATAGCAGTGAGAGCAAGAGCAACATGTTGTCATAGCAGTGAGAGCTGAGAGCAACATGTTGTCATAGCAGTGAGAGCAACAACATTTCATAGCAGTGAGAGCTGAGAGCAACATGTTGTCATAGCAGTGAGAGCAACATGTTGTCATAGCAGTGAGAGCTGAGAGCAACATGTTGTCATAGCAGTGAGAGCAACATGTTGTCATAGCAGTGAGAGCTGAGAGCAACATGTTGTCATAGCAGTGAGAGCAGAGCAACATGTTGTCATAGCAGTGAGCAGAGCACATGTTGTCATAGCAGCAGAGCAACATGTTGTCATAGCAGTGAGAGCTGAGAGCAACATGTTGTCATAGCAGTGAGAGCTGAGAGCAACATGTTGTCATAGCAGTGAGAGCTGAGAGCAACATGTTGTCATAGCAGTGAGAGCTGAGAGCAACATGTTGTCATAGCAGTGAGAGCTGAGAGCAACATGTTGTCATAGCAGTGAGAGCTGAGAGCAACATGTTGTCATAGCAGTGAGAGCTGAGAGCAACATGTTGTCATAGCAGTGAGAGCTGAGAGCAACATGTTGTCATAGCAGTGAGAGCTGAGAGCAACATGTTGTCATAGCAGTGAGAGCTGAGAGCAACATGTTGTCATATAGCAGTGAGAGCTGAGAGAGCAACATGTTGTCATAGCAGTGAGAGCTGAGAGCAACATGTTGTCATAGCAGTGAGAGCTGAGAGCAACATGTTGTCATAGCAGTGAGAGCTGAGAGCAACATGTTGTCATAGCAGTGAGAGCTGAGAGCAACATGTTGTCATAGCAGTGAGAGCTGAGAGCAACATGTTGTCATAGCAGTGAGAGCTGAGAGCAACATGTTTCATAGCAGTGAGAGCTGAGAGCAACATGTTGTCATAGCAGTGAGAGCAACAACATGTTGTCATAGCAGTGAGAGCTGAGAGCAACATGTTGTCATAGCAGTGAGAGCTGAGAGCAACATGTTGTCATAGCAGTGAGAGCTGAGAGCAACATGTTGTCATAGCAGTGAGAGCTGAGAGCAACATGTTGTCATAGCAGTGAGAGCTGAGAGCAACATGTTGTCATAGCAGTGAGAGCTGAGAGCAACATGTTGTCATAGCAGAGCAGTGAGAGCAACATGTTGTCATAGCAGTGAGAGCTGAGAGCAACATGTTGTCATAGCAGTGAGAGCAACATGTTGTCATAGCAGTGAGAGCAACATGTTGTCATAGCAGTGAGAGCTGAGAGCAACATGTTGTCATAGCAGTGAGAGCTGAGAGCAACATGTTGTCATAGCAGTGAGAGCAGAGCAACATGTTGTCATAGCAGTGAGAGCAACATGTTGTCATAGCAGTGAGAGCTGAGAGCAACATGTTGTCATAGCAGTGAGAGCAACATGTTGTCATAGCAGTGAGAGCTGAGAGCAACATGTTGTCATAGCAGTGAGAGCAACATGTTGTCATAGCAGTGAGAGCAACATGTTGTCATAGCAGTGAGCAGTGAGAGCAACATGTTGTCATAGCAGTGAGAGCTGAGAGCAACATGTTGTCATAGCAGTGAGAGCTGAGAGCAACATGTTGTCATAGCAGTGAGAGCTGAGAGCAACATGTTGTCATAGCAGTGAGAGCAACATGTTGTCATAGCAGTGAGAGCTGAGAGCAACATGTTGTCATAGCAGTGAGAGCTGAGAGCAACATGTTGTCATAGCAGTGAGAGCTGAGAGCAACATGTTGTCATAGCAACGAGAGCTGAGAGCAACATGTTGTCATAGCAGTGAGAGCTGAGAGCAACATGTTGTCATAGCAGTGAGAGAGAGCAACATGTTGTCATAGCAGTGAGAGCAACATGTTGTCATAGCAGTGAGAGCAACATGTTGTCATAGCAGTGAGAGCTGAGAGCAACATGTTGTCATAGCAGTGAGAGTGAGAGCAACATGTTGTCATAGCAGTGAGAGCTGAGAGCAACATGTTGTCATAGCAGTGAGAGAGAGCAACATGTTGTCATAGCAGTGAGAGCTGAGAGCAACATGTTGTCATAGCAGTGAGAGCTGAGAGCAACATGTTGTCATAGCAGTGAGAGAGAGCAACATGTTGTCATAGCAGTGAGAGCAAACATGTTGTCATAGCAGTGAGAGCTGAGAGCAACATGTTGTCATAGCAGTGAGAGCTGAGAGCAACATGTTGTCATAGCAGTGAGAGCTGAGAGCAACATGTTGTCATAGCAGTGAGAGCTGAGAGCAACATGTTGTCATAGCAGAGCAACATGTTGTGATAGCAGTGAGAGCAACATAGCAACATGTTGTCATAGCAGAGAGCAACATGTTGTCATAGCAGTGAGAGCTGAGAGCAACATGTTGTCATAGCAGTGAGAGCAGAGCAACATGTTGTCATAGCAGTGAGAGCTGAGAGCAACATGTTGTCATAGCAGTGAGAGCAACATGTTGTCATAGCAGTGAGAGCAACATGTTGTCATAGCAGTGAGAGCTGAGAGCAACATGTTGTCATAGCAGTGAGAGCAAGCAACATGTTGTCATAGCAGTGAGAGCTGAGAGCAACATGTTGTCATAGCAGTGAGAGCTGAGAGCAACATGTTGTCATAGCAGTGAGATCTGAGAGCAAACATGTTGTCATAGCAGTGAGAGCTGAGAGCAACATGTTGTCATAGCAGTGAGAGCAACATGTTGTCAGCAGTGAGAGAGCAACATGTTGTCATAGCAGTGAGAGCAACATGTTGTCATAGCAGTGAGAGAGCAACATGTTGTCATAGCAGTGAGAGCTGAGAGCAACATGTTGTCATAGCAGTGAGAGAGAGCAACATGTTGTCATAGCAGTGAGAGCTGAGAGCAACATGTTGTCATAGCAGTGAGAGCTGAGAGCAACATGTTGTCATAGCAGTGAGAGCTGAGAGCAACATGTTGTCATAGCAGTGAGAGAGCAACATGTTGTCATAGCAGTGAGAGCAGCAACATGTTGTCATAGCAGTGAGAGCTGAGAGCAACATGTTGTCATAGCAGTGAGAGCAACATGTTGTCATAGCAGTGAGAGCAACATGTTGTCATAGCAGTGAGAGCAACATGTTGTCATAGCAGTGAGAGCAACATGTTGTCATAGCAGTGAGAGCTGAGAGCAACATGTTGTCATAGCAGTGCAGTGAGAGCAACATGTTGTCATAGCAGTGAGAGCAACATGTTTGTCATAGCAGTGAGAGCAAGCAACATGTTGTCATAGCAGTGAGAGCTGAGAGCAACATGTTGTCATAGCAGTGAGAGCAACATGAGAGCAAACATGTTGTCATAGCAGTGAGAGCTGAGAGCAACATGTTGTCATAGCAACATGAGAGCAGTGAGAGCAACATGTTGTCATAGCAGTGAGAGCAGAGCAACATGTTGTCATAGCAGTGTGAGAGCAACATGTTGTCATAGCAGTGAGAGCAACATGTTGTCATAGCAGTGAGAGCTGAGAGCAACATGTTGTCATAGCAGTGAGAGCAGAGCAAATGTGTCATAGCAGTGAGAGCTGAGAGCAACATGTTGTCATAGCAGTGAGAGCTGAGAGCAACATGTTGTCATAGCATGAGAGCAACATGTTGTCATAGCAGTGAGAGCTGAGAGCAACATGTTGTCATAGCAACATGTTGTCATAGCAGTGAGAGAGCTGAGAGCATGTTGTCATAGCAGTGAGAGCTGAGAGCAACATGTTGTCATAGCAGTGAGAGCTGAGAGCAACATGTTGTCATAGCAGTGAGAGCTGAGAGCAACATGTTGTCATAGCAGTGAGAGCTGAGAGCAACATGTTGTCATAGCAGTGAGATCTGAGAGCAACATGTTGTCATAGATGTTGTCATAGTGAGAGCAGTGAGAGCAACATGTTGTTGTCATAGCAGTGAGAGCTGAGAGCAACATGTTGTCATAGCAGTGAGAGCAGAAGCATGTTGTCATAGCAGTGAGAGCTTGAGAGCAAACATGTGTTGTCATAGCTGAGAGCAACATGTTGTCATAGCAGTGAGAGCTGAGAGCAACATGTTGTCATAGCAGTGAGAGCTGAGAGCAACATGTTGTCATAGCAGTGAGAGCTGAGAGCAAATGAGAGCTGAGAAGCAACATGTTGTCATAGCAGTGAGAGCTGAGAGCAACATGTTGTCATAGCAGTGAGAGCTGAGAGCAACATGTTGTCATAGCAGTGAGAGCTGAGAGCAACATGTTCTAATCACTCCATTCAACATTCTGACAATTCTAAATGACGGGTTCCAGAATGTTCCGACAATGTATGAAGCACTTGTCAGTGAATGCCAGTATTGATTCAAGCCTTAGATTTGTTTGACTTCTTCTTTGTTGTTGTTTCAACAGCTTCACTGCAAAAAATGTTGATCTTACCATTAGAATGTTCATAGCTTGAGAGCTGAGAAGCACAGTTGTCATAGCAGTGAGAGCTGACTTGAAGTCTTACCATGGGCACTGGCAGATAATATTGCTTATTTTAACCAACAAACAAAAAAAGGCTTGGTACAAGTCAGAATATCTTAAAACAAGACAAATTATCTTGATGCATTTTCTGGGTGATCGAGATCAACTCAAAACAAATCACTTTAACTTCATTATCTCAATACAATACAAAAAC
Source organism: Coregonus suidteri (assembly GCA_036851935.1). NCBI lineage: Eukaryota > Metazoa > Chordata > Actinopteri > Salmoniformes > Salmonidae > Coregonus > Coregonus suidteri. The sequence goes on from CM072220.1 coordinate 79,770,615, forward strand.
AAGATTTCCATGTTATCAGTGTTGAACACGTTGATGTAATAATATTCTATACCTTTATTCTTCACTATCCATCACCCCATTCTCTCCTTTACCAACCCTCCTCTATCCTCTCCCTTCTTCCAGTCCATCACTCCATTTCACCCTCTATTAAAGAAGGTTTTTTCTAGTATGAACGAATATTGAATCCATACATACTGTACATTATTCATGCCAGAAAAGTGCCTGCATCCCAAACGGCAGCCTATTCCCTACACAGTGCCCTACAGTGGAGGCTCCTGAGGGGACGACGGCTCATGATAATGTCTGGAATGGAGTGGATGGAATGGCGTCTAGCATGTGCTTTCCATGTGGTTGATACCGTTCCATTGACTCCATTCCAGGCATTACCGTGAGCCGTCCTCCCCTCAGCAGCCTCCACTGGTGCACTACTTTTGACCCATAGGGTACACAATGTGCACTACTTTTGACCCATAGGGTACACAATGTGCACATACAGTGGGCTCCAACAGTATTGGGACAGTGACACATGTTCTGTTGTTTTGGCTCTGTACTCCAGCACTTTGGATTTGAAATTATACAATGATGACTATGAGGTTAAAGTACAAACTATCAGGTGAACCGTTTCGAAATTACAGCACTTTTTGTACATAGTCCTCCCATTAGTATTGGGACAAATTCACTTATATGTGTATTAAAGTAGTCAAAAGTTTAGTATTTGTTCCCATATTCATAGCACACCATGATTACATCAAGCTTGTGACTACAAACTTGTTGGATGCATTTGCTGTTTGTTTTGGTTGTGTTTCAGATTATTTTGTGCCCAATAGAAATTAATGGTAAATAATGTATTGTGTCATTTTGGAGTCACTTTTATTGTGAATAAGAATAGAATATGTTTCTAAACACTTCTACACATTAATGTGGATGCTACCATGGTTACGGATAGTCCTGAATGAATCGTGAATAATGATGAGTGAGAAAGTTACAGACGTACAAATATCATACCTCCAAGACATGCTAACCTCTCACCATTACAATAACAGGGGAGGTTAGCATTTTCTTGTGGGGGGTGTCATTTCAAATCCAAAGTGCTGGAGTACAGAGCCAAAACAACAGAAACGGTGTCACTGATCCCACTGTATACTATGTATGGAATGTTGCCACTGTCCATACTGGTTGGAGGCCCACTGTATGGTCACTATCTAGGGAATAGGGTGCCACTGCCATTTGTGGAGCCCATGTATGGTCAGAAATCCATTCCTGAAAATCATTCCTGAAACACGCTGCACTTTTACAAGTAGCTGGCAAAAGCAATTAGCAAAACTACTTCTAGATCCAATATTTATATTTCTAAATTAGCACAGCCTTTTTCTTTGGTCTGTCAGAACTTTAATGGAAGAATCCAAACAGTTTGAGAATTCAAATTGGTTTAAAATATGAAATATTCTTAAACGGTCTCTAAGAGTTCTGCGTTTTGGGACGGAGGACTGGTGGGAGAGAGGACTGGAGGGAGGACTGGAGGGAGAGAGGACTGGAGGGAGGACTGGTGGGAGAGAGGGATGGAGGGAGGACTGGTGGGAGAGAGGACTGGAGGGAGGACTGGAGGGAGAGAGGACTGGAGGGAGGACTGGTGGGAGAGAGGACTGGAGGGAGGAGAGGAGAGAGAGGGAGGACTGGAGGGAGAGAGGACTGGAGGAAGGACTGGTGGGAGAGAGGGACTGGAGGGAGGACTGGTGGGAGAGAGGGATGGAGGGAGGACTGGTGGGAGAGAGGGAGGTGAGCACGGGAGAGAGGGATGGAGGGAGGGTTTTGGGGAAAGGGAGTGAGGGAATGACGGAGAGAGGGGTGGAGGAAGGGTTTTGGGGAAAGGGAGTGAGGGATGACGATGAGAGAGGGATGGAAAGAAGGGTTTTGGGGAAAGGGAGTGAGGGATGACGGGAGAGAGGGATGGAGGAAGGGTTTTGGGGAAAGGGAGTGAGGGATGACGGGAGAGAGGGATGGAGGAAGGGTTTTGGGGAAAGGGAGTGAGGGAGGACGGGAGAGAGGGATGGAGGAAGGGTTTTGGGGGAAGGGAGTGAGGGATGATCGGGAGAGAGGGATGGAAGAAGGGTTTTGGGGGAAGGAAGGGAGTGAGGGAGAACGGGAGAGAGGGGGGTGAGAGAAGGGTTTTGGGGGCAGAGGGAGTGAGGGAGGGGAACGGGAAGAGAGGGATGGAGGGAGGGTTTGAGGGAATGGGAGGGGGAGTGATGGGAGGATGGGAGAGAGGCGATGTTAGGGAGGGTTTTGGGGGAAGGGAGTGAGGGAGGACGGGAGAGAGGGATGGAGGGAGGGTTTTGGGGGAAGGGAGGGCAGAGGGAGAGATGGAGAGAGGGATGATGGGGGAGGGAGGGGAGTGAGGGGATGGAGAGGAGGAGGGAAGGGGAGGGGGAAACGGGAGAGAGGAGATGGAGGAAATGAGAGGGAAGAGAGGGAGTGAGACGAGAACGGGAGAGAGGGATGGAGGGAGGGTTTTGGGGGAAGAGAGGGAGTGAGGGAGAACGGGAGAGAGGGGATGGAGGGAGGGTTTTGGGGGGAGGGAGTGAGGGAGATGGGAGAGAGGGATGGAGGGAGGGTTTTGGGGGAAGGGAGTGAGGGATGATGGGAGAGAGGGATGGAGGAAGGGTTTTGGGGGAGGGAGTGAGGGAGGATGGGAGAGAGGGATGGAAGAAGGGTTTTGGAGAAAGGGAGGGAGAAAATAAATGACAATGTGATTTCAATTTCACTC
>CM072220.1:79778878-79781378 GCA_036851935.1 Coregonus suidteri
TCCTTCTCACTTTGATATCTCTCTCTCTCTCTCACCCTGTCGTCATTGGTATTCCCGTGTCATCGCTCGTCTCTGAAAAGCAGACAAAGGCATTGGTGGCACAATGGAGGGAGGGAGTGAAGGAGGGAGGGTGTGTGTGTGTGTGTGTGTGTGTGTGTGTGTGTGTGTGTGTGTGTGTGTGTGTGTGTGTGTGTGTGTGTGTGTGTGTGTGTGTGTGTGTGTGTGTGTGTGTGTGTGTGTGTGTGTGTGTGTGTGTGTGTGTGTGAGTGCGTTTCGTTCTGTGTTTCCATGCGGTGGTTCCCGGAAGCTGGGCAAACACAGATAAAGTCACTGGTTGAAGCGTGTTCAAACGCCGGCCGCCGGTGATACAACCACAACACAGGACAGAGACCAGATCAGGCTGAGAAAACATGAGAACAATAAAAGAAGGGAAAGATACAAACACATGGAGAAGAGATGGATGGATTGGTGGGTTGGAGGGAAAGGGGAGGAGGGGAGGAGGAGAGGGAGAGATGGATGGATTGGTAGGATGGAGGGGAGGAGGGGAGGAGAGGGAGAGATGGATGGATTGGTAGGTTGGAGGGAGGGGAGGAGGGGAGGAGGAGAGGGAGAGATGGATGGATTGGTAGGAGGGAGGGGAGGGGAGGAGGAGATGGAGAAGGGAGTGAGAGGAGGAGGGAGGAGAAGGAGGGATGGAGAGGAGAGTGAGAGGAGGTAGGGAGGAAAGGGAGGGATGGATTGGTAGGGTGCGGTGAGGGAGTGGGGGATGAGACAAAATCAGACAAAAAATAATATGTCCCAGATTCTAGACATCTTGGTGAACCAGGATGGATCCAGATTCTAGACATCTTGGTGAACCAGGATGGGCCCAGATTCTAGACATCTTGGTGAACCAGGATGGATCCAGATTCTAGACATCTTGGTGAACCAGGGATGGATCCAGATTCTAGACTCCTTGGTGAACAAGTTATGGGCCCAGATTCTAGACATCTTGGTGAAACAGGATGGGCCCAGATTCTAGACTCCTTGGTGAACCAGGATGGGCCCAGATTCTAGACATCTTGGTGAACCAGTATGGCCCAGATACTAGACATCTTGGTGAACCAGGATGGAATCAGATTCTAGACATCTTGGTGAACAAGGATGCCCAGATTCTAGACATCATGGTGAACCAGGATGGACTCAGATTCTAGACTCCTTGTGAACCAAAATGGGCCCAGATTCTAGATATCTTGGTGAAACAGGATGGATCCAGATTCTAGACATCTTGGTGAACCAGTATGGGCCCAGATTTTGACATCTTGGTGAACCAAGGTCCTCTGTAGATTAATTGGTAGAGCATGGTGCTTGTAATGCCAGGGTAGTGGGTTTCGATCCCCTGGGACCACCCATACGTAAAAATGTATGTCCCAGACTGTAAATCGCTTTATAAAAGCGTCTAAATGGCATATTATATTATATTATAAGATGGATCCAGATTCTAGACATCTTGGTGAACCGGTATGGGGCCCAGATTCTAGACACCCTGTTGAAACAGTATGGGCCCAGATTCTAGACATCTTGGTGAACCAGGGTGGACCCAGATTCTAGACATCTTGGTGAACCAGGGTGGACCCAGATTCTAGACATCTTGGTGAACCAGGATGGACTCAGATTCTAGACATCTTGGTGAACCAGGATGGATCCAGATTCTAGACATCTTGGTGAACCTGAAGGGCCCAGATTCTAGACATATTGGTGAACCAGGATGGACTCAGATTCTAGACATCTTGGTGAATCAGTATGGGCCCAGATTCTAGACATCTTGGTGAACCAGGATGGATGCAGATTCTAGACATCTTGGTGAAACCAGGATGGGCCCAGATTCTAAACATCTTGGTGAACCAGTATGGATCCAGATTCTACACATCTTGGTGAACCAGGATGGACTCAGATTCTAGACATCTTGGTGAACCAGGATGGATCCAGATTCTAGACATCTTGGTGAAACCAGGAAGGGCCCAGATTCTAGACATCTCGGTGAACCAGTATGGGCCCAGATTCTAGACATCTTGGTGAACCAGGATGGACTCAGATTCTAGTAGGTGAACCAGTTAGGCCCAGATTCTAGAATCTTGGGAACCAGTATGGGCCCAGGACATCTTGGTGAACCAGAGACTCAGATTCTATCTTGGTGAAACACAGTATAGATCCAGATCCAGACATCTTGGTGAACCAGGATGGGCCCAGATTCTAGACATCTTGGTGAACCAGGATGGATCCAGATTCTAGACATCTTGGTGAACCAGATGATCCAGATTCTAGACATCTTGGTGCCCGGATAGGCCCAGATTCGGTTGGGCCTAATTCCATGAGCTCATCATTTAGTAACTACTAGGCCCAAACCGAATCTGGGCCCATCCGGGTTCACCGAGATGTCTAGGATCTGGATCCATACTGGTTCATCAAGATGTCTAGAATCTAGGCCCATACTGGTTCACCAAGATGTCTAGAATCTGGG
>CM072220.1:79788878-79791378 GCA_036851935.1 Coregonus suidteri
ATAGTAGTAGTAGGCTGTAGGCTGCACGTCTGTCTTCAGAACCAGACCCCTCAACCCAACCTCCAACCTCCATACATCTACCTCAGAACCAGACCCCTCAACCCAACCTCCACCTCCATACCTCTACCTCAGAACCAGACCCCTCAACCCAACCTCCACCTCCATACCTCTACCTCAGAACCAGACCCCTCAACCCAACCTCCACCTCCATACCTCTACCTCAGAACCAGACCCCTCAACCCAACCTCCATACCTCTACCTCAGAACCAGACCCCTCAACCCAACCTCCAACTCCATACATCTACCCTCCTCTACCTCAGAACCAGACCCCTCAACCCAACCTCCACACCTCTACCTCAGAACCAGACGCCTCAACCCAACCTCCTCCACCTCCATACTTCTACCTCAGAACCAGACCCCTCAACCCAACCTCCACCTCCATACCTCTACCTCAGAACCAGACCCCTCAACCCAACCTCCACCTCCATACATCTACCTCAGAACCAGACCCCTCAACCCAACCTCCACCTCCATACCTCTACCTCAGAACCAGACCCCTCAACCCAACCTCCACCTCCACCCACCTCTACCTCAGAACCAGACCCCTCAACCCAACCTCCACCTCCATACCTCTACCTCAGAACCAGACCCCTCAACCCAACCTCCACCTCCATACCTCTACCTCAGAACCAGACCCCTCAACCCAACCTCCACCTCCATACCTCTACCTCAGAACCAGACCCCTAACCCCCCCCAACCCAACCTCCACCTCCACCTATCCTCAGGAACCATACCTCTACCCTCCATACCTCTACCTCAGACCCCTCAACTCCTCACACCTCTACCTCAACCAGACCCCTCAACCCAACCCGCTACCCATACCTCTACCTCAGAACCAGACCCCTCAACCCAACCTCCACCTCCATACCTCTACCTCAGAACCAGACCCCTCAACCCAACCTCCACCTCCATACCTCTACCTCAGAACCAGACCCCTCAACCCAACCTCCACCTCCATACCTCTACCTCAGAACCAGACCCCTCAACCCAACCTCCACACCGCTACCCACCTCTACCTCAGAACCAGACTCCTCAACCCAACCTCCACACCGCTACCCACCTCTACCTCAGAACCAGACTCCTCAACCCAACCTCCACACCGCTACCCTCCTCTACCTCAGAACCAGACACCCCTCAACCCAACCTCCACACACCGCTACCCTCCTCTCTACCTCAGAACCCCTCAACCCAACCTCCACACCGCTACCCACCTCTACCTCAGAACCAGACTCCTCAACCCAACCTCCACACCGCTACCCTCCTCTACCTCAGAACCAGACCCCTCAACCCAACCTCCACACCGCTACCCTCCTCTACCTCAGAACCAGACCCCTCAACCCAACCTCCACACCGCTACCCACCTCTACCTCAGAACCCCTCAACCCAGACCCCTCAACCCAGAACCCCTCAACCCAACCTCCACACCGCTACCCACCTCTACCTCAGAACCCCTCAACCCAACCTCCACACCGCTACCCACCTCTACCTCAGAACCAGACCCCAACCCAACCTCCACACCGCTACCCACCTCTACCTCAGAACCCCTCAACCCAACCTCCACACCGCTACCCACACCTCTACCTCAGGCCCTCACCCAACCTCCTAGCCACCGCTACCCACCTCTACCTCAGAACCAAACTCCTCAACCCAACCCAACCTCCACACCGCTACCCACCTCTACCTCTGACAACCAGACCCCTCAACCCAACCTCCACACCGCTACCCAGAGACCTGACAGAGCGAGAAGCCTGTCTAGCTAGCCATCTATCTGACAGCTCTCAGAACACGCTAGTCTGTCTTCCTAGCCTCTCTACATGTTGAAATAAGCAGAGCCCATCTCTGTCTAGCTAGCCCATTCTACCTGACAGAGTCAGAGAAGTCCTGTCTAGCTAGCCCATTCTACCTGACAGAGTCAGAGAAGTCCTGTCTAGCTAGCCCATTCTACCTGACAGAGTCAGAGAAGTCCTGTCTAGCTAGCCCATACTACCTGACAGAGTCAGAGAAGTCCTGTCTAGCTAGCCCATTCTACCTGACAGAGTCAGAGAAGTCCTGTCTAGCTAGCCCATTCTACCTGACAGAGTCAGAGAAGAAAGAAAAACATGTAACCAGTGTGTGTGTGTGTGTGTGTGTGTGTGTGTGTGTGCGTGACTGCGTGTGTGCGTGCGTGCGTGCCGTGTGTGTGTGTGTGAGCCTCAGCAGTGATGTTGTCGTAGAGTGTTCTGATATGTACAGAGCTGAGTACAGACTCTAGCACAGAGCAGATATGTCTACAGCCCATCTTTCACTGATGGCCTGTCTAGGAGGATAAAGGGTGGGGGAGTCAGTGGGCCTGGGGGTAGCTGAGAGAGAGAGAGAGAGTCAGAGAAGAGAGACGAGAGCGAGCCCATTCTACCTGACAGAGTCAGAGAAGTCCTGTCTAGAGAGCCCATTCTACCTGAGA
>CM072220.1:79796378-79806378 GCA_036851935.1 Coregonus suidteri
AGCAGAACTGGCTCAAATGAAGATCCTACGTGTGATATAGATGCTGACGCCAAGCTGATGGACCCTACAGCATGTCTAATATGATTGGTTAGTGAGGATAATGGCTTGGGCGTGTATACACGTGCCTGTGTGTGTGTGTGTGTGTGTGTGTGTGTGTTCCCCTCTCATTAAGCGTTGTAAACAGGATAATGATTCCCCCGTGGTTCTTCACAGACGCTCTGCGCGCGCACACACCAACACATCCCAGACACTCCCCCGTCACCGTCACCGTGCCCTCGCCATGGTGATCAAAGACATCCACTTCCTGTCTCGTTCCGTCAACAAAGCAGCTTCTGTGAGACACACACACATGTACAAACACACAACAAAGCAAGAACAAAGCAATGCTGAGCCAGCTTGTGTTTTACTGTTCTCCTGCCATACCTACCCCGTGGGAACACAGTAAGAGTTCAACAACAACAACAACAACAGAACATCAAGGTCCCAACCCTGAGTGTCTAGGGGATGTTTAGCTGCTAGTCAGACAGTTAGGATATTAGTGACAGCCCAACCCTGAGTGTCTAGGGGATGTTTAGCTGCTAGTCAGACAGTTAGTATATTAGTGACAGCCCAACCCTGAGTGTCTAGGGGATGTTTAGCTGCTAGTCAGACAGTTAGTATATTAGTGACAGCCCAACCCTGAGTGTCTAGGGGATGTTTAGCTGCTAGTCAGACAGTTAGTATATTAGTGACAGCCCAACCCTGAGTGTCTAGGGGGATGTTTAGCTGCTAGTCAGACAGTTAGGATATAGTGACAGCCCAACCCTGAGTGTCTAGGGGATTGTTTAGCTGCTAGTCAGACAGTTAGTATATAGTGACAGCCCAACCCCTGAGTGTCTAGGGGATGTTTTAGCTGCTAGTCAGACAGTTAGGATATTAGTGACAGCCCAACCCTGAGTGTCTAGGGGATGTTTAGCTGCTAGTCAGACAGTTAGGATATTAGTGACAGCCCAACCCTGAGTGTCTAGGGATGTTTTAGCTGCTAGTCAGACAGTTAGTATATTAGTGACAGCCCAACCCTGAGTGTCTAGGGGATGTTTAGCTGCTAGTCAGACAGTTAGTATATTAGTGACAGCCCAACCCTGAGTGTCTAGGGGATGTTTAGCTGCTAGTCAGACAGTTAGGATATTAGTGACAGCCCAACCCTGAGTGTCTAGGGGATGTTTAGCTGCTAGTCAGACAGTTAGATATTAGTGACAGCCCAACCCTGAGTGTCTAGGGGATGTTTAGCTGCTAGTCAGACAGTTAGTATATTAGTGACAGCCCAACCCTGAGTGTCTAGGGGATGTTTAGCTGCTAGTCAGACAGTTAGGATATTAGTGACAGCCCAACCCTGAGTGTCTAGGGGATGTTTAGCTGCTAGTCAGACAGTTAGTATATTAGTGACAGCCCAACCCTGAGTGTCTAGGGGATGTTTAGCTGCTAGTCAGACAGTTAGTATATTAGTGACAGCCCAACCCTGAGTGTCTAGGGGATGTTTAGCTGCTAGTCAGACAGTTAGGATATTAGTGACAGCCCAACCCTGAGTGTCTAGGGGATGTTTAGCTGCTAGTCAGACAGTTAGTATATTAGTGACAGCCCAACCCTGAGTGTCTAGGGGATGTTTAGCTGCTAGTCAGACAGTTAGTATATTTAGTGACAGCCCAACCCTGAGTGTCTAGGGGATGTTTAGCAGCCTGCTAGTCAGACAGTTAGGATATTAGTGACAGCCCAACCCTGAGTGTCTAGGGGATGTTTAGCTGCTAGTCAGACAGTTAGTATATTAGTGACAGCCCAACCCTGAGTGTCTAGGGGATGTTTAGCTGCTAGTCAGACAGTTAGTATATTAGTGACAGCCCAACCCTGAGTGTCTAGGGGATGTTTAGCTGCTAGTCAGACAGTTAGGTATATTAGTGACAGCCCAACCCTGAGTGGTCTAGGGGATGTTTAGCTGCTAGTCAGACAGTTAGTATATTAGTGACAGCCCAACCCTGAGTGTCTAGGGGATGTTTAGCTGCTAGTCAGACAGTTAGTATATTAGTGACAGCCCAACCCTGAGTGTCTAGGGGATGTTTAGTGCTAGTCAGACAGTTAGGATATTAGTGACAGCCCAACCCTGAGTGTCTAGGGGATGTTTAGCTGCTAGTCAGACAGTTAGTATATTAGTGACAGCCCAACCCTGAGTGTCTAGGGATGTTTAGCTGCTAGTCAGACAGTTAGGATATTAGTGACAGCCCAACCCTGAGTGTCTAGGGATGTTTAGCTGCTAGTCAGACAGTTAGGATATTAGTGACAGCCCACCCTGAGTGTCTAGGGGATGTTTAGCTGCTAGTCAGACAGTTAGGATATTAGTGACAGCCCAACCCTGAGTGTCTAGGGGATGTTTAGCTGCTAGTCAGACAGTTAGTATATTAGTGACAGCCCCACCCTGAGTGTCTAGGGGATGTTTAGCTGCTAGTCAGACAGTTAGGATATTAGTGACAGCCCAACCCTGAGTGTCTAGGGGATGTTTAGCTGCTAGTCAGACAGTTAGGATATTAGTGACAGCCCAACCCTGAGTGTCTAGGGGATGTTTAGCTGCTAGTCAGACAGTTAGGATATTAGTGACAGCCCAACCTGAGTGTCTAGGGGATGTTTAGCTGCTAGTCAGACAGTTAGGATATTAGTGACAGCCCAACCCTGAGTGTCTAGGGGATGTTTAGCTGCTAGTCAGACAGTTAGGATATTAGTGACAGCCCAACCCTGAGTGTCTAGGGATGTTTAGCTGCTAGTCAGACAGTTAGGATATTAGTGACAGCCCAACCCTGAGTGTCTAGGGATGTTTAGCTGCTAGTCAGACAGTTAGGATATTAGTGACAGCCCAACCCTGAGTGTCTAGGGGATGTTTAGCTGCTAGTCAGACAGTTAGTATATTAGTGACAGCCCAACCCTGAGTGTCTAGGGGATGTTTAGCTGCTAGTCAGACAGTTAGGATATTAGTGACAGCCCAACCCTGAGTGTCTAGGGGATGTTTAGCTGCTAGTCAGACAGTTAGGATATTAGTGACAGCCCAACCCTGAGTGTCTAGGGGATGTTTAGCTGCTAGTCAGACAGTTAGGATATTAGTGACAGCCCAACCCTGAGTGTCTAGGGGATGTTTAGCTGCTAGTCAGACAGTTAGGATATTAGTGACAGCCCAACCCTGAGTGTCTAGGGGATGTTTAGCTGCTAGTCAGACAGTTAGGATATTAGTGACAGCCCAACCCTGAGTGTCTAGGGGATGTTTAGCTGCTAGTCAGACAGTTAGGATATTAGTGACAGCCCAACCCTGAGTGTCTAGGGGATGTTTAGCTGCTAGTCAGACAGTTAGGATATTAGTGACAGCCCAACCCTGAGTGTCTAGGGGATGTTTAGCTGCTAGTCAGACAGTTAGGATATTAGTGACAGCCCAACCCTGAGTGTCTAGGGGATGTTTAGCTGCTAGTCAGACAGTTAGGATATTAGTGACAGCCCAACCCTGAGTGTCTAGGGGATGTTTAGCTGCTAGTCAGACAGTTAGGATATTAGTGACAGCCCAACCCTGAGTGTCTAGGGGATGTTTAGCTGCTAGTCAGACAGTTAGGATATTAGTGACAGCCCAACCCTGAGTGTCTAGGGGATGTTTAGCTGCTAGTCAGACAGTTAGGATATTAGTGACAGCCCAACCCTGAGTGTCTAGGGGATGTTTAGCTGCTAGTCAGACAGTTAGTATATTAGTGACAGCCCAACCCTGAGTGTCTAGGGGATGTTTAGCTGCTAGTCAGACAGTTAGTTATTAGTAGTGACAGCCCAACCCTGAGTGTCTAGGGGATGTTTAGCTGCTAGTCAGACAGTTAGTATATTAGTGACAGCCCAACCCTGAGTGTCTAGGGGATGTTTAGCTGCTAGTCAGACAGTTAGGTATATTAGTGACAGCCCAACCCTGAGTGTCTAGGGGATGTTTAGCTGCTAGTCAGACAGTTAGGATATTAGTGACAGCCCAACCCTGAGTGTCTAGGGGATGTTTAGCTGCTAGTCAGACAGTTAGGATATTAGTGACAGCCCAACCCTGAGTGTCTAGGGGATGTTTAGCTGCTAGTCAGACAGTTAGTATATTAGTGACAGCCCAACCCTGAGTGTCTAGGGGATGTTTAGCTGCTAGTCAGACAGTTAGGATATTAGTGACAGCCCAACCCTGAGTGTCTAGGGGATGTTTAGCTGCTAGTCAGACAGTTAGTATATTAGTGACAGCCCAACCCTGAGTGTCTAGGGGAGATTTTTAGCTGCTAGTCAGACAGTTAGGATATTAGTGACAGCCCAACCCTGAGTGTCTAGGGGATGTTTAGCTGCTAGTCAGACAGTTAGTATATTAGTGACAGCCCAACCCTGAGTGTCTAGGGGATGTTTAGCTGCTAGTCAGACAGTTAGGATATTAGTGACAGCCCAACCCTGAGTGTCTAGGGGATGTTTAGCTGCTAGTCAGACAGTTAGTATATTAGTGACAGCCCAACCCTGAGTGTCTAGGGGATGTTTAGCTGCTAGTCAGACAGTTAGGATATTAGTGACAGCCCAACCCTGAGTGTCTAGGGGATGTTTAGCTGCTAGTCAGACAGTTAGGATATTAGTGACAGCCCAACCCTGAGTGTCTAGGGGATGTTTAGCTGCTAGTCAGACAGTTAGGATATTAGTGACAGCCCAACCCTGAGTGTCTAGGGATGTTTAGCTGCTAGTCAGACAGTTAGTATATTAGTGACAGCCCAACCCTGAGTGTCTAGGGATGTTTAGCTGCTAGTCAGACAGTTAGGATATTAGTGACAGCCCAACCCTGAGTGTCTAGGGGATGTTTAGCTGCTAGTCAGACAGTTAGGATATTAGTGACAGCCCAACCCTGAGTGTCTAGGGGATGTTTAGCTGCTAGTCAGACAGTTAGTATATTAGTGACAGCCCAACCCTGAGTGTCTAGGGGATGTTTAGCTGCTAGTCAGACAGTTAGGATATATTAGTGACAGCCCAACCCTGAGTGTCTAGGGGATGTTTAGCTGCTAGTCAGACAGTTAGGATATTAGTGACAGCCCAACCCTGAGTGTCTAGGGGATGTTTAGCTGCTAGTCAGACAGTTAGGATATTAGTGACAGCCCAACCCTGAGTGTCTAGGGGATGTTTAGCTGCTAGTCAGACAGTTAGGATATTAGTGACAGCCCAACCCTGAGTGTCTAGGGGATGTTTAGCTGCTAGTCAGACAGTTAGGATATTAGTGACAGCCCAACCCTGAGTGTCTAGGGGATGTTTAGCTGCTAGTCAGACAGTTAGGATATTAGTGACAGCCCAACCCTGAGTGTCTAGGGGATGTTTAGCTGCTAGTCAGACAGTTAGGATATTAGTGACAGCCCAACCCTGAGTGTCTAGGGGATGTTTAGCTGCTAGTCAGACAGTTAGGATATTAGTGACAGCCCAACCCTGAGTGTCTAGGGGATGTTTAGCTGCTAGTCAGACAGTTAGGATATTAGTGACAGCCCAACCCTGAGTGTCTAGGGGATGTTTAGCTGCTAGTCAGACAGTTAGTATATTAGTGACAGCCCAACCCTGAGTGTCTAGGGGATGTTTAGCTGCTAGTCAGACAGTTAGGATATTAGTGACAGCCCAACCCTGAGTGTCTAGGGGATGTTTAGCTGCTAGTCAGACAGTTAGTATATTAGTGACAGCCCAACCCTGAGTGTCTAGGGGATGTTTAGCTGCTAGTCAGACAGTTAGATATTAGTGACAGCCCAACCCTGAGTGTCTAGGGGATGTTTAGCTGCTAGTCAGACAGTTAGGATATTAGTGACAGCCCAACCCTGAGTGTCTAGGGGATGTTTAGCTGCTAGTCAGACAGTTAGGATATTAGTGACAGCCCAACCCTGAGTGTCTAGGGGATGTTTAGCTGCTAGTCAGACAGTTAGTATATTAGTGACAGCCCAACCCTGAGTGTCTAGGGGATGTTTAGCTGCTAGTCAGACAGTTAGGATATTAGTGACAGCCCAACCCTGAGTGTCTAGGGGATGTTTAGCTGCTAGTCAGACAGTTAGGATATTAGTGACAGCCCAACCCTGAGTGTCTAGGGATGTTTAGCTGCTAGTCAGACAGTTAGTATATTAGTGACAGCCCAACCCTGAGTGTCTAGGGGATGTTTAGCTGCTAGTCAGACAGTTAGTATATTAGTGACAGCCCAACCCTGAGTGTCTAGGGGATGTTTAGCTGCTAGTCAGACAGTTAGGATATTAGTGACAGCCCAACCCTGAGTGTCTAGGGGATGTTTAGCTGCTAGTCAGACAGTTAGTATATTAGTGACAGCCCAACCCTGAGTGTCTAGGGGATGTTTAGCTGCTAGTCAGACAGTTAGGATATTAGTGACAGCCCAACCCTGAGTGTCTAGGGGATGTTTAGCTGCTAGTCAGACAGTTAGTATATATTAGTGACAGCCCAACCTGAGTGTCTAGGGGATGTTTAGCTGCTAGTCAGACAGTTAGGTATATTAGTGACAGCCCAACCCTGAGTGTCTAGGGATGTTTAGCTGCTAGTCAGACAGTTAGTATATTAGTGACAGCCCAACCCTGAGTGTCTAGGGATGTTTAGCTGCTAGTCAGACAGTAGGATATCAGTGACAGCCCAACCCTGAGTGTCTAGGGATGTTTTTGAGCTGCTAGTCAGACAGTTGGATATTAGTGACAGCCCAACCCTGAGTGTCTAGGGGATGTTTAGCTGCTAGTCAGACAGTTAGGATATTAGTGACAGCCCATTGTGACAGCCCAACCTCCTGGAGTGTCTAGGGGATGTTTAGCTGCTAGTCAGACAGTACATCCAACCCTGAGTGTCTAGGGGATGTTTAGCTGCTAGTCAGACAGTTTAGGATATTAGTGTGACAGCCCAACCCTGAGTGTCTAGGGGATGTTTAAGCTGCTAGTCAGACAGGAGTGTCTTGTATTAGTGACAGCCCAACCAACCTGAGTGTCTAGGGATGTTTAGGCTTTTTAGCAGTTGCTAGTGGACAGCCCAACCTTGAGTGTTAGTCAGACATATTAGTGACAGCCCAACCCTGAGTGTGTCCTAGGGGATGTTTTAGCTGCTAGTCAGACAGTTAGTATATTAGTGACAGCCCAACCCTGAGTGTCTAGGGGATGTTTAGCTGCTAGTCAGACAGTTAGTATATTAGTGACAGCCCAACCCTGAGTGTCTAGGGGATGTTTAGCTGCTAGTCAGACAGTTAGGATATTAGTGACAGCCCAACCCTGAGTGTCTAAGGGATGTTTAGTTGCTAGTCAGACAGTTGGATATTAGTGACAGCCCAAGCTGCCCCTGAGTGACAGTGTCTAGGGGATGTTTAGCTGCTAGTCAGACAGTTAGTATATTAGTGACAGCCCAACCCTGAGTGTCTAGGACCCTCAAACTCAACTCCAAGCCAGTTCCATTGCATTTTTTTTCATTGTTCCCCTTCTGATCAGGGACTGATTAAGACCTGGGACACCAGGTGTGTGCAATTAATGATCAGGTAGAAATGAAAACCAGCAGGCTCCGGACCCCCGTAGGGTAAGAGTTGAATACTCCTGGTATATGTGGATCCTTTAGCTGCTAGACCAGTCCCATCCGGACTTCTGCAGCTCATAATAACGTACCAGTCAGGATATTAGTGATACCTGCTGTTTATTGAGGTAGTTAACAGGTAGACAGGACACCACCACACTCAGAAGGGTTACACATCCTTTAGGCAAGCCAAGGACCAATAGACGCAGAGAGAGGAGTGGCCATAGTAGTAGGCTGGCCAATCGGTTTTCTGATTTCTCTCACAGCTGCTCTACTGGAGTGCTGTCCTTTCAGAGGGTGCATCCCAAATGGCATCCTATTCCCTATATAGTGCACTATTTTTGACCAATGGGCCCATAAGGGGTCAGGTCAAAAGTAGTGCAGTAAGTATGGAATAGGGTACCATTTGGGACACATCTCCTGTTAGAGGTTGACCCCATGAACCTGAAAAAACCCCGCCCAGGGGACCAGCGGGGTGTTCAGTTCAAACCTCAGTACCCATCTGAAGGGCGCGACCTCTATGCCAGCAGAAGGACGTTGTGCAGACGGAGCATTCTCTCTTCTCACACAGACAGCATTTTATACCCCTCCCATCCTCTCCTCTCCTCTCTCCCCTCCCATCCTCTCCTCTCCCCCATCCTCTCCTCTCCTCTCCCCCCTCCCTCCCTCCCACCCTCTCCTCTCCTCTCCCCCATCCTCTCCTCTCCTCTCTCCCCTCCTCTCCTCTACTCTCCTCTCTCCCCTCCCATCCTCTCCTCTCCTCTCTCCCCTCCCCCCCATCCTCTCCTCTCTCCCCTCCCCTCCTCTCCTCCCATCCTCTCCTTCCTCTCCTCTCCTCCCTCCTCTCCTCTCCTCTCCTCTCCTCTCTCTCCTCATCCCTCTCCTCTCCTCTCCTCTCCTCGCCTCTCCTCTCCTCTCCTCTCCTCTCCCCCTCCCCATCCCTCTCCTCTTCCCTCCCATCCTCTCCTCTCCTCTCTCCCCTCCCATCCTCTCCTCTATCCCCTCCCATCCTCTCCTCTCTCCCCATCCCTCTCCTCTCCTCTCCCTCCCATCCTCTCCTCTCCTCTCTCCCCTCCCTCCTCTCCTCTATCCCCTCCCATCCTCTCATCTCTCCCCATCCTCCTCCTCTCCTCTCTCCCCTCCCATCCTCTCCTCTCTCCCCTCCCATCCTCTCCTCTCTCCCCCCCCTCCCATCCTCTCCTCTCTCCCCTCCCTCCCATCCTCTCCTCTCTCCCCATCCTCCTCTCCTCTCTCCCCATCCTCTCCTCTCCTCTCTCCCCTCCCATCCTCTCCTCTCTCCCCATCCTCTCCTCTCCTCTCTCCCCTCCCATCCTCTCCTCTCTCCCCCATCCTCTCCTCTCCTCTCTCCCCTCCCTCCCATCCTCTCCTCTCTCCCCCATCCTCTCCTCTCTCCCCTCCCTCCCATCCTCTCCACTCTCCCCTCCCATCCTCTCCACTCTCCCCTCCTCTCCTCTCTTCTCTCCCCTCCATCCATCCTCTCCTCTCTCCCCCATCCTCTCCTCTCCTCTCTCCCCTCCCTCCCATCCTCTCCTCTCGCCCCAATCCTCTCCTCTCTCCCCTCCCATCCTCTCCCCTCCTCTCCTCTTCTCTCCTCTCCTCCCTCCCATCCTCTCCTCTCTCCCCATCCTCTCCTCTCCTATCTCCCCTCCCATCTTCTCCTCTCTCTCCCCCATCCTCTCCTCTCCTCTCTCCCCTCCCATCCTCTCCTCTCTCCCCTCCCTCCCATCCTCTCCTCTCTCCCCCATCGTCTCCTCTCCTCTCTCCCCTCTCTCCCACCCTCTCCTCTCTCCCCATTCTCTATTCCTCTCTCCCCTCCCATCCTCTCCTCTCCTCTCCTCTTTCCCCCATCCTCCTCTCCTCTCCCCCATCCTCTCCTCTCCTCTCTCCCACCCCTCTCCCTCCCCCATCCTCTCCTCTCCTCTCTCCCCTCCCTCACCATCCTCAGTCCTCTCTCCCCATCCTCTCCTCTCTCCCCTCCCATCCTCTCCTCTCTCCTCTCCCCTCCCTCCCATCCTCTCCTCTCTCCCCCATCGTCTCCTCTCCTCTCTCCCCTCTCTCCCATCCTCTCCTCTCTCCCCCATCCTCTCCTCTCTCCCCTCCCATCCTCTCCTCTTTCCCCCATCCTCCCCTCCTCTCCCCCTCCCCCTCTATCCTCTCCTCTCTCCCCTCCCATCCTCTCCTCTCCCCATCCTCTCCTCTCCTCTCTCCCCTCCCATCCTCCCCTCTCCCCCATCCTCTCCTCTCCTCCCCTCTCTCCCCTCCCTCCCATCCTCTCCTCTCTCCCACATCGTCTCCTCTCCTCTCTCCCCTCCCTCCCATCCTCTCCTCTCTCCCCATCCTCTCCTCTCCTCTCTCTCCCCTCCCATCCTCTCCTCTCACATCCCTCCCCTCCCATCCTCTCCTCTCT
>CM072220.1:79811378-79901378 GCA_036851935.1 Coregonus suidteri
GGTCTGGGAGTCACCTATAAACCTTTAACATAATCAACTGGGATTGGAGGTCTGGGAGTCACCTATAAACCTTTAAACATAATCAACTGGGATTGGAGGTCTGGGAGTCACCTATAAACCTTTAACATAATCAACTGGGATTGGAGGTCTGGGAGTCACCTATAAACCTTTAACATAATCAACTGGGATTGGAGGCCTGGGAGTCACCTTTCACATAATCAACTGGGATTGGAGGTCTGGGAGTCACCTATAAACCTTTAACATAATCAACTGGGATTGGAGGTCTGGGAGTCACCTATAAACCTTTAACATAATCAACTGGGATTGGAGGCCTGGGAGTCACCTATAAACCTTTAACATAATCAACTGGGATTGGAGGTCTGGGAGTCAGTCACCTTTCATCATAATCAACTGGGATTGGAGTCTGGGAGTCACCTATAAACCTTTAACATAATCAACTGGGATTGGAGGTCTGGGAGTCACCTTTCATCATAATCAACTGGGATTGGAGGTCTGGGAGTCACCTTTCATCATAATCAACTGGGATTGGAGGCCTGGGAGTCACCTATAAACCTTTCATCATAATCAACTGGGATTGGAGGTCTGGGAGTCACCTTTTATCATAATCAACTGGGATTGGAGGTCTGGAGTCACCTTTCATCATAATCAACTGGGATTGGAGGTCTGGGAGTCACCTATAAACCTTTAACATAATCAACTGGGATTGGAGGCCTGGGAGTCACCTTTCATCATAATCAACTGGGATTGGAGGTCTGGGAGTCACCTATAAACCTTTAACATAATCAACTGGGATTGGAGGTCTGGGAGTCACCTATAAACCTTTAACATAATCAACTGGGATTGGAGGTCTGGGAGTCACCTATAAACCTTTAACATAATCAACTGGGATTGGAGGCCTGGGAGTCACCTATAAACCTTTCATCATAATCAACTGGGATTGGAGGTCTGGGAGTCACCTATAAACCTTTAACATAATCAACTGGGATTGGAGGTCTGGGAGTCACCTTTCATCATAATCAACTGGGATTGGAGGCCTGGGAGTCACCTATAAACCTTTAACATAATCAACTGGGATTGGAGGCCTGGGAGTCACCTATAAACCTTTAACATAATCAACTGGGATTGGAGGTCTGGGAGTCACCTATAAACCTTTAACATAATCAACTGGGATTGGAGGTCTGGGAGTCACCTATAAACCTTTAACATAATCAACTGGGATTGGAGGTCTGGGAGTCACCTATAAACCTTTAACATAATCAACTGGGATTGGAGGTCTGGGAGTCACCTTTCATCATAATCAACTGGGATTGGAGGTCTGGGAGTCACCTTTCATCATAATCAACTGGGATTGGAGGTCTGGGAGTCACCTTTTATCATAATCAACTGGGATTGGAGGCCTGGGAGTCACCTTAAATCATAATCAACTGGGATTGGAGGTCTGGGAGGACCTTTCATCATCAACTATTGGAACCTTTAACATAATCAACTCAACTGGATTGGAGGTCTGGGAGTCACCTATAAACCTTTAACATAATCAACTGGGATTGGAGGTCTGGGAGTCACCTATAAACCTTTAACATAATCAAACTGGGATTGGAGGTCTGGGAGTCACCTATAAACCTTTAACATAATCAACTGGGATTGGAGGTCTGGGAGTCACCTTTCATCATAATCAACTGGGATTGGAGGTCTGGGAGTCACCTATAAACCTTTAACATAATCAACTGGGATTGGAGGCCTGGGAGTCACCTATAAACCTTTTAACATAATCAACTGGGATTGGAGGCCTGGGAGTCACCTATAAACCTTTAACATAATCAACTGGGATTGGAGGTCTGGGAGTCACCTATAAACCTTTAACATAATCAACTGGGATTGGAGGTCTGGGAGTCACCTATAAACCTTTAACATAATCAACTGGGATTGGAGGTCTGGGAGTCACCTATAAACCTTTAACATAATCAACTGGGATTGGAGGTCTGGGAGTCACCTATAAACCTTTAAACATAATCAACTGGGATTGGAGGTCTCTGGGAGTCACCTATAAACCTTTAACATAATCAACTGGGATTGGAGGTCTGGGAGTCACCTATAAACCTTTAACATAATCAACTGGGATTGGAGGTCTGGGAGTCACCTATAAACCTTTAACATAATCAACTGGGATTGGAGGTCTGGGAGTCACCTATAAACCTTTCATCATAATCAACTGGGATTGGAGGCCTGGGAGTCACCTATAAACCTTTCATCATAATCAACTGGGATTGGAGGTCTGGGAGTCACCTATAAACCTTTAACATAATCAACTGGGATTGGAGGCCTGGGAGTCACCTATAAACCTTTAACATAATCAACTGGGATTGGAGGTCTGGGAGTCACCTATAAACCTTTAACATAATCAACTGGGATTGGAGGCCTGGGAGTCACCTATAAACCTTTCATAATCAACTGGGATTGGAGGTCTGGGAGTCACCTATAAACCTTTAACATAATCAACTGGGATTGGAGGTCTGGGAGTCACCTATAAACCTTTAACATAATCAACTGGGATTGGAGGTCTGGGAGTCACCTATAAACCTTTAACATAATCAACTGGGATTGGAGGTCTGGGAGTCACCTATAAACCTTTAACATAATCAACTGGGATTGGAGGTCTGGGGAGTCACCTATAAACCTTTAACATAATCAACTGGGATTGGAGGTCTGGGAGTCACCTATAAACCTTTAACATAATCAACTGGGATTGGAGGTCTGGGAGTCACCTATAACCTTTAACATAATCAACTGGGATTGGAGGTCTGGGAGTCACCTATAAACCTTTAACATAATCAACTGGGATTGGAGGTCTGGGAGTCACCTTTCATCATAATCAACTGGGATTGGAGGTCTGGGAGTCACCTATAAACCTTTAACATAATCAACTGGGATTGGAGGTCTGGGAGTCACCTATAAACCTTTAAACATAATCAACTGGGATTGGAGGTCTGGGAGTCACCTATAAACCTTTAACATAATCAACTGGGATTGGAGGTCTGGAGTCACCTTTCATCATAATCAACTGGGATTGTAGGTCTGTGAGTCACCTATAAACCCTTAACATAATCAACTGGGATTGGAGGTCTGGGAGTCATATTTTCATCATAATCAACTGGGATTGGAGGTCTGGGAGTCACCTATAAACCTTTAACATAATCAACTGGGATTGGAGGTCTGGGAGTCACCTTTCATCATAATCAACTGGGATTGGAGGTCTGGGAGTCACCTTTCATCATAATCAACTGGGATTGGAGGTCTGGGAGTCACCTATAAACCTTTCATCATAATCAACTGGGATTGGAGGTCTGGGAGTCACATTTCATCATAATCAACTGGGATTGGAGGTCTGGGAGTCACCTTTCATCATAATCAACTGGGATTGGAGGTCTGGGAGTCACCTTTCATCATAATCAACTGTGATTGGAGGCCTGGGAGTCACCTATAAACCTTTAACATAATCAACTGGGATTGGAGGTCTGGGAGTCACCTTTCATCATAATCAACTGGGATTGGAGGTCTGGGAGTCACCTATAAACCTTCATCATAATCAACTGGGATTGGAGGTCTGGGAGTCACTATTTTAATCATAATCAACTGGGATTGGAGGTCTGGGAGTCACCTTTCATCATAATCAACTGGGATTGGAGGTCTGGGAGTCACCTTTCATCATAATCAACTGGGATTGGAGGCCTGGGAGTCACCTTAAACCTTTAACATAATCAACTAATCATAATCAACTGGGATTGGAGGCCTGGGGAGTCACCTTTAATCATAATCAACTGGGATTGGAGGTCTGGGAGTCACCTTTCATCATAATCAACTGGGATTGGAGGCCTGGGAGTCACCTTAAACCTATCATAATCAACTGGGATTGGAGGCCTGGGAGTCACCTTTCATCATAATCAACTGGGATTGGAGGTCTGGGAGTCACCTTTCATCATAATCAACTGGGATTGGAGGCCTGGGAGTCACCTTTCATCATAATCAACTGGGATTGGAGGCCTGGGAGTCACCTTTCATCATAATCAACTGGGATTGGAGGCCTGGGAGTCACCTTTCATCATAATCAACTGGGATTGGAGGCCTGGGAGTCACCTTTCATCATAATCAACTGGGATTGGAGGCCTGGGAGTCACCTTTCATCATAATCAACTGGGATTGGAGGCCTGGGAGTCACCTTTCATCATAATCAACTGGGATTGGAGGCCTGGGAGTCACCTGGAGGAGGCTACTTGAGGATGGCTACATCCTGTCTAAATGTATTCATTTAAATAAATGGTTTTCATGACTAAATAAAAAAATATCCAGTCTGTGTCCCAAATGGCATCCTATTTCCTACATAGTGCATTATGGGCTCTGGTCAAAAGTAGTGCATATAAAGGGTATGTAATAGAGTGCTATTTCCCCCTAGTATTATGAGTTTATGAACTGATAGATTACACAGTCAGTGACCAGATCTTCCCTAGTATTATGAGTTTATGAACTGATAGATTACAGTCAGTGACCAGATCTTCCCTAGTATTATGAGTTTATGAACTGATAGATTACAGTCAGTGACCAGATCTTCCCTAGTATTATGAGTTTATGAACTGATAGATTACTGGGTCAGTGACAAACAGATCTTCCCTAGTATTATGAGTTTATGAACTGATAGATTACAGTCAGTGACCAGATCTTCCCTAGTATTATGAGTTTATGAACTGATAGATTACAGTCAGTGACCAGATCTTCCCTAGTATTATGAGTTTATGAACTGATAGATTACAGTCAGTGACCAGATCTTAACTAAATAATGACTTTGCATGGTTTCACCTGGGCCCGTGACAAACCGAGCTATAATATCATAATAATATGTGTTAATTCATGGTTGTTTAGTTGATCAAAGCTTACCAATGTTCCTTAGAGATGCAGTATCCTGCTAAGATATCTGTTTATTGGGATTCTGTCTGACCTGTGACCCACTACATCATTTACATAAAGGTCAGGTTGGGTCATGTACAGTATTTACAGAGGGTTGGATCAAGACGGTGAATTAAAGACGGTAACTTCATACTTGTTGTCGATACATTTCCTTTAATTAGACACTGAGAGAGACAGTTCATTGGAAATATAACGAGAGGGAACGAGGTGGACTGTGTGTGAATGTCTTGAGGAGAGGCACTGAGATAGAAGAGTCCTCTCTCTCTTGGCCGTTTCAACATCCTCCTCCCCCTCTCTCCCCCTCTCCGTCGGCCATTTCAACATCCTCCTCCCCCTCTCTCCCCCTCTCTCTCTTGGCCGTTTCAACATCCTCCTCCCCCTCTCTCCCCCTCTCTCTTGGCCGTTTCAACATCCTCCTCTCCCCCCTCTCTCTCTTGGCCGTTTCAAACATCCTCCTCCTCCTCCTCCTCTCCATTTTCAACTCTCCGTCGGCCATCCTCCCCCTCTACCCCTCGGCCATTTTCAACATCCTCCTCCCTCCTCTCTCCTCTCTCTCTCGGCCTTTTTTCAACATCCTCCTCCCCCTCTCCTCCCCCCTCCTCCTCCCTCTCCGTCGGGCCATTTCAACATCCTCCTCCCCCTCTCTCCCCCTCGGCCATTTCAACATCCTCTCCCCCTCTCTCCCCAGGCCATTTCAACATCCTCCTCCCTCTCTCTCGTCGGCCATTTCAACATCCTCCTCCCTCTCTCTCCCTCCCTCTCCTCTCTCTCAGGCAGTAGCGTATACATTAACTAGTAGTGACACTAGTATGTCCAGCTCTGAGCTCCAGGAGTCTCCAGCAGAATCACTAGGTATTTCTCAACCACCAGCTGATCCACAACCAGCCAGGCTGTGTGTCAGTCAGTCTGCTTCCCTGTGGGGTGAACATTGGGTCACAGCAAGGTCGTCACCTTGTTTGTCTAAATTGCCTTTTCCCCCCCCCTCGCCCACAAAGTGTGTATGGAGAGAGGGCTAATGTAGGAGGCGGAGTGTGTGTATGGAGAGAGGGCTAATGTAGGAGGCGGAGTGTGTGTATGGAGAGAGGGCTAATGTAGGAGGCTGAGTGTGTGTGTGCAAGTAGAGAAAAGTAATTTACTTTCTGCTGAATGACACACACACACACAACATCTGCACTGAGCTAAAGGCTAGAGCTGACGCTTTTCAAGGAGCGGGACAATAATCTGGCGCTCATAAAAAATCCTGCTATACCCTCCGACGAACCATCAGACAGGCAAAGCATCAATACAGGACCAAGATCGAATCCTACTACACCGGCTCTGACGCTCATCAGATCTGGCAGGGCTTGCAAAATATTGTGGTGGAAATTCAACACCAGAGACACCTGAAGTCAATATTAAACGAATCACTCTTTATTATCAGTTAACTGGGGAGGTTCACAAACTCAATCCAAGCTTGATGAAAAGTGTGAAATGGGCATTCCCTTTCAGTCCTTATATACTGCTACAGAAACAAGTCATATAAGCATGATTTACATTATTCATTATTATTGTTTGATTACAAAGGGAAACAGAGCCGTGAGCTGTCCAGTGACGCAAGCCTTCCAGACGCGCTAAATACCTTCTATGCTCGCTTCGAGGAAAGCAATACTGAACCATGCATGAGAGCACCAGCTGTTCCGGACGACTGAGTGATCACGCTCTCTGTAGCCGATGTGAGTAAGAGCTTTAAACAGGTCAACATTCACAAGGCCGCAGGGCCAGACGGATTACCAGGACGCGTACTCAGAGCACGCGCTGACAAGCTGGCAAGTGTCTTCGCTGACATTTTCAACCTCTCCCTGACCCAGTCTGTAATAGCTACATGTTTCAAGCAGACCACCGTAGTCCCTGTGCCCAAGAACGCCAAGGTAACCTGTCTAAATGACTATCGCCCCGTAGCACTCACATCTGTAGCCATGAAATGCTTTGAAAGGCTGGTCATGGCTCGCATCAACACCATCATCCCGGACACCCTGGACCCTCTTCAATTCGCATACCGCCCCAACAGATCCACAGATGACGCAATCTCTATTGCATTCCACACTGCCCTTTCCCACCTGGACAAAAGGAACACCTACGTAAGAATTCTGTTAATTGACTACAGCTCAGCGTTCAACACCATAGTGCCCTCCAAGCTCATCACTAAACTAAGGACCCTGGGATTAAACACCTCCCTCTGCAACTGGATCCTGGACTTCCTGACCGGCCTCCCCCAGGTAGTGTGGGTAGGCAACAACACATCCTCCATGCTGACCCTCAACACGGGGGCCCCTCAGGGGTGCGTGCTCAGTCCCCTCCTGTACTTCCTCTTCACCCACGACTCCAACACCATCATTAAGTTTGCTGACGACACGACGGTAGTGGTCCTGATCACTGGCGAAGATGAGATTGGCCTACAGGGAGGAGGTCAGAGACCTGGCAGTGCGGTGACAACCTCTCCCTCAACGTCCGCAAGACAAAGGAGATGATCGTGGACTACAGGAAACGGAGGGCCGAGCACGCCCCCATTTACATCGACCGGCCTGTGGTTGAGCGGGTTCCTTGGCGTCCATATCACTAAGGACCTTTGGCGTCCATATCACTAAGGACCCTTGGCGTCTAGATCAGCTAAGGACACCCTTGGGTCCATATCACTAAGGACCCTTGGCGTCCATATCACTAAGGACCCTTGGCGTCCATATCACTAAGGACCCTTGGCGTCCATATCACTAAGTCGTGAGGACCCTTGGAGTCCATATAATGGCTACCATGGTCCAAACACACCAACACAGTGGTGAAGAGATAATGGCTCTTCCCCCTCAGGAGGCTGAAAAAATGTGGAATGGGCCCTTAGATCAAAAAGTTCTACAGCTGCACCATTGAGAGCATCTTGACTGGCTGCATCACCGCCTGGTATGGAAACTGCTCGGCATTCGACTGCAAGGCACTACAGAGGGTAGTGAGTACAGCCCAGTACATCACTGGGGCCAAGCTCCCTGCCATCCAGGACCTCTATACCAGGTAACTATTTCCTCCTTCTTTTGCAAAACATTTTCTGTACTTTAATAACTGTGCGCTGTTGGGAAAGGGCTCGTTAAGTAAGCATTTCACGGTAAAGTCTACACCTGTTGTATTCAGCAGGGGTAACTTTGATATGAGAGAGACGGAAAGAGAGAGCGTCAGGAGAGAGGGTAAGATATAGAGAGAGGAGTGGTCAGAGAGAAAGGGTGAGAGAGAGGGAGAGAGAGACGGAAAGAGAGAGCGTCGGGAGAGAGGGTAAGATATAGAGAGAGGAGTGGTCAGAGAGAAAGGGTGAGAGAGAGTTATCCCAGGACCAAGGGTCAAGCTCTTGAAAACAAACTCAAAATAGGAAAGTAGTCAGAGAAAACCCCATATAACAGTTTGTCTTTAAAAGGAGCCAGCTACCCAAAGTAAAAAGAGGAACCCTCTGGCTAACAAATTAGGATGGCATCCAAATGGAGAGAAGGGAACATTTTACAAGCACTCTAACTTTAACTGCCTGGCAATTAAGAGTTTGGCTTAGACTGCTCTGAATCAGCTCTGAAAGCCACTGGACCCGTTATCATAGACTACTGACTCAGGGAGAAATAATAGCTGGTTGGTTGGACCTGTTATCATAGACTACTGACTCAGGGAGAAATAATAGACTACTGACTCAGGGAGAAATAATAGCTGGTTGGTTGGACCTGGTGATCATATAGACTAGACTACTGACTCAGGGAGAAATAATAGCTGGTTGGTTGGACCTGTTATCATAGATCATACTGACTCAGGGAGAAATAATAGCTGGTTGGTTGGACCTGTTATCATAGACTACTGACTCAGGGAGAAATAATAGCTGGTTGGTTGGTTGGACCTGTTATCATAGACTACTGACATAGACTACTGACTACTCAGGGAGAAATAATAGCTGGTTGGTTGGACCTGTTATCATAGACTACTGACTCAGGGAGACTAATCAGGGAGAAAATAGCTGGTTGGTTGGACCTGTTATCATAGACTACTGACTCAGGGAGAAATAATAGCTGGTTGGTTGGACCTGTTATCATAGACTACTGACTCAGGGAGAAATAATAGCTGGTTGGTTGGACCTGTTATCATAGACTACTGACTCAGGGAGAAATAATAGCTGGTTGGTTGGACCATAGACTACTGACTCAGGGAGGAACTGACTCAGGGAGAAATAATAGCTGGTTGGTTGGACCTGTTATCATAGACTACTGACTCAGGGAGAAATAATAGCTGGTTGGTTGGACCTGTTATCATAGACTACTGACTCAGGGAGAAATAATAGCTGGTTGGTTGGACCTGTTATCATAGACTACTGACTCAGGGAGAAATAATAGCTGGTTGGTTGGACCTGTTATCATAGACTACTGACTCAGGGAGAAATAATAGCTGGTTGGTTGGACCTGTTATCATAGACTACTGACTCAGGGGAAATAATAATAGCTGGTTGGTTGTTGGACCTGTTATCATAGACTACTGACTCAGGGAGAAATAATAGCTGGTTGGTTGGACCTGTTATCATAGACTACTGACTCAGGGAGTTATCATAATAGCTGAGTTGGTTGGACCTGTTATCATAGACTACTGACTCAGGAGAAATAATAGCTGGTTGGTTGGACCTGTTATCATAGACTACTGACCTCAGGGAGAAATAATAGCTGGTTGGTTGGACCTGTTATCATAGACTACTGACTCAGGGAGAAATAATAGCTGGTTGGTTGGACCTGTTAGCTGGTGGTTGGTTGGACTACTGATCATAGACTACTGACTCAGGGAGAAATAATAGCTGGTTGGTTGGACCTGTTATCATAGACTACTGACTCAGGGAGAAATAATAGCTGGTTGGTTGGACCTGTTATCATAGACTACTGACTCAGGGAGAAATAATAGCTGGTTGGTTGGACCTGTTATCATAGACTACTGACTCAGGGAGAAATAATAGCTGGTTGGTTGGACCTGTTATCATAGACTACTGACTCAGGGAGAAATAATAGCTGGTTGGTTGGTTGGACCTGTTATCATAGACTACTGACTCAGGGAGAAATAATAGCTGGTTGGTTGGACCTGTTATCATAGACTACTGACTCAGGGGAAATAATAGCTGGTTGGTTGGACCTGTTATCATAGACTACTGACTCAGGGAGAAATAATAGCTGGTTGGTTGGACCTGTTATCATAGACTACTGACTCAGGGAGAAATAATAGCTGGTTGGTTGGTTGGACCTGTTATCATAGACTACTGACTCAGGGAGAAATAATAGCTGGTTGGTTGGACCTGTTATCATAGACTACTGACTCAGGGAGAAATAATAGCTGGTTGGTTGGACCTGTTATCATAGACTACTGACTCAGGGAGAAATAATAGCTGGTTGGTTGGACCTGTTATCATAGACTACTGACTCAGGAGAGCTGGTTGGTTGGAATAATAGCTGGTTGGTTGGACCTGTTATCATAGACTACTGACTCAGGGAGAAATAATAGCTGGTTGGTTGGACCTGTTATCATAGACTACTGACTCAGGGAGGGATAATAGCTGGTTGGTTGGATTACTCCTCAGCCGTACGTGTCGGTGTGTAATGTACGGGGTGTGTGTATGGTGTGAGAGCAAACAGAGATCACCTTCCTACTCCATCCCTTAATTGGAATCCGCACCTTTTATAAAAACATCCAGGTTATTATAATTGATATTATTAACACAATAAACAGCTGATTTCATTACTGAAACTACCCAGCAATTACTGATGCAGAAAATGAGTTCTCTCGCTGCTCTCTCCCCGGTATTGCAGTTTCACTGACTTGTTCTTCAGAGTGGAAGAGTACCTCCGTGTGTGAAGTGTGTGTGTGTGTGTGTGTGTGTGTGTGTGTGTGTGTGTGTGTGTGAAACTAACGATTATAATTTGTTCAGTCCTTTATACAGTACACAGAAGGAAGACAGTCCCACCACCACCCAATTTCATCATTTTTATTGTAAATGGGTCTACAAAATGCATACTTTCATTCTAACAATAACAAGGATGTGTAGGAGGCAGGAAATATGATAATACAACAAGGAAAGAAATGGGATCAGAGAGAGAGAGAGAGAGATCCTGATTTTCCCTCGAATTCTGACATTTTGATGATGTTATTAGTTATTGCCGCGGAGACGGTGACGAGTGCTGACAGATGTCCTTCATCTCGTGTCTGTCAATCAAACCCGAACGTTCCAATTCCGAAAGTTCCGACAGAGACAAAACATTCTGACTGAGCGTTCAGAGACAGAACAACTTCCTCCCACTCAAACTCAAACACCACCAGATAAAACCACAATAAATCAGCAAAAGAACATTCTAGAAACACAATAACACGTTGATACAAGCAGACAGAAACAAAACACATAGCATTAAGATAAAGATCTACTTTATAATGATACTGTATATTTATATATTTATACTGTATATATTTATATATATATATATATATACTGGATTTAAACAATGATTTGGATTTAGAAGTCTTGCATAGAAAAATCCCACTAGAAAAAGAAGGGAGAGGAATGATTGAAGAGAGAAAAGCCATTTTTCAGAAAGATAAAAAAAGAGAGGAAACATAAAGTTGTAAATATCCAGGTAATAAATGAATTAGACAATATCGTGTATTTCAATAAAAACTTGCTCTATACAAAACATGTGTTCCAAGATTAGTTTTATGTCAATGCACATCCTTAGACTACAGGCTTTAGGATAATGAACTGTATGTTTATAAATGGTAAATGTGATAACACCGAGTTGATATAAACAGATATAAAAAGAGATATAGCGTTTTAATACTATCTGGTTTGTTGCAGGAGTGTGCATTGCTAATTATTAGGATATAACAAATGCATACTACAAATAGTACACTGCATACCACAAATAGTACACTGCACACTACAAAGCGCACACTGCATACTACAAAGTGTACAAGTGCACTGGAATAACTATGCATACTAGACAAAGAAAACAGTACTTCTACAATACGTCTATAAGCACAAACAGTGTTTTGGCAAGTAGTACACTTTTAAGGAGTTATTGAAGGGATTCAGCTTCAGCTTCCTACAGCTCATGGGGAGGGTCTACAAAGACAACCAAAGCTTTTAGGAAGGACTCTGTGTGTCTACCTGAATAACGCCTTGTGAGGCTGTCCTGTGCTGTCCTGTCCTGTCCTGTGCTGTCCTGTCCTGTCCTGTGCTGTCCTGTCCTGTGCTGTCCTGTGTGCTGTCCTGTCCTGTCCTGTCCTGTCCTGTCCTGTCCTGTCCTGTCCTGTCCTGTGCTGTCCTGTGCTGTCCTGTGCTGTGCTGTCCTGTGCTGTCCTGTCCTGTGCTGTCCTGTGCTGTCCTGTCCTGTGCTGTCCTGTCCTGTCCTGTCCTGTGCTGTGCTGGGGGGGGGGGGGCAGCCAGGTCTGGAGGTGTTTGGGTGTGACCGGGTTATCTACGTATAAAAAGCCTCTCACAAGGCCCTCAGTCTGGCCAGTAGGGATTCTACATCCGAGTCTCCATTGGTGTTGCTGGGATAGGATGGAGACTCTCTCTCCACCTCAACCTCTCTCTCCCTCCCCCTCTCCTTCTCCATCCCCCTGTCACCCTCCCTCCCTCTCTCCATCCCCCTCCCTCTCTCCATCCCGGTGGTGGTTATGGGTCTGTATCCTCCGGGCTCCCTGCGTGGCAGGCCCCTGCTCCTGGCCGTGGTGGACCCTGTAGTGTTGGCGTTAGACGGATGTCCCTCTGTGTCATATTGAGCCTCCTTTGTCGGCGCCACTCCTCTCTGTCCTCTCGCAGCCACCGCCATCACCGCCGCTGCGCTCACATTGATATTCTGCCGGGACCTCGACCTTTGTAAAGGTGTCTTTGTGTTTTCTGCAGGAAAAAAAAGGAGAGAGAAGGAGAGATGAGAAAGAGAGATAAGGAGGGTAGAGAAAGAGTCAGGATGACAGTTGTACACACACGAATGCAGGCTCACACACACACACACATTTCCACTATGATTGTAGTGGGGAGAATTCATGTCAGTGATGTATCATGTAGATTCACCAGTCAGTGTGCTGGCTGGGTGATCCAACCCAACAAGCTAGGAGACAGAGAGACAATCTAGCTCCCCAGAGACCCTGCCTTTGCCTCCACCAGGGGCTCCACAGACTAGTATCCTATTAGATAGGTCTTATAAACACACAGTGATCTAGTATCCTATTAGATAGGTCTTATAAACAGACAGTGGATCTAGTATCCTATCAGATAGGTCTTATAAACACACAGTGATCTAGTATCCTATTAGATAGGTCTTATAAACACACAGTGATCTAGTATCCTATTAGATAGGTCTTATAAACACACAGTGATCTAGTATCCTATCAGATAGGTCTTATAAACACACAGTGGATCTAGTATCCTATTAGATAGGTCTTATAAACAGACAGTGATCTAGTATCCTATCAGATAGGTCTTATAAACACACAGTGATCTAGTATCCTATCAGATAGGTCTTATAAACACACAGTGATCTAGTATCCTATCAGATAGGTCTTATAAACACACAGTGATCTAGTATCCTATAAACACACAGATAGGTCTTATAAACACACAGAGTGATCTATTAGATGGAACCTATCAGATAGGTCTTATAAACACACAGTGATCTAGTATCCTATTAGATAGGTCTTATAAACACACAGTGATCTAGTATCCTATTAGATAGGTCTTATAAACACACAGTGATCTAGTATCCTATTAGATAGGTCTTATAAACACACAGTGATCTAGTATCCTATCAGATAGGTCTTATAAACACACAGTGATCTAGTATCCTATCAGATAGGTCTTATAAACACACAGTGATCTAGACAGCGTTATAAAGCTGATGATGAAATGGATCTGGAAGGATGACGAGGAGGAAGGAGGGTGTTCCTGGTATTTAAAGTTTCCAGAGCGAGGCACGAGCAGGCCCAGCCGCTCTCTCGATCAGCCAATCAGTAATGAGTTTGGAGCGGGGTCACTCAGTCATGACGGACAGTGGTTGCGTCTCAAATAAATGGCACCTCATTCCCTATATAGTGCACTACTTTTGATCAGCACCATATTGGCATTGGTCAAAAGTAGTGCACTATATAGGGAAAAGGATGCCATTTGGGACACAGTCGGTGCGTTTTATGAGGCTAGTGCAGATGGAACCAACGACAGGTGACGGCGGAGAGAGAACGCGGAACGGCACGACGACCTGAAAAACAGCTGGAGACATTGTCACGGTGATTGTACTGGTTAGGTTTTTAACAGCTGTGGAGCGAGGTTGTTTACCTGACCGGAGAGCAGGGTTTTCATGTGATGGATGGAAGAGAGAGAAGGGGGGGGGGGGGGGGGGGGAGAGAGAGAGGGAGAGAGAGAGAGAAGAGAGAGGGAGAGAGAGAGAGAGAGGAGAGAGAGAGAGAGAGAGAGAGGGAGGGAGGGGGAGAGAGAGCGAGAGAGAGGAAGAGAGAGGAAGGGAAGGAGAGTTAACGTTCACCAGTCATAGCTGCTAGCCAGCCTATAGCCTCATTATTCAACTCTCCTTCTCTTCTCCTCTTCCTCCCTCGTTTGTCAGTGATGACACCCCTCTCCGTCCCAACCTCTCTCTGTCCTCTCCCCCTGAACCCCTGCCCCAGCGTTACAAACCACCCTCATTAGTGTCCACTCTCCTGCCCTCCACTCTCCTCACACCCCTCTCCACAGCCTCACACCCCTCTCCCCCCCCCTCCCCCCTCCCTCCCACAGCCTCACACCCCTCTCCTACCCCCCTCCCCCCTCCCTCCACAGCCTCACACCCCTCTCCTACCCCCCTCCCTCCACAGCCTCACACCCCTCTCATACCCCCCTCCCCCCTCCCTCCACAGCCTCACACCCCTCTCCTCCCCCCCCTCCCGCCTCCCTCCACAGCCTCACACCCCTCTCCCCCCCCCCCCCTCCCTCCACAGCCTCACACCCCCCTCCCCCCCCTCTCCTACCCCCCTCCCCCCTCCCTCCACAGCCTCACACCCCTCTCCTACCCCCCCCTCCCCCCTCCCTCCACAGCCTCACACCCCTCTCCTTCCCTCACCCCTTCCGTGGAGTTACAGAGTTCCGGGGAGGAAGAGTTGTGCTTCCCAAACGGCACCCTATCCCCTTTATACACATAGGGGCTCTAGTACAAAGTAGCGCACTATATAGGGAATAGGGTGCATTACGGGACGCACCCAGTTCACAGCGTCTACTAGGGAAACGGGCTGAACAGGGTCTCAGTGCTGTCTTAATAAACACTTGAACACAGTGTTCTGGAGGAGCTCCAAATGAACCACCCGTAGTGCTGCACTACACTGGGGTCTGACAGACTGCATGGTGATTAGTTGGCCTAACCCTCTCACACCCGTAGTGCTGCACTACACTGGGGTCTGACAGACTGCATGGTGATTGGTTGGCCTAACCCTCTCACACCCGTAGTGCTGCACTACACTGGGGTCTGACAGACTGCATGGTGATTAGTTGGCCTAACCCTCTCACAAACCCAGGGAGGACAGACAGACAGCAAGGTCCTGTAGACTGTTATTACACATAGCTAATTATACTGAGACTACTGGACAGAGAGAGAGAGAGAGAGAGAGAGAGAGAGAGAGAGAGAGAGAGAGAGAGAGAGAGAGAGAGAGAGAGAGAGAGAGAGAGAGAGAGAGACAGAGAGAGAGAGAGAGACAGAGAGACAGAGAGACAGAGAGAGAGAGAGAGAGAGAGAGAGAGAGAGAGAGAGAGACAGAGAGAGAGAGGTGGTGGGGGGAGGAGGGAACGTGTAGTCTAAATACGAGAACACATCCTGCCTAAATACGAGAACACGTCTTGTCTAAATACAAGAACATGTCTTGTCTAAATACGAGCACGTCTTGACTATCAATTACTTATTCTGAACATGTTTGATTCTTTTAGGCTGTTGACTAATAGAAAGTGTTCTCTGGATCACATGTTCTGCCACGGTTTCAGCTGATAGGTGGAGAGTGGTGAGGGCTGTCTATAGAGGAGGTACTTTAGACTGGACTGGGCTAGAGAACCCAATGAGCCACATCAGTCAGAGACCTCACTACAGCTCTGAGCTCAGGACACAGGGTTCATTTTAGCTTGACGGGGATGACTAACCGCCATTTCACAGTGATTTCAGATTTCACAGCCTGAATAGAGAAGAGATGAGGGGAGTGGGGAGAGGGAGAGCAGGGAGAGAGAGGGAGAGTAAATAGGGGGAGAAAGAGAGAGAGTAGAGATAAAAAAGAGAAAGAGTAGAGAAAAAGGGAGAGAGAGAGACAGGAAAGAGAGGCAGACAGAGAGGGGGAGAGGAGAGATAGGAGAGAGACAGATAGAGAGATGGAGAGAGAGAGGAGAGATAGGAGAGGGAGAGAGAGAGGAGAGATAGGAGAGAGACAGAGAGAGAGAGAGAAGAGATAGGAGAGAGACAGAGAGAGAGAAGAGATAGGAGAGAGACAGAGAGGAGAGATAGGAGAGAGACAGATAGAGAGAGAAGAGATAGGAGAGAGACAGAGAGAGAGAGAGGAGAGATAGGAGAGAGACAGATAGAGAGAGGGAGAGAGAGAGGAGAGATAGGAGAGGGAGATAGAGAGGAGAGATAGGAGAGAGACAGAGAGAGAGAGGGAGAGAGACAGGAAAGAGAGGCAGACAGAGAGAGGGAGAGGAGAGATAGGAGAGAGACAGAGAGAGAGAGACAGAGAGAGAGAGACAGGAGAGAGAGAGGGAGACAGGAGAGATAGGAGAGAGACAGAGAGAGAGAGACAGGAGAGAGAGAGGAGAGAGAGAGAGAGAGAGACAGAGAAAGGAGAGAGAGACAGAGAGAGACAGAGAGAGAGACAGAGAGAGAGAGAGAGAGAGAGAGGGATAGAGAGAGGGAGGGATAGAGAGAGGGAGGGAGAGAGGGAGGGATAGAGAGAGGGATAGAGAGAGGGAGGGAGAGAGGGAGGGAGAGAGGGAGGGATAGAGAGGGAGGGATAGAGAGAGGGAGGGAGAGAGGGAGGGATAGAGAGAGGGATAGAGAGAGGGAGGGATAGAGAGAGGGATAGAGAGAGGGAGGGATAGAGAGAGGGAGGGATAGAGAGAGGGGAGGGATAGAGAGGGAGGGAGAGAGGGAGGGATAGAGAGAGGGAGGGATAGAGAGGGAGGGATAGAGAGAGGGAGGGATAGAGAGGGAGGGAGAGAGGGAGGGATAGAGAGAGGGAGGGATAGAGAGGGAGGGAGAGAGGGAGGGAGAGAGAGAGGGAGGGATAGAGAGAGGGAGGGATAGAGAGGGAGGGAGAGAGGGAGGGATAGAGAGGGAGGGATAGAGAGGGAGGGAGAGAGGGAGGGATAGAGAGGGAGGGAGAGAGGGAGGGATAGAGAGAGGGAGGGAGAGAGGGAGGGATAGAGAGAGGGAGGGAGAGAGGGAGGGATAGAGAGAGGGAGGGAGAGAGGGAGGGACAGAGAGAGGGAGAGGAGAGATAGGAGAGAGACAGAGAGAGAGAGACAGAGAGAGAGAGACAGGAGAGAGAGAGGGAGACAGGAGAGATAGGAGAGAGACAGAGAGAGAGAGACAGGAGAGAGAGAGGAGAGAGAGAGAGAGAGAGACAGAGAAAGGTGTGTGTGTGTGTGTAGTGTGTGTGACAGAGATAGAGGTCTAGCAATTTCTCGTCCAGAAAATAATGAAGGCCAATATGAAGACGTTGTGTGTTTGAGGTGATGTGATGGTTTATTATGCCCCAAACTGTCCCGGGATGCATCCAAAATGGCACCCTATTCCCTATATAGTGCACTACTTTTGACCAGGGCCCATAGGGTAGTGGACTACATAGGGGACATTGTGCCATTTGGGACAGTCCCAGTAAAGGACGTGTATTTAACAGCGCCGTGTCTTAGTACTTAGGGGAATAGGTATTGGTGGGAAAAAACAGCATCATTTAGGAGTCTAGTGTATTTTCATCTCTTCTCTCTCTGACAGACAGCCAGTTGTGACAGAGCTGTGTCTGTCTGTCTGTCTGTCTTGTCTGTCTGTCTGTCTGTCTGTCTCTGTCTCTGTCTCTGTGTCTGTCTCTGTGTCTGTCTGTCTCTGTGTCTGTCTGTCTCTGTGTCTGTCTGTCTGTCTGTCTGTCTGTCTGTCTCTGTGTCTGTCTCTGTCTCTGTGTCTGTCTGTCTCTGTGTCTGTCTCTGTGTCTGTCTGTCTCTGTGTCTGTCTGTCTGTCTCTGTGTCTGTCTGTCTGTCTCTGTGTCCGCCTGTCTGTCTGTCTGTCTGTCGCTGTGTCTGTCTGTCTGTGTGTCCGTCCGTCTGTCTGTCTCTGTGTCACTCTGTCTGTCCGTCTGTGTCTGTCTGTCTCTGTGTGTCCGTCCGTCCGTCTGTCTCTGTGCCTGTCTGTCTGTCTGTCCGTCTGTCTGTCTCTGTGCCTGTCTGTGTGTCCGTCCGTCTGTCTGTCTGTCTGTCTGTCCGTCTGTCTGTCTCTGTTTCCGTCTGTCTGTGCGGTGTGTGTGTGTGCAACCGTGCGGTGTTGGTGGTATTGTATAATCAGAAACAGTCACAAAGAACAGCACTTGGTGAGTGTTAATCCCAGTGCATTCAACGCCTCTGAAAAATTAATTAAGAAATTAAAATGGCTTAATGCTTACTTGAACCCTGGTAGGGGAGCAAATGACACCAAATGATTGTTTGTTTAAGGGCCAAGGAGAGAGAGAGAGAGAAAAACCCGCCCCTCTAATGACTCAGAGATAACACATCTGCTCTACAGAGAAACAATAAACCTGATCTGAATTAATTCTAGATGGAAAGTAAATGGAAAGAAAAAACCAAAACATGGTAACACTTTACTACAAGTTTTCCTACAACTGATAAATAACATGTTTTGAACTGAATTGAAGTTATTGGAATACATCTAAGTCAACTGTTTCAATCTTAAACAAAGGACTTGAACTGGGGGTCTCATTTGAAGTCAGAGAGAGAGAGAGGGAGAGAGAAGAGAGGGGGGAGAGAGAGAGAGGGGGGGAGGGAGTAAGAGAAAGAGGGGGGGAGAGAGAGGGGGGGAAGATAGGGGGGGTGAGGGAGGAGAGATGAGCGAGAGAGAGAAAGAGGGTAAGAGACACAGATAGAGAGGGTCAGAGAGAGAGATATAGAGAGAGGGTCAGAGAGAGAGAGATAGAGAGAGATAGAGAGAGAGTCAGAGAGAGAGAGAGATTGAGAGAGTCAGAGAGAGAGCTAGAGAGAGAGAGAGAGAGAGAGAGAGAGAGATGAGAGAGGGTCAGAGAGAGAGATGAGAGAGGGTCAGAGAGAGAGAGAGAGAGAGAGAGAGAGAGAGAGAGAGGGTCAGAGAGAGAGATGAGAGAGGGTCAGAGAGAGAGAGATATAGAGAGGGTCAGAGAGAGAGAGCGAGAGAGGGTCAGAGAGAGAGAGATCAAGAGAGAGGGTCAGAGAGAGAGAGAGAGAGAGAGAGAGAGAGAGAGAGAGAGAGGGTCAGAGAGAGAGAGGGTCAGAGAGAGAAAGATAGAGGGTCAGAGAGAGAGAGACCGAGAGAGAGGGTCAGAGAGAGAGAGAGAGAGAGAGAGGTCAGAGAGAGAGAGAGAGGGTCAGAGAGAGAGAGAGAGAGGGTCAGAGAGAGAGAGAGATAGAGGGTCAGAGAGAGAGGGTCAGAGAGATAGCGAGAGGGTCAGAGAGGAGAGAGATAGAGGGTCAGAGAGAGAGATGAGAGAGGGTCAGAGGAGAGAGAGAGAGAGAGAGAGAGAGGGTCAGAGAGAGAGAGAGAGAGGAGAGAGAGAGAGATCGAGAGAGAGGGGAGAGAGAGAGAGAGAGAGAGAGAGAGGGTAAGAGAGAGAGATAGAGAGAGAGGGTCAGAGACAGAGAGAGGGTGAGAGAGGGTCAGAGAGAGAGGGAGGGTCAGAGAGAGAGAGAGATAGAGAGAGGGTCATAGAGAGAGAGAGGGTCATAGAGAGAGAGATGGTCATAGAGAGAGAGGAGAGGGATGATCTCTAATACCGCTCCTTCGTAGGGTGGACCCTGTGCCCCAGAGAGTGATCCAGTGTTGTGTGCTGCACTGAGGCTCTGGCCTGTGTCTCCCTCTCATTTCTCCCCCCTTGTCATGCTGTTCAACTGGAACCCTGACCTGTTCACTGGATGTGCTACCTTGTCCCGGACCTGCTGTTTTCAACTCTCTCTCTCTCTTCCGAACCTGCTGTCTCGACCTCAATGCTCGGTTATGAAAAGCCAACTGACATTTACTCCTGAAGTACTGACCTGTTGCAACCTCTACAACCACTGTGATTATTATTTGACCCTGCTGGCCACCCCTCAGAGCCTGGTTACTCTCTAGGTTTCTTCCTAGGTTTTTTCTAGGCACTGTGCTTCTACATCTCTCCCTCCTTCCTCTCTCTCTCCTTCCTCTCTCCCTCCTTCCCCCCTCTCTCTCCTTCCCCTCTCTCTCTCCTTCCTCTCTCCCTCCTTCCTATCTCCCTCCTTCCCCTCTCTCTCTCCTTCCCCTCTCTCTCTCCCCTCTCCCCTCTCTCCCTCCTTCCTCTCTCCCTCCTTCCCCTCTCTCTCCTTCCCCTCTCCCTCCTTCCCCTCTCCCTCCATCCTCTCTCCCTCCCTCTCCTTTCAGCTCAAGGAGGCAAAACAATCAAATGTAAGTGATTAGAATGAGGAGGAGAGAAGAAGGAGGAGTTAATCAGGTGGCATCTGACTGCTTCATCTACGATCTCTCTCTCTCTCTCTCTCTCTCTCTCTCTCTGCCTCTCTCTCTCTCTCTCTCTCTCTCTCTCCTCCTCCCTCTCTCTCCTCCTCTCTCTCTCTCTCCCTCTCTCTCTCTCTCTCTGTCTCTCTCTCTCTCTCTGTCTCTCTCTCTCTCTCTGTCTCTCTCTCTCTCTCTCTCTCTCTGTCTCTCTGTCTCTCTCTCTCTCTGTCTCTCTCTCTCTCTCTGTCTCTCTCTCTGTCTCTCTCTCTGTCTCTCTCTCTGTCTCTCTCTCTGTCTCTCTCTCTCTCTCTCTCTCTCTCTCTCTCTCTCTCTCTCAATTCAATTTCAATTCAATTTAAGGGCCTTATTGACATGGGAAACGTGTGTTAACATTGCCAAAGCAAGTGAAGTAGATAGTAAACCAAAGTGAAATAAACAATAAATATTAACAGTAAACATTACACTCAGAAGTTTCAAAAGAATAAAGAAATTTCAAATGTCATATTATGTAAATATACAGTGTTGTAACAATGTGCAAATAGTTAAAGTACAAAAAAGGGGAAAATAAATAAACATAAATATGGGTTGTATTTACAATGGTGTTTGTTCTTCACTGGTTGCCCTTTTCTTGTGGCAACAGGTCACAAATATTGCTGCTGTGATGGCACACACTGTGGTTTTTCACCCAGTAGATAAGGGAGTTTATCAAAAATGTGGTTTGTTTTCAATTTTTTTGTGGATCTCTGTAATCTGAGGGAAATATGTGTCTCTAATATGGTCATACATTTGGCAGGAGGTTAGGAAGTGCAGCTCAGTTTCCACCTCATTTTGTGGGCAGTGTGCACATAGCCTGTCTTCTCTTGACAGCCAGGTCTGCCTACGGCGGCCTTTCTCAATAGCAAGGCTATGCTCACTGAGTCTGTACATAGTCAAAGCTTTCCTTAAGTTTGGGTCAGTCACAGTGGTCAGGTATTCTTGCCACTGTGTACTCTCTGTTTAGGGCCAAAATAGCATTCTAGTTTGCTCTGTTTTTTTTGTTTGTTCTTTCCAATGTGTGTCAAGTAATTCTCTTTTAGTTTCTCTCTCTCTCTCTCTCTCTCTCTCTCTCTCTCTCTCTCTCTCTCTCTCTCTCTCTCTCTCTCTCCCCTCTTTTGTTCCATCTGACCTCTTTCCTGATTCAGTCGTCACACACTCTCTCTCCTTCCCCACTCTCTCTTCCCCTCCTTCACTCTCTCCCCCTTTCTCTCCCTCATCTTCTCTCTTCCCCTCCTTCACTCTCTCCCCTTTCTCTCCCCTCATCTTTCTCTCTTCCCCTCCTTCACTCTCTCCCCCTTTCTCTCCCTCATCTTCTCTCTTCCCCTCTCTCTCCGTCCCACCCGTCCTCTCTCTCTCTCTCTCTCCTCTCTCTCTCTCTCTCTCTCTCTCTCTGTCTCTCTCTCTCTCTCTCTCTCTCTCTCTCTCTCTCTCTCTCTGTCTCTCTCTCTCTCTCTTCTCTCTCTCTCTCTCTCTCTCTCTCTCTCTCTCTCTCCGTCTCTCTACTTCTCTCTCCACCCCCTCACCTCTCTCTCCATCCCATCTCTCTCTCTCTCTCTCTCTCTCTCTCTCTCTCCCAGCCTCTCTCTCTCTCTCTCTCTCTCTCTCAGCATCAGCTCAGTCCATCATTAGACAGATCAGAGGACATCAGCTGCAGTCCATCATTAGACAGAATATGATCAGAGGCAGCATTGGGACTCCATCATTAGACAGATCAGAGGAGGAATCAGCTGCAGTCCATTCATTAGACAGATCAGAGGACATCAGAGGCAGTCCATCATTAGACAGATCAGAGGACATCAGCTGCAGTCCATCATTAGACAGATCAGAGGACATCAGCTGCAGTCCATCATTAGACAGATCAGAGGACATCAGGACATCAGCTGCAGCTGCAGTCCATCATTAGACAGATCAGAGGACATCAGCTGCAGTCCATCATTAGACAGATCAGAGGACATCAGCTGCAGTCCATCATTAGACAGATCAGAGGACATCAGCTGCAGTCCATCATTAGACAGATCAGAGGACATCAGCTGCAGTCCATCATTAGACAGATCAGAGGACATCAGCTGCAGTCCATCATTAGACAGATCAGAGGACATCAGCTGCAGTCCATCATTAGACAGATCAGAGGACATCAGCTGCAGTCCATCATTAGACAGATCAGAGGACATCAGCTGCAGTCCATCATTAGACAGATCAGAGGACATCAGCTGCAGTCCATCATTAGACAGATCAGAGGGACATCAGCTGCAGTCCATCATTAGACAGATCAGA
Organism: Coregonus suidteri; assembly: GCA_036851935.1. Taxonomy (NCBI): domain Eukaryota; kingdom Metazoa; phylum Chordata; class Actinopteri; order Salmoniformes; family Salmonidae; genus Coregonus; species Coregonus suidteri. The sequence goes on from CM072220.1 coordinate 79,834,398, forward strand.
GGAGGACAGCTCATCAGCAGATCAGAGGACATCAGCTCCATCATCATTAGACAGATCAGAGGACATCAGCTGCAGTCCATCATTAGACAGATCAGAGGACATCAGCTGCAGTCCATCATTAGAACAGATATCAGAGGACATCAGCTGCAGTCCATCATTAGACAGATCAGAGGACATCAGCTGCAGTCCATCATTAGACAGATCAGAGGACATCAGCTGCAGTCCATCATTAGACAGATCAGAGGACATCAGCTGCAGTCCCATCATTAGACAGATCAGAGGACATCAGCTTGCAGTCCATCTAGACAGATCAGGACATCAGCTGCAGTCCATCATTAGACAGATCAGAGGACATCAGCTGCAGTCCATCATTAGACAGATCAGAGGACATCAGCTTGCAGTCCATCATTAGACAGATCAGAGGACATCAGCTGCAGTCCATCATTTAGACAGATCAGAGGACATCAGCTGCAGTCCATCATTAGACAGATCAGAGGACATCAGCTGCAGTCCATCATTAGACAGATCAGAGGACATCAGCTGCAGTCCATCATTAGACAGATCAGAGGACATCAGCTGCAGTCCATCATTAGACAGATCAGAGGACATCAGCTGCAGTCCATCATTAGACAGATCAGAGGACATCAGCTGCAGTCCATCATTAGACAGATCAGAGGACATCAGCTGCAGTCCATCATTAGACAGATCAGAGGACATCAGCTGCAGTCCATTCATTAGACAGATCAGAGAGGACATCAGCTGCAGTCCATCATTAGACAGATCAGAGGACATCAGCTGCAGTCCATCATTAGTACAGATCCATCATCCATCATTAGACAGATCAGAGGACATCAGCTGCAGTCCATCATTAGACAGATCAGAGGACTGCAGTCCATCATTAGACAGATCAGAGGACATCAGCTGCAGTCCATCATTAGACAGATCAGAGGACATCAGCTGCAGTCCATCATTAGACAGATCAGAGGAGCCTTGCATCAGCTGCAGTCCATCATTAGACAGATCAGAGGACATCAGCTGCAGTCCATCATTAGACAGATCAGAGGACATCAGCTGCAGTCCATCATTAGACAGATCAGAGGACATCAGCTGCAGTCCATCATTAGACAGATCAGAGGACATCAGCTGCAGTCCATCATTAGACAGATCAGAGGACATCAGCTCAGTCCAGCTTGCAGTCCATCATTAGACAGATCAGAGGACATCAGCTGCAGTCCATCATTAGACAGATCAGAGGGACATCAGCTGCAGTCCATCATTAGACAGGATCAGAGGACATCAGCTGACCAGTCCATACATTAGACATCAGCTGCAGTCCATCATTAGACAGATCAGAGGACATCAGCTGCAGTCCATCATTAGACAGATCAGAGGACATCAGCTGCAGTCCATCATTAGACAGATCAGAGGACATCAGCTGCAGTCCATCATTAGACAGATCAGAGGACATCAGCTGCAGTCCATCATTAGACAGATCAGAGGACATCAGCTGCAGTCCATCATTAGACAGATCAGAGGACATCAGCTGCAGTCCATCATTAGACAGATCAGAGGACATCAGCTGCAGTCCATCATTAGACAGATCAGAGGACATCAGCTGCAGTCCATCATTAGACAGATCAGAGGACATCAGCTGCAGTCCATCATTAGACAGATCAGAGGACATCAGCTGCAGTCCATCATTAGACAGATCAGAGCTGCAGTCCATCATTAGGATCAGAGGACATCAGCTGCAGTCCATCATTAGACAGATCAGAGGACATCAGCTGCAGTCCATCATTAGACAGATCAGAGGACATCAGCTGCAGTCCATCATTAGACAGATCAGAGGACATCAGCTGCAGTCCATAGACAGATCAGAGGACATCAGCTGCAGTCCATCATTAGACAGATCAGAGGACATCAGCTGCAGTCCATCATTAGACAGATCAGAGGGACAGCTGCAGTCCAACATTAGACAGATCAGAGGACATCAGCTGCAGTCCATCATTAGACAGATCAGAGGACATCAGCTGCAGTCCATCATTAGACAGATCAGAGGACATCAGCTGCAGTCCATCATTAGACAGATCAGAGGACATCAGCTGCAGTCCATCATTAGACAGATCAGAGGACATCAGCTGCAGTCCATCATTAGACAGATCAGAGGACATCAGCTGCAGTCCATCATTAGACAGATCAGAGGACATCAGCTGCAGTCCATCATTAGACAGATCAGAGGACATCAGCTGCAGTCCATCATTAGACAGATCAGAGGACATCAGCTGCAGTCCATCATTAGACAGATCAGAGGACATCAGCTGCAGTCCATCATTAGACAGATCAGAGGACATCAGCTGCAGTCCATCATTAGACAGATCAGATCAGGACATCAGCTGCAGTCCATCATTAGACAGATCAGAGGACATCAGCTGCAGTAGACCAGACATCATTAGACAGATCAGAGGACATCAGCTGCAGTCCATCATTAGACAGATCAGAGGACATCAGCTGCAGTCCATCATTAGACAGATCAGAGGACATCAGCTGCAGTCCATCATTAGACAGATCAGAGGACATCAGCTGCAGTCCATCATTTACAGTCCATCATTCAGAGGAGTGACATCAGCTGCAGTCCATCATTAGACAGATCAGAGGACATCAGCTGCAGTCCACATTAGACAGATCAGAGGACATCAGCTGCAGTCCATCATTAGACAGATCAGAGGACATCAGCTGCAGTCCATCATTAGACATTCAGAGGACATCAGCTGCAGTCCATCATTAGACAGATCAGAGGACATCAGCTGCAGTCCATCATTAGACAGATCAGAGGACATCAGCTGCAGTCCATCATTAGACAGATCAGAGGACATCAGCTGCAGTCCATCATTAGACAGATCAGAGGGACATCAGAGACAGACAGAGGACATCAGCTGCAGTCCATCATTAGACAGATCAGAGGACATCTCCAGTTAGACAGTCAGAGGACATCAGCTGCAGTCCATCAACACAGATCAGAGTCCATCATTCCATCATTAGACAGATCAGAGGACATCATCTCCAGTTACAGGTTCAGACATGAACACAGTCTAGTCCATCATTAGACAGATCAGAGGACATCTCCAGTCCATCATTAGACAGATCACCTGAACACAGCTGCTAGTCCATCATTAGACAGATCAGAGGACATCCAGTTACAGTTCAGACCTGAACACAGTCTAGTCCATCAGCTTAGATCAGACAGATCAGAGGACATCTCCAGTTACAGTTCAGACCTGAACACAGTCTAGTCATCATTAGACAGATCAGAGGACATCTCCAGTTACAGTTCAGACAGATCTGAACACAGTCTAGTCCATCATTAGACAGATCAGAGGACATCTCCAGTTACAGTTCAGACCTGTCCAACATCAGTCCAGTCCATCATTAGACAGATCAGAGGACATCTCCAGTTACAGTTCAGACCTGAACACAGTCTAGTCCATCATTAGACAGATCAGAGGACATCTCCAGTTACAGTTCAGACCTGAACACAGTCTAGCAGTCCATCATTAGACAGATCAGAGGACCACATCTAGTCCATCCAGATTACAGTTCAGACCTGAACACAGTCTAGTCATCATTAGACAGATCAGAGGACATCTCCAGTTACAGTTCAGACCTGAACACAGTCTAGTCCATCATTAGACAGATCAGAGGACATCTCCAGTTACAGTTCAGACCTGAACACAGTCTAGTCCATCATTAGACAGATCAGTTACAGTTCAGACCTGAACACAGTCTAGTCCATCATTAGACAGATCAGAGGACATCTCCAGTTACAGTTCAGACCTGAACACAGTCTAGTCCATCATTAGACAGATCAGAGGACATCTCCAGTTACAGTTCAGACCTGAACACAGTCTAGTCCATCATTAGACAGATCAGAGGACATCTCCAGTTACAGTTCAGACCTGAACACAGTCTAGTCCATCATTAGACAGATCAGAGGACATCTCCAGTTACAGTTCAGACCTGAACACAGTCTAGTCCATCATTAGACAGATCAGAGGACATCTCCAGTTACAGTTCAGACCTGAAACACAGTCTAGTCCATCATTAGACAGATCAGAGGACATCTCCAGTTACAGTTCAGACCTGAACACAGTCTAGTCCATCATTAGACAGATCAGAGGACATCTCCAGTTACAGTTCAGACCTGAACACAGTCTAGTCCATCATTAGACAGATCAGAGGACATCTCCAGTTACAGTTCAGACCTGAACACAGTCTAGTCCATCATTAGACAGATCAGAGGACATCTCCAGTTACAGTTCAGACCTGAACACAGTCTAGTCCATCATTAGACAGATCAGAGGACATCTCCAGTTACAGTTCAGACCTGAACACAGTCTAGTCCATCATTAGACAGATCAGAGGACATCTCCAGTTACAGTTCAGACCTGAACACAGTCTAGTCCATCATTAGACAGATCAGAGGACATCTCCAGTTACAGTTCAGACCTGAACACAGTCTAGTCCATCATTAGACAGATCAGAGGACATCTCCAGTTACAGTTCAGACCTGAACACAGTCTAGTCCATCATTAGACAGATCAGAGGACATCTCCAGTTACAGTTCAGACCTGAACACAGTCTAGTCCATCATTAGACAGATCAGAGGACATCTCCAGTTACAGTTCAGACCTGAACACAGTCTAGTCCATCATTAGACAGATCAGAGGGACATCTCCAGTTACAGTTCAGACCTGAACACAGTCTAGTCCATCATTAGACAGATCAGAGGACATCTCCAGTTACAGTTCAGACCTGAACACAGTCTAGTCCATCATTAGACAGATCAGAGGACATCTCCAGTTACAGTTCAGACCTGAACACAGTCTAGTCCATCATTAGACAGATCAGAGGACATCTCCAGTTACAGTTCAGACCTGAACACAGTCTAGTCCATCATTAGACAGATCAGAGGGACATCTCCAGTTACAGTTCAGACCTGAACACAGTCTAGTCCATCATTAGGACAGATCAGAGGACATCTCCAGTTACAGTTCAGACCTGAACACAGTCTAGTCCATCATTAGACAGATCAGAGGACATCTCCAGTTACAGTTCAGACCTGAACACAGTCTAGTCCATCATTAGACAGATCAGAGGACATCTCCAGTTACAGTTCAGACCTGAACACAGTCTAGTCCATCATTAGACAGATCAGAGGACATCTCCAGTTACAGTTCAGACCTGAACACAGTCTAGTCCATCATTAGACAGATCAGAGGACATCTCCAGTTACAGTTCAGACCTGAACACAGTCTAGTCCATCATTAGACAGATCAGAGGACATCTCCAGTTACAGTTCAGACCTGAACACAGTCTAGTCCATCATTAGACAGATCAGAGGGACATCTCCAGTTACAGTTCAGACCTGAACACAGTCTAGTCCATCATTAGACAGATCAGAGGACATCTCCAGTTACAGTTCAGACCTGAACACAGTCTAGTCCATCATTAGACAGATCAGAGGACATCTCCAGTTACAGTTCAGACCTGAACACAGTCTAGTCCATCATTAGACAGATCAGAGGACATCTCCAGTTACAGTTCAGACCTCCCTGAACACAGTCTAGTCCATCATTAGACAGATCAGAGGACATCTCCAGTTACAGTTCAGACCTGAACACAGTCTAGTCCATCATTAGACAGATCAGAGGACATCTCCAGTTACAGTTCAGACCTGAACACAGTCTAGTCCATCATTAGACAGATCAGAGGACATCTCCAGTTACAGTTCAGACCTGAACACAGTCTAGTCCATCATTAGACAGATCAGAGGACATCTCCAGTTACAGTTCAGACCTGAACACAGTCTAGTCCATCATTAGACAGATCAGAGGACATCTCCAGTTACAGTTCAGACCTGAAACACAGTCTAGTCCATCATTAGACAGATCAGAGGACATCTCCAGTTACAGTTCAGACCTGAACACAGTCTAGTCCATCATTAGACAGATCAGAGGACATCTCCAGTTACAGTTCAGACCTGAACACAGTCTAGTCCATCATTAGACAGATCAGAGGACATCTCCAGTTACAGTTCAGACCTGAACACAGTCTAGTCCATCATTAGACAGATCAGAGGGTTACATCTCCAGTTACAGTTCAGACCTGAACACAGTCTAGTCCATCATTAGACAGATCAGAGGACATCTCCAGTTACAGTTCAGACCTGAACACAGTCTAGTCCATCATTAGACAGATCAGAGGACATCTCCAGTTACAGTTCAGACCTGAACACAGTCTAGTCCATCATTAGACAGATCAGAGGACATCTCCAGTTACAGTTCAGACCTGAACACAGTCTAGTCCATCATTAGACAGATCAGAGGACATCTCCAGTTACAGTTCAGACCTGAACACAGTCTAGTCCATCATTAGACAGATCAGAGGGACATCTCCAGTTACAGTTCAGACCTGAACACAGTCTAGTCCATCATTAGACAGATCAGAGGACATCTCCAGTTACAGTTCAGACCTGAACACAGTCTAGTCCATCATTAGACAGATCAGAGGACATCTCCAGTTACAGTTCAGACCTGAACACAGTCTAGTCCATCATTAGACAGATCAGAGGACATCTCCAGTTACAGTTCAGACCTGAACACAGTCTAGTCCATCATTAGACAGATCAGAGGACATCTCCAGTTACAGTTCAGACCTGAACACAGTCTAGTCCAGTCCATCATTAGACAGATCAGAGGACATCTCCAGTTACAGTTCAGACCTGAACACAGTCTAGTCCATCATTAGACAGATCAGAGGACATCTCCAGTTACAGTTCAGACCTGAACACAGTCTAGTCCATCATTAGACAGATCAGAGGACATCTCCAGTTACAGTTCAGACCTGAACACAGTCTAGTCCATCATTAGACAGATCAGAGGACATCTCCAGTTACAGTTCAGACCTGAACACACAGTCTAGTCCATCATTAGACAGATCAGAGGACATCTCCAGTTACAGTTCAGACCTGAACACAGTCTAGTCCATCATTAGACAGATCAGAGGACATCTCCAGTTACAGTTCAGACCTGAACACAGTCTAGTCCATCATTAGACAGATCAGAGGACATCTCCAGTTACAGTTCAGACCTGAACACAGTCTAGTCCATCATTAGACAGATCAGAGGACATCTCCAGTTACAGTTCAGACCTGAACACAGTCTAGTCCATCATTAGACAGATCAGAGGACATCTCCAGTTACAGTTCAGACCTGAACACAGTCTAGTCCATCATTAGACAGATCAGAGGACATCTCCAGTTACAGTTCAGACCTGAACACAGTCTAGTCCATCATTAGACAGATCAGAGGACATCTCCAGTTACAGTTCAGACCTGAAACACAGTCTAGTCCATCATTAGACAGATCAGAGGACATCTCCAGTTACAGTTCAGACCTGAACACAGTCTAGTCCATCATTAGACAGATCAGAGGACATCTCCAGTTTACAGTTCAGACCTGAACACAGTCTAGTCCATCATTAGACAGATCAGAGGACATCTCCAGTTACAGTTCAGACCTGAACACAGTCTAGTCCATCATTAGACAGATCAGAGGACATCTCCAGTTACAGTTCAGACCTGAACACAGTCTAGTCCATCATTAGACAGATCAGAGGACATCTCCAGTTACAGTTCAGACCTGAACACAGTCTAGTCCATCATTAGACAGATCAGAGGACATCTCCAGTTACAGTTCAGACCTGAACACAGTCTAGTCCATCATTAGACAGATCAGAGGACATCTCCAGTTACAGTTCAGACCTGAACACAGTCTAGTCCATCATTAGACAGATCAGAGGACATCTCCAGTTACAGTTCAGACCTGAACACAGTCTAGTCCATCATTAGACAGATCAGAGGACATCTCCAGTTACAGTTCAGACCTGAACACAGTCTAGTCCATCATTAGACAGATCAGAGGACATCTCCAGTTACAGTTCAGACCTGAACACAGTCTAGTCCATCATTAGACAGATCAGAGGACATCTCCAGTTACAGTTCAGACCTGAACACAGTCTAGTCCATCATTAGACAGATCAGAGGACATCTCCAGTTACAGTTCAGACCTGAACACAGTCTAGTCCATCATTAGACAGATCAGAGGACATCTCCAGTTACAGTTCAGACCTGAACACAGTCTAGTCCATCATTAGACAGATCAGAGGACATCTCCAGTTACAGTTCAGACCTGAACACAGTCTAGTCCATCATTAGACAGATCAGAGGACATCTCCAGTTACAGTTCAGACCTGAACACAGTCTAGTCCATCATTAGACAGATCAGAGGACATCTCCAGTTACAGTTCAGACCTGAACACAGTCTAGTCCATCATTAGACAGATCAGAGGACATCTCCAGTTACAGTTCAGACCTGAACACAGTCTAGTCCATCATTAGACAGATCAGAGGACATCTCCAGTTACAGTTCAGACCTGAACACAGTCTAGTCCATCATTAGACAGATCAGAGGACATCTCCAGTTACAGTTCAGACCTGAACACAGTCTAGTCCATCATTAGACAGATCAGAGGACATCTCCAGTTACAGTTCAGACCTGAACACAGTCTAGTCCATCATTAGACAGATCAGAGGACATCTCCAGTTACAGTTCAGACCTGAACACAGTCTAGTCCATCATTAGACAGATCAGAGGACATCTCCAGTTACAGTTCAGACCTGAACACAGTCTAGTCCATCATTAGACAGATCAGAGGACATCTCCAGTTACAGTTCAGACCTGAACACAGTCTAGTCCATCATTAGACAGATCAGAGGACATCTCCAGTTACAGTTCAGACCTGAACACAGTCTAGTCCATCATTAGACAGATCAGAGGACATCTCCAGTTACAGTTCAGACCTGAACACAGTCTAGTCCATCATTAGACAGATCAGAGGACATCTCCAGTTACAGTTCAGACCTGAACACAGTCTAGTCCATCATTAGACAGATCAGAGGACATCTCCAGTTACAGTTCAGACCTGAACACAGTCTAGTCCATCATTAGACAGATCAGAGGACATCTCCAGTTACAGTTCAGACCTGAACACAGTCTAGTCCTCATTAGACAGATCAGAGGACATCTCCAGTTACAGTTCAGACCTGAACACAGTCTAGTCCATCATTAGACAGATCAGAGGACATCTCCAGTTACAGTTCAGACCTGAACACAGTCTAGTCCATCATTAGACAGATCAGAGGACATCTCCAGTTACAGTTCAGACCTGAACACAGTCTAGTCCATCATTAGACAGATCAGAGGACATCTCCAGTTACAGTTCAGACCTGAACACAGTCTAGTCCATCATTAGACAGATCAGAGGACATCTCCAGTTACAGTTCAGACCTGAACACACAGTCTAGTCCATCATTAGACAGATCAGAGGACATCTCCAGTTACAGTTCAGACCTGAACACAGTCTAGTCCATCATTAGACAGATCAGAGGACATCTCCAGTTACAGTTCAGACCTGAACACAGTCTAGTCCATCATTAGACAGATCAGAGGACATCTCCAGTTACAGTTCAGACCTGAACACAGTCTAGTCCATCATTAGACAGATCAGAGGACATCTCCAGTTACAGTTCAGACCTGAACACAGTCTAGTCCATCATTAGACAGATCAGAGGACATCTCCAGTTACAGTTCAGACCTGAACACAGTCTAGTCCATCATTAGACAGATCAGAGGACATCTCCAGTTACAGTTCAGACCTGAACACAGTCTAGTCCATCATTAGACAGATCAGAGGACATCTCCAGTTACAGTTCAGACCTGAACACAGTCTAGTCCATCATTAGACAGATCAGAGGACATCTCCAGTTACAGTTCAGACCTGAACACAGTCTAGTCCATCATTAGACAGATCAGAGGACATCTCCAGTTACAGTTCAGACCTGAACACAGTCTAGTCCATCATTAGACAGATCAGAGGACATCTCCAGTTACAGTTCAGACCTGAACACAGTCTAGTCCATCATTAGACAGATCAGAGGACATCTCCAGTTACAGTTCAGACCTGAACACAGTCTAGTCCATCATTAGACAGATCAGAGGACATCTCCAGTTACAGTTCAGACCTGAACACAGTCTAGTCCATCATTAGACAGATCAGAGGACATCTCCAGTTACAGTTCAGACCTGAACACAGTCTAGTCCATCATTAGACAGATCAGAGGACATCTCCAGTTACAGTTCAGACCTGAACACAGTCTAGTCCATCATTAGACAGATCAGAGGACATCTCCAGTTACAGTTCAGACCTGAACACAGTCTAGTCCATCATTAGACAGATCAGAGGACATCTCCAGTTACAGTTCAGACCTGAACACAGTCTAGTCCATCATTAGACAGATCAGAGGACATCTCCAGTTACAGTTCAGACCTGAACACAGTCTAGTCCATCATTAGACAGATCAGAGGACATCTCCAGTTACAGTTCAGACCTGAACACAGTCTAGTCCATCATTAGACAGATCAGAGGACATCTCCAGTTACAGTTCAGACCTGAACACAGTCTAGTCCATCATTAGACAGATCAGAGGACATCTCCAGTTACAGTTCAGACCTGAACACAGTCTAGTCCATCATTAGACAGATCAGAGGACATCTCCAGTTACAGTTCAGACCTGAACACAGTCTAGTCCATCATTAGACAGATCAGAGGACATCTCCAGTTACAGTTCAGACCTGAACACAGTCTAGTCCATCATTAGACAGATCAGAGGACATCTCCAGTTACAGTTCAGACCTGAACACAGTCTAGTCCATCATTAGACAGATCAGAGGACATCTCCAGTTACAGTTCAGACCTGAACACAGTCTAGTCCATCATTAGACAGATCAGAGGACATCTCCAGTTACAGTTCAGACCTGAACACAGTCTAGTCCATCATTAGACAGATCAGAGGACATCTCCAGTTACAGTTCAGACCTGAACACAGTCTAGTCCATCATTAGACAGATCAGAGGACATCTCCAGTTACAGTTCAGACCTGAACACAGTCTAGTCCATCATTAGACAGATCAGAGGACATCTCCAGTTACAGTTCAGACCTGAACACAGTCTAGTCCATCATTAGACAGATCAGAGGACATCTCCAGTTACAGTTCAGACCTGAACACAGTCTAGTCCATCATTAGACAGATCAGAGGACATCTCCAGTTACAGTTCAGACCTGAACACAGTCTAGTCCATCATTAGACAGATCAGAGGACATCTCCAGTTACAGTTCAGACCTGAACACAGTCTAGTCCATCATTAGACAGATCAGAGGACATCTCCAGTTACAGTTCAGACCTGAACACAGTCTAGTCCATCATTAGACAGATCAGAGGACATCTCCAGTTACAGTTCAGACCTGAACACAGTCTAGTCCATCATTAGACAGATCAGAGGACATCTCCAGTTACAGTTCAGACCTGAACACAGTCTAGTCCATCATTAGACAGATCAGAGGACATCTCCAGTTACAGTTCAGACCTGAACACAGTCTAGTCCATCATTAGACAGATCAGAGGACATCTCCAGTTACAGTTCAGACCTGAACACAGTCTAGTCCATCATTAGACAGATCAGAGGACATCTCCAGTTACAGTTCAGACCTGAACACAGTCTAGTCCATCATTAGACAGATCAGAGGACATCTCCAGTTACAGTTCAGACCTGAACACAGTCTAGTCCATCATTAGACAGATCAGAGGACATCTCCAGTTACAGTTCAGACCTGAACACAGTCTAGTCCATCATTAGACAGATCAGAGGACATCTCCAGTTACAGTTCAGACCTGAACACAGTCTAGTCCATCATTAGACAGATCAGAGGACATCTCCAGTTACAGTTCAGACCTGAACACAGTCTAGTCCATCATTAGACAGATCAGAGGACATCTCCAGTTACAGTTCAGACCTGAACACAGTCTAGTCCATCATTAGACAGATCAGAGGACATCTCCAGTTACAGTTCAGACCTGAACACAGTCTAGCCTCAGAGCCCAGAGGACATCTCCAGTTACAGTTCAGACCTGAACACAGTCTAGACACAGAGGACAGAGGACACACACACACAGAGAGAGACACACAGTCACTCGTTAGACACACACAGAGACAGACACACAGTTGAGACATGAGACACACACACACAGAGAGACACAGAGTGTGACACACACACACACAGTGGACACACACACACAGAGACACACACACACAGAGACACAGAGAGACACACACAGAGACACAGAGAGACACGGAGAGAGACACACGGAGAGGACAGAGAGACACACAGAGACACGGAGACGCAGAGAGACACACAGACACAGAGACACGGAGAGACACAGAGACACAAGAGACACACAGAGAGACAGAGACACAGTGAGACACGGAGAGACACAGAGACACAGAGACACGAGACACGGAGAGAAACGGTGAGACATGGAGAGACACACATGGAGAGACACACACAGAGAGACACACACACGGAGACCACACACAGAGACACACACAGAGAGACACGGAGAGACACACACACAGACACGGAGAGACACACAGACACAGAGACACGGAGAGACACACAGACACAGAGAGACACACAGACAGCGGTGAGACACGGAGAGACACGGTGAGACACAGACACACACAGACACGGTGAGACACACACAGACAGACGGTGACACACACAGAGACACAGAGAGACACACACACACAGAGAGACACACACACAGAGACACAGAGACACACACACAGAGACAGGACACACACAGAGACACACACAGAGAGACACGGAGAGACATGGAGAGACACGGAGAGACATGGAGAGACATGGAGAGACACGGAGAGACACGGAGAGAGACACGGAGAGACACGGAGAGACACGGAGAGACACGGTGAGACGGTGGAGAGACACGGAGAGACACGGTGAGACACGGAGAGACACGGAGAGACACGGAGAGACACGGAGAGAGAGACACGGTGAGACACGGAGAGACAGAGAGACACGGGAGAGACACGGAGAGACAAGGAGAGGAGAGACACGGAGTGACAGAGACACGGAGAGACACGGTGAGACATGGAGACACGGAGAGACACGGAGAGACACGGTGAGACACGGAGAGACACGGAGAGACACGGAGAGACACGGAGAGACACGGTGAGACACGGTGAGACACGGAGAGACACGGAGAGACATGGAGAGACACGGAGAGACACGGAGAGACACGGAGAGACACAGTGAGACATGGAGTGATATGGCCAGTTAATGAATATGTATTGTCCCCTGGTTCACTACCTAAGTCTGTCTATATTCCTATTCTGTTTTGGTCTTTCCCCCTGGCTAGCCTGAGTGTTCTGGTGGGTACGCTGCTAGCTAGCACGCCTGGCTTCAAATACTATTTGAAAACGTTCAAATACTTTTGGCATTTGCTTTAGCCTGCGTGGGGTGCCAGGTGGGCGGGGTTCGCACCTTTTCCACTGTTCTATTAGTTTCATTTAGCCAGGCAAGCTCAATCAACCACAGACTAAGCATATGACGTTATTTTCAAATAGTATTTGAACCCAGGTCTAGTATGGCGCTAGCCTGTTACCTTCCTTCAGTCACAATGGTTTGTATTTCACATGGAGGGAGACGGCTAGGCAGCGCCTGCGTCCCAAATGGCACCCTATTCCCTATAAAGTGCACTACTTTTGACCAGGGCCCATAGGGCACTATGTAGTGAATAGGGTGTGATTTGGGATGCAGACTTCCCTTCTGACAGCTCTCAAGCATCCAGTTCTCAGAGACGTACTTATGAATTCTAAAACAGCCTCAAGTCGTGCTCTATATTTCATACAAGTTGAATATTTAAAAAGATCAACCCACTCAAAACCCTATAAAACCCTTTCTTACTGGGGCCCTCCGTCCTAAAAATAACATCTCATATGTCATATCACGTTACAGACGGATACATCATCCTTCTCCTCCTCCTCTTAGAGACAACTTCTCTCTGGTAAAACAGGCCGTCCACATCAACACAGCTTACTCCTTCCCTTCTCTCTTTATCACTCCCTCCATCCCTCTCTCCCAGTCTCTAGAGAGCCCCACTGTAGGGAGAGTTAAGTTCCCTCCCATCTCCTCAGCAGCATCAAAGCTAGAACAGAACAGCGGTGGCAGTTTAGCGTCTCTCTAGTGATATGTTGACCAGAGGAGTGTGTGTAACGGTCTCTCTAGTGATATGTTGACCAGAGGAGTGTGTGAGGCGTCTCTCTAGTGATATGTTGACCAGAGGAGTGTGTGAAGCGTCTCTCTAGTGATATGTTGACCAGAGGAGTGTGTGAAGCGTCTCTCTAGTGATATGTTGACCAGAGGAGGGTGTGAGGCGTCTCTCTAGTGATATGTTGACCAGAGGAGTGTGTGAAGCGTCTCTCTAGTGATATGTTGACCAGAGGAGTGTGTGAAGCGTCTCTCTAGTGATATGTTGACCAGAGGAGTGTGTGAAGCGTCTCTCTAGTGATATGTTGACCAGAGGAGTGTGTGAGGCGTCTCTCTAGTGATATGTTGACCAGAGGAGTGTGTGAGGCGTCTCTCTAGTGATATGTTGACCAGAGGAGTGTGTGAGGCGTCTCTCTAGTGATATGTTGACCAGAGGAGGGTGTGAAGCGTCTCTCTAGTGATATGTTGACCAGAGGAGTGTGTGAAGCGTCTCTCTAGTGATATGTTGACCAGAGGAGTGTTGACCAGAGGAGTGTGTGAGGCGTCTCTCTAGTGATATGTTGACCAGAGGAGTGTGTGAGGCGTCTCTCTAGTGATATGTTGACCAGAGGAGTGTGTGAGGCGTCTCTCTAGTGATATGTTGACCAGAGGAGTGTGTGAAGCGTCTCTCTAGTGATATGTATTATGTTGACCAGAGGAGTGTGTGAGAGCGTCTCTCTAGTGATATGTTGACCAGAGGAGTGTGTGAAGCGCGTCTCTCTAGTGATATGTTGACCAGAGGAGTGTGTGAAGCGTCTCTCTAGTGATATGTTGACCAGAGGAGTGTGTGAAGTAGTGATATGTTGACCAGAGGAGGGTGTGAAGCGTCTCTCTAGTGATATGTTGACCAGAGGAGTGTGTGAGGCGTCTCTAGTAGTGATATGTTGACCAGAGGAGTGTGTGTAACGGTCTCTCTAGTGATATGTTGACCAGAGGAGTGTGTGAGGCGTCTCTCTAGTGATATGTTGACCAGAGGAGTGTGTGAGGCGTCTCTCTAGTGATATGTTGACCAGAGGAGTGTGTGAGGCGTCTCTCTAGTGATATGTTGACCAGAGGAGTGTGTGAAGCGTCTCTCTAGTGATATGTTGACCAGAGGAGTGTGTGAGGCGTCTCTCTAGTGATATGTTGACCAGAGGAGTGTGTGAGGCGTCTCTCTAGTGATATGTTGACCAGAGGAGGGTGTGACCAGAGGAGGGTGATATGTTGACCAGAGGAGTGTGTTGACCAGAGGAGGGTGTTGTGAGAGGAGGGTCTGACTAGAGGATATGTTGACCAGAGGAGTGTGTTGAAGCGTCTCTCTAGTGATATGTTGACCAGAGGAGTGTGTGAGGTGTCTCTCTAGTGATACGTTGACCAGAGAGACAGAGACAGACTAACTGTCCTTCCCTGCGTCCAACCAAACCACCAGCTGAACTCAGATCAACTCATCACGAGTCTCAAGTGTCCCAAATGGCACCCTTTTACCTACACCCTGGTCATAAGTAGTGCACTATATAGGGAATAGGGTGCAATTTAGGACACAATCCATGTGTTGGTTAGCAGCGATAAAATGGAACTAGCAACCCTCAGGGTAGCAGCTCAAACATGACACTAACAATGTATACAGCCTGAAGTGATGTGATGGATTGGAGTTAATGAACTAATAGATGTCCCATGAGTCTTAATATAGCTGAAACATCTGAATGTACTGCACATTACCCGTGGAAACCAATAGTTCTATAGCTGAAACATCTGAATGTACTGCACATGACCTATGGAAACCAATAGTTCTATAGCTGAAACATCTGAATGTACTGCACATTACCCGTGGAAACCAATAGTTCTATAGCTGAAACATCTGAATGTACTGCACATTACCCGTGGAAACCAATAGTTCTATAGCTGAAACATCTGAATGTACTGCACATTACCCGTGGAAACCAATAGTTCTATAGCTGAAACATCTGAATGTACTGCACATTACCCGTGGAAACCAATATAATCTACTATAGGCTGTCAACATGCAATATGCAGAGTGCTTTGAGCTAAATGTATTAAAATAGCTATAAAAATAGAGTATCCTAATTACTATTATTATAAATACATGTCAGGAATTATTCTTTCATACCTCTTTCACAGAGAGAGAGAGAGAGAGAGAGAGATAGAGCGAGAGAGAGAGCAGAGCAGAGAGAGAGAGACAGAGAGAGAGAGAGAGGAAAAAGAGAGAGCGAGAGAGAGAGAGAGAGGAAAAGAGAGAGCGAGAGAGAGACGAGATCTGAGAGAGAGGAGAAAAAGAGAGAGAGATGAGAGCAGAGAGCTAGAAGAGAGATAAAGAGATAGAGAGGACTAATTAGAGAGAGCAGGAGAGAGCAGAGAGAGAGAGAGAGAGAGAGAGAGAGAGAGAGAGAGAGAGAGAGAGAGAGAGAGAGAGAGAGAGAGAGAGAGAGAGAGAGAGAGAGAGAGAGAGAGAGGAGAGAGAGAGAGAGAGAGCGAGAGCGAGAGAGAGAGAGAGAGAGAGAGAGAGAGAGAGAGAGAGAGAGAGAGAGACCAGAAGAGAGAGAGAGAGAATAGAGAGAGAGATTTCAGAGGAGAGAGAGTGAGAGGAGAGAGAGACGAGCCAAGAGAAGAGAGAGAAGAGAGAGAGAGAGAGGAGGGAAAGTGAGCGATAAAGAGGGTTGAAAGGTTTCCGCTCCTAAGTTCAGTAATGAGCCTAGTGGAGGAGGAGATAAGAGCAGTGTTGAGTCACCAGGTGACACCCTACTCCCTATATAGTGCACTACCTATGAACAGGGCCCATAGGGTCTCTCTGGTCTAAAGTCGTCCACTACATAGATACGCTGCTATTTGGGACAAGCTGTCTGCTTCCTCAGTCTAAAAGGTCAACTCTCTTCAGCTCTCATTGCCATTCCGGCAGGGTGGGGGGGGCGCACACACATGTACACACGCACACACATGTACACACACACACACACACACACACACACACACACACACACACACTCCATCATTCATTAGCATTTATCTAATAAGAGACAACAGCACAACATGCATATATTGACCTACTGTACCCTTTGTCTGTGTCCTAAATGGCAGCCTATTCCCTATTCAGTGCACTACTTTTGACCAGAGCCCTTTGGCGGAATAGCATGTGATTTGGGACACAGGGTACGTGATCCAGGCTAAGAGGACGTTAGAGAGACGTGACTGTGAGAATAATGTCTAACGGTAAACAGGCCTGTTAGTGAGACGGAGGAACTAAATGACCAACTCAATGGGACTAAATTATTGATCGGAAATAATGACAACATAACCTAACTGGCCAACATGGTTTAAAAACACAACATGGTTTTCCCCTGAGCAGAGACCTGTCCGTCTGTCTATTGGTCTATCTGCCTGTCTGTAAACGTTACACTTCATCTATAGAACATCTTTAATATACATCAGATTTTCTTCAGAAAGGTTTGTCCCTATTTTGCAAAAAAAAAATTCTGATGTCCCCATTTTTTCACAAAAACGAGTGTGTGTGTGTGAGCGTGTGTTAGTGTATATACATGAGTTGCCGTGCGGGAGGCCCTGTCCTCTCTCTCCTCCGCTGAATGCTAGAGACGTAACTGAACATCATTAAAGAGGAGACTCCTGGGTGATGCTAATGGTTAACTGGGGTTAAACAGTGTCGGTGTGTGTGGCTGCTGGTATCTCAACGCTACTAAGCCTTGTGTTAGACTCCGTTGAAGGTCTCCGCCACTCAACGGAGAGGAAAGGAGGATAGGAGGGAGAGTAGAGGAGAGAGGAGGAGGGAGGGAGGGTGGGAGGAGAGAGAGGAGAGGAGGAGAGGAGAGGAGAGGAGAGGAGAGGAGGTGGGGGGAGAGAGAGGAGGGAGAGAGAGGAGGAGGAGGAGACAGGAGAGGAGGGGGGAGAGAGGAGATAGGGGGAGAGAGAGGAGGAGAGAGAGAGAGGAGGGATGAGGAGGAGAGAGAGGGAGGAGGAGGGAGAGGGAGAGGAGAGGAGGAGGAGGGAGGAGGGGGGAGAGAGGAGAGGAGGGAGAGGGGGGGAGAGGGAGAGAGGAGAGAGGAGGAGAGGAGAGAGAGGAGGAGAGGGGAGGGAGAGGAGGGAGAGGGGGAGAGGAGAGGGAGGAGAGAGGGAGAGAGAGAGAGGAGGAGGGGGGAGGAGAGGAGAGGAGGGAGGTGAGAGAGAGAGGGAGGAGAGGAGAGGAGAGGGAGAGGAGGGAGAGGATAGGAGGGAGGTGGGGGGAGAGGAGAGGAGAGGAGAGAGAGAGGGGGGAGAGGAGAGGATAGGAGGGAGGTGGGGGGAGGGAGGAGAGGAGAGAGGAGGGAGGAGGGGGGAGGGAGAGGAGGGTGAGGAGAGAGGGAGGAGGGGGGAGAGAGAGGAGGAGAGGAGGGAGAGAGGAGGGGCGGGAGAGGGAGGAGGGGAGAGGAGGAGGGGAGGGAGGAAGTTAGAGGGAGGAGGAGGAGGAGGGAGGAGAGGAGGAGAGGAGAGGAGAGGAGGGAGGGGGGAGAGAGAGGAGGGAGGGAGAGGGAGGAGGAGGGAGGTGGGGAGGGGAGAGAGAGGAGGGAGAGGGGGAGAGAGGAGGGGGAGAGGGAGGAGGGAGGAGGAGAGGAGGAGAAAGGAGAGGACAGGAGAGGAGGGAGCTGAGGGGACTGAGGAGGAGAGGACGTCTCCCCCCTGTTTGGAGAGGCCTCACCCAGTCAGCCTCAGCCCGGGAGAATTAAAGAGACCCTGGACCGGCAATACACCTCTCTCTCCCTCTAGAGATTCACACAAACACACACACACACACTCACACACACACACACACACACACACACTCACAGGACACTCACACTCACAGACACACAGAGGACACACACACACACAACAAACACACACACACACACACACTCACAGACACACACACACACACACACACACACACTGACACACACACACACTCACTGACACACACACACACACACACACTCACAGACACACACACACACACACACACACACACACACACACACACACACACACACACTCACTCACTCACACAAAACACACACACACACACACACTCACACAAACACACACACACATTCACACAAAAAACACACACACACACACACACACACACACACACACACACACACACACACACACACACACACACACACACACACACACACACACACACACACACACACACACACACACACACACACACACACACAGACACACACACACACACACACACACACACACACACACACACACACTCACACACACACTCACACACACACACACACTCACAGACACACACACACACACACACACACACACACACACACACACACTCACAGACACTCACACACACACACACACTCACAGCACACACACACACCACAGACACACACACACACACACACACACACACACACACACACACACACACACACACACTAACACTCACACACACACACACACACACACACACACACCACACACACACACACACACACACTGTCACAGTTTAACACACACACACACACACACACACACACACACACACACACACACACACACACACACACACACACAGACACAAAGACTATAGTTTAACTGCAGTATAAACCTACTGTCCTATAGTTTAACTGCAGTATAAACCTACTGTCCTATAGTTTAACTGCAGTATAAACCCACTGTCCTATAGTTTAACTGCAGTATAAACCTACTGTCCTATAGTTTAACTGCAGTATAAACCTACTGTCCTATAGTTTAACTGCAGTATAAACCTACTGTCCTATAGTTTAACTGCAGTATAAACCTACTGTCCTATAGTTTAACTGCAGTATAAACCCACTGTCCTATAGTTTAACTGCAGTATAAACCTACTGTCCTATAGTTTAACTGCAGTATAAACCTACTGTCCTATAGTTTAACTGCAGTATAAACCTACTGTCCTATAGTTTAACTGCAGTATAAACCTACTGTCCTATAGTTTAACTGCAGTATAAACCTACTGTCCTATAGTTTAACTGCAGTATAAACCTACTGTCCTATAGTTTAACTGCAGTATAAACCTACTGTCCTATAGTTTTAACTGCAGTATAAACCTACTGTCCTATAGTTTAACTGCAGTATAAACCTACTGTCCTATAGTTTAACTGCAGTATAAACCTACTGTCCTATAGTTTAACTGCAGTATAAACCTACTGTCCTATAGTTTAACTGCAGTATAAACCTACTGTCCTATAGTTTAACTGCAGTATAAACCTACTGTCCTATAGTTTAACTGCAGTATAAACCTACTGTCCTATAGTTTAACTGCAGTATAAACCTACTGTCCTATAGTTTAACTGCAGTATAAACCTACTGTCCTATAGTTTAACTGCAGTATAAACCTACTGTCCTATAGTTTAACTGCAGTATAAACCTACTGTCCTATAGTTTAACTGCAGTATAAACCTACTGTCCTATAGTTTAACTGCAGTATAAACCTACTGTCCTATAGTTTAACTGCAGTATAAACCTACTGTCCTATAGTTTAACTGCAGTATAAACCTACTGTCCTATAGTTTAACTGCAGTATAAACCTACTGTCCTATAGTTTAACTGCAGTATAAACCCACTGTCCTATAGTTTAACTGCAGTATAAACCTACTGTCCTATAGTTTAACTGCAGTATAAACCTACTGTCCTATAGTTTAACTGCAGTATAAACCTACTGTCCTATAGTTTAACTGCAGTATAAACCTACTGTCCTATAGTTTAACTGCAGTATAAACCTACTGTCCTATAGTTTAACTGCAGTATAAACCTACTGTCCTATAGTTTAACTGCAGTATAAACCTACTGTCCTATAGTTTAACTGCAGTATAAACCTACTGTCCTATAGTTTAACTGCAGTATAAACCTACTGTCCTATAGTTTAACTGCAGTATAAACCTACTGTCCTATAGTTTAACTGCAGTATAAACCTACTGTCCTATAGTTTAACTGCAGTATAAACCTACTGTCCTATAGTTTAACTGCAGTATAAACCCACTGTCCTATAGTTTAACTGCAGTATAAACCTACTGTCCTATAGTTTAACTGCAGTATAAACCTACTGTCCTATAGTTTAACTGCAGTATAAACCTACTGTCCTATAGTTTAACTGCAGTATAAACCTACTGTCCTATAGTTTAACTGCAGTATAAACCTACTGTCCTATAGTTTAACTGCAGTATAAACCTACTGTCCTATAGTTTAACTGCAGTATAAACCTACTGTCCTATAGTTTAACTGCAGTATAAACCTACTGTCCTATATAGTTAACTGCAGTATAAACCCACTGTCCTATAAACCTACTGTCCTATAGTTTTAACTAAACTGCAGTATAAACCTACTGTCCTATAGTTTAACTGCAGTTAACTGCAGTATAAACCTACTGTCCTATAGTTTAACTGCAGTATAAACCTACTGTCCTAGTTTAGTTTAACTGCAGTATAAACCTACTGTCCTATAGTTTAACTGCAGTATAAACCTACTGTCCTATAGTTTAACTGCAGTATAAACCTACTGTCCTATAGTTTAACTGCAGTATAAACTACTGTCCTATAGTTTAACTGCAGTATAAACCTACTGTCCTATAGTTTAACTGCAGTATAAACCTACTGTCCTATAGTTTAACTGCAGTATAAACCCACTGTCCTATAGTTTAAGTATTGTCCTATAGTTTAACTGCAGTATAAACCTACTGTCCTATAGTTTAACTGCAGTATAAACCTACTGTCCTATAGTTTTAACTGCAGTCAGTATAAACTGTGCAGTCCTATAAACTTTAACTGCAAAAAAAATAGTTTAACTGCAGTATAAACCTACTGTCCTATAGTTTAACTGCAGTATAAACCTACTGTCCTATAGTTTAACTGCAGTATAAACCTACTGTCCTATAGTTTAACTGCAGTATAAACCTACTGTCCTATAGTTTAACTGCAGTATAAACCTACTGTCCTATAGTTTAACTGCAGTATAAAAACCCACTGTCCTATAGTTTAACTGCAGTATAAACCTACTGTCCTATAGTTTTAACTGCAGTATAAACCTACTGTCCTATAGTTTAACTGCAGTATAAACCTACTGTCCTATAGTTTAACTGCAGTATAAACCTACTGTCCTATAGTTTAACTGCAGTATAAACCTACTGTCCTATAGTTTAACTGCAGTATAAACCTACTGTCCTATAGTTTAACTGCAGTATAAACCTACTGTCCTATAGTTTAACTGCAGTATAAACCTACTGTCCTATAGTTTAACTGCAGTATAAACCTACTGTCCTATAGTTTAACTGCAGTATAAACCTACTGTCCTATAGTTTAACTGCAGTATAAACCTACTGTCCTATAGTTTAACTGCAGTATAAACCTACTGTCCTATAGTTTAACTGCAGTATAAATAAAACCTACTGTCCTATAGTTTAACTGCAGTATAAACCTACTGTCCTATAGTTTAACTGCAGCTGCAACATCAACCACACAGACAACAGGAGAGAGAATACAGTAGCAGAGAGATGAGCACAGAGTGGGAGGTGTGTGTGTGTGTGTGTGTGTGTGTGTGTGTGATTGCATCTGCTGCGTTTGTGTGTGTGTGTGTGTGTACGAGAGAGAGGGAGAGCAAGAGAGAGAGAGAGGTGTGTGTGTGTACGAGAGAGAGGGAGAGCAAGAGAGAGAGAGGTGTGTGTGTGTGTGATTGCATCTGCTGTGTGTGTGTGTGTGTGTGTGTGTGTGTGTGTGTGTGTGTGTGTGTGTGTGTGTGTGTGTGTGTGAGAGAGAGAGGTGTGTGTGTGTGTGGGTGTGTGTGTGTGTGTGTGTGTGTGTGTAGGAGAGAGGTGTGATCTCCTGAGGGATCTGAGTAGGAAGAGGAACCATTTCACCTGATCAGAGAAACACACCAACAATCTGTGAGAACAGCAGTGCACTGACAACCCCTTCCACACCGCTCTGACAAGAGTCAACACCTTCCACACCGCTCTGACAAGAGTCAAGACACCGCCCTACACTCCTAGTGTCAGAGTAGACAGATTGTCTACCTTCAGGGGAGCTGGAATCCGCATTAGGGGGGGAAACAGCGCCACGGTTCGCCCCCAGCACATTTGTTATTGTCTTTGTTTTGTTTCTGAAATGGAGGAGAGGAACATCTAGCATTGTGGGGGCGTAAAAAATGTGCAATACATACTCTGCTGTTCTATCGCGTGTACAGTACAACGATGTGCAATGATGTCCGAGGGAAAAAACATTGGCCGTTGTTGGAGGTCATTGTCATTTCTTTGTTACGGATTACACCTTTAGGAGGGAAATTCAGGATTGGCACATCCATTATATATATATTTTTTTTACTTTTAAAATATTTATATATGGCTATTGTTTCTTGAATAATGTAACTTAGAAACGCCTCATGAGCCTAATTTCTCCAGTCCCATTCCTTAGCGGTTCACCTCAAAAAGGTGGCGGGGTGGGCAAGTTTATGTTGTCTGAACTCCGGATTGCCCCTTTTTACTTGAACCCTGTCACCTCTAGCAGTAGGGAATGATGTTAGAGACAGACAGACAGTTAATCAAAGACTTTAACAAACCCAGTACTCCCCAGTCAACAACAGTCTGGAGTTGATAACCAGTACATCCCAGTCAACAACAGTCTGGAGTAGATAACCAGTACATCCCAGTCAACAACAGTCTGGAGTAGATAACCAGTACATCCCAGTCAACAACAGTCTGGAGTAGATAACCAGTACATCCCAGTCAACAACAGTCTGGAGTAGATAACCAGTACATCCCAGTCAACAACAGTCTGGAGTTGATAACCAGTACATCCCAGTCAACAACAGTCTGGAGTAGATAACCAGTACATCCCAGTCAACAACAGTCTGGAGTAGATAACCAGTACATCCCAGTCAACAACAGTCTGGAGTAGATAACCAGTACATCCCAGTCAACAACAGTCTGGAGTAGATAACCAGTACATCCCAGTCAACAACAGTCTGGGAGTAGATAACCAGTACATCCCAGTCAACAACAGTCTGGGAGTAGATAACCAGTACATCCCAGTCAACAAAGGTCTGGAGTAGATAACCAGTACATCCCAGTCAACAACAGTCTGGAGTAGATAACCAGTACATCCCAGTCAACAACAGTCTGGAGTAGATAACCAGTACATCCCAGTCAACAACAGTCTGGAGTAGATAACCAGTACATCCCAGTCAACAACAGTCTGGAGTATAACCAGTACATCCCAGTCAACAACAGTCTGGAGTAGATAACCAGTACATCCCAGTCAACAACAAGTCTGGAGTAGATAACCAGTACATCCAGTCAACAACAGTCTGGGAGTAGATAACCAGTACATCCCAGTGTCAACAACAGTCTGGGAGTAGATAACCAGTACATCCCAGTCAACAACAGTTGGGAGTAGATAAACCAGTACATCCCAGTCAACAACAGTCTGCAGTAGATAAACCAGTACATCCCAGTCAACAACAGTCTGAGTAGATAACCAGTACATCCCAGTCAACAACAGTCTGGAGTAGCATAACCAGTACATCCCAGAGTCAACAACACGGAGTAGATAACCAGTACATCCCAGTCAACAACAGTCTGGAGTAGATACGCATTAGGAAACATCCCAGTCAACAACAGTCTCTGGAGGCAGATAACCAGTACATCCCAGTCTGGAGTACAACAGTGCTGTCCTAGTAGATAACCAGTACATCCCAGTCAACAACAGTCTGGAGTAGATAACCAGTACATCCAGTCAACAACAGTCTTAAGTAGATAACCAGTACATCCAGTCAACAACAGTCCTGGAGTAGATAACCAGTACACCCAGTCAACAACAGTCTGGAGTAGATAAACCAGTACATCCCAGTCAACAACAGTCTGGAGTAGATAACCAGTACATCCCAGTCAACAACAGTCTGGAGTAGATAACCAGTACATCCCAGTCAACAACAGTCTGGAGTAGATAACCAGTACATCCCAGTCAACAACAGTCTGGAGTAGATAACCAGTACATCCCAGTCAACAACAGTCTGGAGTAGATAACCAGTACATCCCAGTCAACAACAGTCTGGAGTAGATAACCAGTACATCCCAGTCAACAACAGTCTGAAATAGATAACCAGTACATCCCAGTCAACAACAGTCTGGAGTAGATAACCAGTACATCCCAGTCAACAACAGTCTGGAGTAGATAACCAGTACATCCCAGTCAACAACAGTCTGGAGTAGATAACCAGTACATCCCAGTCAACAACAGTCTGGAGTAGATAACCAGTACATCCCAGTCCCAGTCAACAACAGTCTGTAGTAGATAACCAGTACATCCCAGTCAACAACAGTCTGGAGTAGATAACCAGTACATCCCAGTCAACAACAGTCTGTAGTAGATAACCAGTACATCCCAGTCAACAACAGTCTGTAGTAGATTGGATGGAAAATATAGATTTTAATCAATTAAAAAATGGAAGCCTTTTCTTCTGACCCTCCCAAGACAAGGACAGATGTAATTCAGTTGAATGGGTTATTCCTGGAGCAATCGTTAGGGAGACACCCCTGAGACCACGCACACACACACACACACATGCACACACACACACACACACACACACACACACACACACACACACACACACACACACACACACACACACACACACACACACACACACACACACACACACACACGCAGCGATCGTTTGGGAGACACTCCTGAGATCCCTGGAGAACAATTAACCGGAGGGGAGTTGAGTTTCCTTGACCCCTAAAACGTGTGTGATTGAGAGTGTGTGAGAGTGAGTGTGTTGTGTGTGTGTGTGAGAGTGTGTGTGTGTGTGTGAGGCAGATGGCCAGAGGAACTGAAGGATCATCTTTAGGAGGAGGAAAAAGGAGGTGAGGAGGAGGAGGGGGAGGAGGAGGTGGAGAAAGAGGGGGATGCCGTTAGGGACTGAAAGGTTACTGTAAGTGTAACATTTATCTCCTTTATGCCGAGAGGTCCCACAGGACCATCATAATAAATCACTGTTCAGAGAGAGAGAGACTAGGTCCTCTACCACTTAGAAAGTCTATAGCAGAGCAACAAGTCCATATGGTGGGGTGGAGTAGAGTTCACCACGGAGAAATACTGTTTACTGGTTCACTGCTTCACTGTGGAAGTGGATAAATACTGTTTACTGGTTCACTGGTTCACTGCTTCACTGTGGAGTGGATAAATACTGTTTACTGGTTCACTGCTTCACTGTGGAGTGGATAAATACTGTATTAGGGGATATTATATACAGCGGATAAATACTGTATTAGGGGAGATTGTATCCAGCGGATAAATACTGTATTAGGGGAGATTGTATACAGCGGATAAATACTGTATTAGGGGAGATTGTATCCAGCGGATAAATACTGTATTAGGGGAGATTATATAGGAGAAATGACAGCAGGTACTGTACAAACAGAAGCAATGCACGCTGAGGAACGGACATCTGTAGATGCACACACACGCACACACACACACACACACACACACACACACACCACACACACGCACACACGCACACACACACACACACACACACACACACACACACAACGCACATACCAAGGAGCAGTGTTTTCCCTAGTCTAGCAGAGCACAGTATATCCCCAGAGTGAGCCAGAGGTCACCAGGTCACAGAGCAGGTTGTTGTGGTCTAGTAGCTAATTAGCTTTTACAGGAGAGGCCTTAGGATCTGGGTTACACACACACACACACTGCCGGGTCATCCATACACTAGCTGCCTCTGATAAACACACACTCAGGGCTCGACGAGACGGTAACGCCCCGCAGCAGAACTCATTTAGCTGTGTTGTTTTTTTTATCTTTAATGTGAAAACAGAACAACACAACAGAACAACAGATAAGCAGCGTGAGACATCGGTGTGTTGGTGTGACGTCGGTGTGTGTGTGAGAGATGTCGGGGGTGTGTGTGTGTGTGTGTGAGATGTCGGGGGGGTGTGTGTGTGTGAGAAGTCGGTGTGTGTGTGTGTGTGTGTGTGTGTGTGTGTGTGTGTGTGAAGTCGGTGTGTGTGTGTGAGAGATGTCGGGGGGGGGTGTGTGTGTGTGTGAGATGTCGGGGTGTGTGTGTGTGTGTGTGTGTGAAGTCGGTGTGTGTGTGAGAGATGTCGGGGGGTGTGTGTGTGTGTGTGGAAGTCGGTGTGTGTGTGTGTGAGATGTCGGGGGGTGTGTGTGTGTGTGTGTGTGTCGGGGGGGTGTGTGTGTGTGAGTGTGGGGTGTGTGTGTGTGTGTGAGATGTCGGGGGGGTGTGTGTGTGTGAGATGTCGGGGAACAGTGTGCTGTCGTGTGTGTGAGATGTCGGGGGGGTGTGTGTGTGTGTGTGTGTGTGAGATGTGGGGGTGTGTGTGTGTGTGTGTGAGATTAATGTGTGTGTGAGATGTCGGGGTGTGTGTGTGTGTGTGTGTGTGTGTGTGTGTGTGTGTGTGTGAGAGAGAGAGAGAGAGCTGTCAGTGTTAACTCCACAACATAACTCCACAACAGAACAGCGTCCAGCTGTCGACTAGCTGTACCTCCACAGCTGGGAAGAAGAATTAACAACACAAAACAAACACAACAAGCTGCTTAATAAGTTCATAGTTAATAAGTTAACAGTTAATAAGTTATAGGTTAATAGTTAATAAATTAACAGTTAACAGTTAATAAGTGAATAGTTAATAAGTGCATAGATAATAAGTTAGTTAATAAGTTAACAGTTAATAATTCAAAGTGAATAATTAATACGTTTATATTTAATAGATAATAAGTTAGTTAATAAGTTAATAGTTAATATTGCATAGCTGTTCAGAGGGATGTGTAGCGCCAGAACGCATCACCCTGTGAGACAGTAACAGAGACGAGGTATTTCTCCTAACGTCTCAGAGCTAATAATGGAATGTTGTCTGAGACTCAGGGATGATCACACTGGATAAAACACTAGCAGAGGCTGCACTTCCTTATTTCTTCATTCATTCACATCTTTCTCACCCAGTTTCTCCCAGCACTGTGATGAAACGACTGCTTTCGCTAGGGAAGGATGTGGTTGGTTTAAAGTTTACACTACGGAAAGCTGTGGTTTCATCAACTTTCTACAAGACTACCTATATTACCCTCATTAGCCACAAACACACCAACCATAACACACAGACTAACAGAATCCACCAACTGGAGTAGAAACCCAACAGGAGCAAGAGGAGCTGGGTAAATATATAACGCTTCCTCCACGTGTCCCTTTTTCCTTGACAGTGCACTACTTTGGATCAAAGCCCTATGGGTCCTGGTCAAAGGAAGCACACTATAAAGAAAATAGGGCTCCATTTGGACCACCCTCTGACTTGTTGTGGTTGGTGGAGGACCGGGGGGGTCGGGGACGGGGACGGGTGGGGGTCAGATGGTGCTTCCATCCTTTCTGCATAAACCTCAGAACATCAGCCGGCTGTGTGTGTGTGTGTGTGTGTGTGTGTAGGAGGAGGATGTGTGTGTAGGAGGAGGATGATGTGTGTGTAGGAGGAGGATGTGTGTGTAGGAGGAGGATGTGTGTGTGATGTGTGTGTAGGAGGAGGATGTGTGTGTGTGTGTGTGTAGGAGGATGTGTGTGTGTAGGAGGAGGATGTGTGTGTAGGAGGAGGATGTGTGTGTGTGTGTGTGTAGGTGTGTAGGAGGAGGATGTGTGTGTGTAGGAGGAGGATGTGTGTGTGTGTGTGTGATGTGTGTGTAGGAGGAGGATGTGTGTGTAGGAGGAGGATGTGTGTGTGTAGGAGGAGGATGTGTGTGTAGGAGGAGGTGTGTGTGTGTAGGAGGAGGATGTGTGTGTAGGAGGAGGATGTGTGTGTGTAGGAGGAGGATGTGTGTGTGTAGGAGGAGGATGTGTGTGTGTGTAGGAGGAGGATGTGTGTGTGTAGGAGGAGGATGTGTGTGTGTGTAGGAGGAGGATGTGTGTGTGTGTGTGGAGGAGGAGGATGTGTGTGTGTGGAGGAGGAGGATGTGTGTGTGTGTGTGTAGGAGGAGGATGTGTGTGTGTGTGTGTGTAGGAGGAGGATGTGTGTGTGTGTGTGTGTGTGTGTAGGAGGAGGAGGATGTGTGTGTGTGTAGGAGGAGGATGTGTGTGTGTGTAGGAGGAGGATGTGTGTGTGTGTGTGTGTGTGTAGGAGGAGTATGATGTGTGTGTGGGAGGAGGAGGATGTGTGTGTGTGTGTGTGGGAGGAGGAGGATGTGTGTGTAGGAGGAGGATGTGTAGGAGGATGTGTAGGAGGATGTGTGTGTGTAGGAGGAGGATGTGTGTGTAGGAGGAGGATGTGTGTGTGTAGGAGGAGGATGTGTGTGTAGGAGGAGGATGTGTAGGAGGATGTGTGTGTGTAGGAGGAGGAGGATGTGTGTGTAGGAGGAGGAGGATGTGTGTGTAGGAGGAGGATGTGTGTGTAGGAGGATGTGTAGGAGGATGTGTAGGAGGATGTGTGTGTGTAGGAGGAGGAGGATGTGTGTGTGTAGGAGGATGTGTGTGTGTGTGTAGGAGGAGGAGGATGTGTGTGTAGGAGGAGGATGTGTGTGTAGGAGGAGGATGTGTGTGTGTGTGTAGGAGGATGTGTGTGTGTGTGTAGGAGGAGGATGTCTGTGTGTGTAGGAGGAGGATGTGTGTGTAGGAGGATGTGTGTGTAGTAGGGTACTATGGAGTAGAAAGGTTTCAGACTTATTATCGGTGCTATGGCAACAACCAATCCGTCCCCAATAGCACCCTACTCCCTATATAGTGCACTACTCTTGACCAAAGCCCTACGGGAGTTGTTGAAAACTATTTCGTACCGTGACACCCTAACCCTCTCCCCCCTCCATCTCCCTCCATCTCTCTCTCTCCCTCCATCTCTCTCTCCCCCTTCATCCATCTCTCTCCCCCTCCATCTCTCTCCCCCTCCACCTCTCTCTGCCCCTCCACCTCTCTCTGCCCCTCCACCTCTCTCTCCCTCCATCTCTCTCTCCCCTTCATCCACTCTCCCACCTCCATCTCTCTTCCCCCTCCATCTCTCTCCCCCCTCCATCTCTCTTCCCCCTCCATCTCTCTCCCCCCCTTCATCTCTCTCCCCCCTCCATCTCTCCCCCCCCCCCTCTCCCCCCCCCTCTCCAAAGCTACCAGAGCTCTTCTCTAAGTGTGATTATGGAGTAGTGGAAAATTAAACTATAGAAAGGGTCAGAACATAGAACTGTATTCATAACACAAACTGCCAGGCAATTTACCCTCAGTAAACAGCTTGAACAAGAGATCCACACAGAAAGAGAGGGAGAGGAGGAGAGGAGTGATAAATAAAAGATGGCAGGGGAGAGAATACGTAAGGGGGCAGTCGTCACGCACCAACGGTTCAACTAATCATGTATACAAGGTCAGTTTCAGACAGAGCCCATGCTAGCTAGCAGGCCAGCCTGGCCCCCAAAGACACACACAGACACTATGGCCAATGACTGACACAGTAATGGAAGGCCAACCTGCAGGCCAATGACTGACACAGTAATGGAAGGCCAACCTGCAGGCCAATGACTGACACAGTAGTGGAAGGCCAACCTGCAGGCTGATAACTGACACAGTAATGGAAGGCCAACCTGCAGGCTAATGACTGACACAGTAGTGGAAGGCCAACCTGCAGGCCAATAACTGACACAGTAATGGAAGGCCAACCTGCAGGCCAATGACTGACACAGTAATGGAAGGCCAACCTGCAGGCTAATGACTGACACAGTAATGGAAGGCCAACCTGCAGGCTAATGACTGACACAGTAATGGAAGGCCAACCTGCAGGCCAATGACTGACACAGTAATGGAAGGCCAACCTGCAGGCCAATAACTGACACAGTAATGGAAGGCCAACCTGCAGGCTAATGACTGACACAGTAGTGGAAGGCCAACCTGCAGGCCAATGACTGACACAGTAATGGAAGGCCAACCTGCAGGCTAATGACTGACACAGTAATGGAAGGCCAACCTGCAGGCCAATGACTGACACAGTAATGGAAGGCCAACCTGCAGGCCAATGACTGACACAGTAATGGAAGGCCAACCTGCAGGCCAATGACTGACACAGTAATGGAAGGCCAACCTGCAGGCCAATGACTGACACAGTAATGGAAGGCCAACCTGCAGGCCAATGACTGACACAGTAATGGAAGGCCAACCTGCAGGCCAATGACTGACACAGTAATGGAAGGCCAACCTGCAGGCCAATGACTGACACAGTAATGGAAGGCCAACCTGCAGGCCAATGACTGACACAGTAATGGAAGGCCAACCTGCAGGCTAATGACTGACACAGTAATGGAAGGCCAACCTGCAGGCTAATAACTGACACAGTAATGGAAGGCCAACCTGCAGGCCAATGACTGACACAGTAATGGAAGGCCAACCTGCAGGCCAATGACTGACACAGTAATGGAAGGCCAACCTGCAGGCTAATAACTGACACAGTAGTGGAAGTGGTCGGTCGGTCGCTCTCTCTCTCTCTCTCTCTCTCTCTCTCTCTCTCTCTCTCTCTCTCTCTCTCTAAACGCTCTGCTCTAACCCAGTCCTGGCCCTCCCCCTCTCTCTCTCTCTCTCTCTCTCTCTCTCTCTCTCTCTCTCTCTCTCTCTCTCTCTCTCTCTCTCTGTCTCTCTCTCTCTGTCTCTCTCTCTCTCTCTCTCTCTCTCTCTCTCTCTCTCTGTCTCTCTCTCTCTCTCTCTCTCTCTCTCTGTCTCTCTCTCTCTCTCTCTGTCTCTCTCTCTCTCTCTCTCTCTCTCTCTCTCTCACACACACACACACACACACACAAACCGCTCTGCTCTAACCCAGTCCTGGGCCTCTCCTGGCCTTACACACACACACAACTCTGCCGTACTCTACACACAGGGGGGGGGGGATCACCACCAGCCAAGCGTTTGTGATATCTTTGAGAAGATTATAATCGTCATCAAGGGATCCCAACAGGTTCATGACCCCTCTGACAAAGTAGAAAACTGTGAGGAATAATCTTCACCACCCCTCCTCTCCTCCCAAACCCCCAGGCAGGAGTGGGTCTGTATTTCTGAGCTTTACATTCTTTTCACAGCTTAGCTAGGGCAAAATGGTTTCCAGTCTCTCTCTCTCCCTCCCTCCCTCCCTCCCTCCCTCCTCTCCTCCTCAGTGTACAGCCTGTACCAGAGAGACTGACATTTACACTAAACCAAACCACCGCACCATAACAAAAGGTATTTTGTATTTTTGCTTGTGAAACATTTTCTGACTGGGGAGAGGGGAAGGGAGCGAGGGCGGGAGAGAAGGAGGGAGGGGAGGGGGAGAAGGAGGGAGGGAGCAAGGGGGGAGAAGGAGGGAGGGAGCAAGGAGGGGAGGGAGGGAGGGTAGGAGGAGAAGGAGGGAGGGAGCAAGGAGGGGAGGAAGGGAGGGAGGGAGGGAGCAAGGAGGGGAGGGGAGAGAGAGAAGGAGGGAGGGAGCAAGGAGGGAGGGAAGGAGGGAGGGAGGGAGGGATTGAGGGAGGGAGGGATTGAGGGAGAGGGAGGGAGGGATTGAGGGAGGGAGGGAGGGATTGAGGGATGGATTGAGGGAGGGAGGGGAGGGAGGGATTGAGGGAGGGGAGGGAGGGAGGGAGGGAGAGAGAGACGTCAGGATTGGTCACAAGCCTCCTGTAGAATGCCACTAATGCATGGTGGCGAGTGGAGACGTTACCATACTGTGAGTCCTCTCTGTCTGCATGGGAGGGAGTCAGTCAGTCAGTCAGTCAGGGTGTCTAACTAGTGTATCTCCAGTCTGCATGGGAGGGAGTCAGTCAGTCAGTCAGGGTGTCTAACTAGTGTGTCTCCAGTCTGCATGGGAGGGAGTCAGTCAGTCAGTCAGGGTGTCTAACTAGTGTATCTCCAGTCTGCATGGGAGGGAGTCAGTCAGTCAGTCAGGGTGTCTAACTAGTGTGTCTCCAGTCTGCATGGGAGGGAGTCAGTCAGTCAGTCAGGGTGTCTAACTAGTGTGTCTCCAGTCTGCATGGGAGGGGAGTCAGTCAGTCAGTCAGGGTGTCTAACTAGTGTGTCTCCAGTCTGCATGGGAGGGAGTCAGTCAGTCAGTCAGGGTGTCTAACTAGTGTGTCTCCAGTCTGCATGGGAGGAGTCAGTCAGTCAGTCAGTCAGGGTGTCTAACTAGTGTGTCTCCAGTCTGCATGGGAGGGAGTCAGTCAGTCAGTCAGGGTGTCTAACTAGTGTGTATCTCCAGTCTGCATGGGAGGGAGTCAGTCAGTCAGTCAGGGTGTCTAACTAGTGTGTCTCCAGTCTGCATGGGAGGGAGTCAGTCAGTCAGTCAGGGTGTCTAACTAGTGTGTCTCCAGTCTGCATGGGAGGGAGTCAGTCAGTCAGTCAGGGTGTCTAACTAGTGTGTCTCCAGTCTGCATGGGAGGGAGTCAGTCAGTCAGTCAGGGTGTCTAACTAGTGTATCTCCAGTCTGCATGGGAGGGAGTCAGTCAGTCAGTCAGGGTGTCTAACTAGTGTGTCTCCAGTCTGCATGGGAGGGAGTCAGTCAGTCAGTCAGGGTGTCTAACTAGTGTGTCTCCAGTCTGCATGGGAGGGAGTCAGTCAGTCAGTCAGTCAGGGTGTCTAACTAGTGTATCTCCAGTCTGCATGGGAGGGAGTCAGTCAGTCAGTCAGGGTGTCTAACTAGTGTGTCTCCAGTCTGCATGGGAGGGGAGAGTCAGTCAGTCAGGGTGTCTAACTAGTGTATCTCCAGTCTGCATGGGAGGGAGTCAGTCAGTCAGTCAGTCAGGGTGTCTAACTAGTGTGTCTCCAGTCTGCATGGGAGGGAGTCAGTCAGTCAGTCAGGGTGTCTAACTAGTGTGTCTCCAGTCTGCATGGGAGGGGGAGTCAGTCAGTCAGTCAGGGTGTCTAACTAGTGTGTCTCCAGTCTGCATGGGAGGGAGTCAGTCAGTCAGTCAGGGTGTCTAACTAGTGTGTCTCCAGTCTGCATGGGAGGGGGAGTCAGTCAGTCAGTCAGGGTGTCTAACTAGTGTGTCTCCAGTCTGCATGGGAGGGAGTCAGTCAGTCAGTCAGGGTGTCTAACTAGTGTGTCTCCAGTCTGCATGGGAGGGAGTCAGTCAGTCAGTCAGTCAGTCAGGTGTCTAACTAGTGTGTCTCCAGTCTGCATGGGAGGGAGTCAGTCAGTCAGTCAGGGTGTCTAACTAGTGTGTCTCCAGTCTGCATGGGAGGGAGTCAGTCAGTCAGTCAGGGTGTCTAACTAGTGTATCTCCAGTCTGCATGGGAGGGAGTCAGTCAGTCAGTCAGGGTGTCTAACTAGTGTGTCTCCAGTCTGCATGGGAGGGAGTCAGTCAGTCAGTCAGGGTGTCTAACTAGTGTGTCTCCAGTCTGCATGGGAGGGAGTCAGTCAGTCAGTCAGGGTGTCTAACTAGTGTGTCTCCAGTCTGCATGGGAGGGAGTCAGTCAGTCAGTCAGGGTGTCTAACTAGTGTATCTCCAGTCTGCATGGGAGGGGTCAGTCAGTCAGTCAGTCAGGGTGTCTAACTAGTGTGTCTCCAGTCTGCATGGGGAGGGAGTCAGTCAGTCAGTCAGGGTGTCTAACTAGTGTGTCTCCAGTCTGCATGGGAGGGAGTCAGTCAGTCAGTCAGGGTGTCTAACTAGTGTATCTCCAGTCTGCATGGGAGGGAGTCAGTCAGTCAGTCAGGGTGTCTAACTAGTGTATCTCCAGTCTGCATGGGAGGGAGTCAGTCAGTCAGTCAGGGTGTCTAACTAGTGTGTCTCCAGTCTGCATGGGAGGGAGTCAGTCAGTCAGTCAGGGTGTCTAACTAGTGTGTCTCCAGTCTGCATGGGAGGGAGTCAGTCAGTCAGTCAGTCAGGGTGTCTAACTAGTGTGTCTCCAGTCTGCATGGGAGGGAGTCAGTCAGTCAGTCAGGGTGTCTAACTAGTGTATCTCCAGTCTGCATGGGAGGGAGTCAGTCAGTCAGTCAGGGTGTCTAACTAGTGTATCTCCAGTCTGCATGGGAGTCAGTCAGTCAGTCAGTCAGGGTGTCTAACTAGTGTGTCTCCAGTCTGCATGGGAGGGAGTCAGTCAGTCAGTCAGGGTGTCTAACTAGTGTGTCTCCAGTCTGCATGGGAGGGAGTCAGTCAGTCAGTCAGTCAGTCAGGGTGTCTAACTAGTGTATCTCCAGTCTGCATGGGAGGGAGTCAGTCAGTCAGTCAGGGTGTCTAACTAGTGTGTCTCCAGTCTGCATGGGAGGGAGTCAGTCAGTCAGTCAGGGTGTCTAACTAGTGTGTCTCCAGTCTGCATGGGAGGGAGTCAGTCAGTCAGTCAGGGTGTCTAACTAGTGTGTCTCCAGTCTGCATGGGAGGGAGTCAGTCAGTCAGTCAGTTAGGGTGTCTAACTAGTGTGTCTCCAGTCTGCATGGGAGGGAGTCAGTCAGTCAGTCAGGGTGTCTAACTAGTGTGTCTCCAGTCTGCATGGGAGGGAGTCAGTCAGTCAGTCAGGGTGTCTAACTAGTGTATCTCCAGTCTGCATGGGAGGGAGTCAGTCAGTCAGTCAGGGTGTCTAACTAGTGTGTCTCTAGGATCCTGTTAGAGTGGAGTTGAAACAGAGGCTACGCAGCTTCCAGTCAGTAAAGCTGTTCTCTGCTGTGATTCGTCAGTGTACAGCTGTAGCCAGGCTCTGTGTAGTGCCTGTTGCTATGGTGAGGAGGGGAGGGGAGGGGACTGCTTTGTGTGGCAGCAGCAGATCAGCGGCAGTGGCTTTGAGACCTGGGAGGTAGCAGTGATGTGTGTGTGTGTGTGTGTGTGTGTGTGTGGACAGATCAGTGTCGGTGGCTTTCTATTTAACCTTTATTTTAACAGGGATGACATAGGTCTCTTTAACAGGGATGACATAGGTCTCTTTTACAGGGATGACATAGGTCTCTTTTACAGGGATGACATAGGTCTATTTAACAGGGATGACATAGGTCTCTTTAACAGGGATGACATAGGTCTCTTTAACAGGGATGACATAGGTCTATTTAACAGGGATGACATAGGTCTCTTTAACAGGGACGACATAGGTCTCTTTAACAGAGATGACATATGTCTCTTTTACAGGGATGACATAGGTCTCTTTAACAGGGATGACATAGGTCTCTTTAACAGGGATGACATAGGTCTCTTTAACAGAGATGACATATGTCTCTTTTACAAATGATCCATATACATACAACATAAATATACACATTACACCTAAACTATATATACACTGAACAAAAAATAAACAATTTGACTGAGTTACAGTTCATATAAGAAAATCAGTCAATTGAAGTAAATTCATTAGGTCCTAATCTATGGATTTCACATGACTGGGCAGGGGCGCAGCCATGGGAGGGCATAGGCCCACCCACTTTGAAGCCAGGACCGGCCAATCAGAATGAGTTTTTTTTTCCCACCAAAAGGGCTTTATAACAGACAGAAATACTCCGTTTCATCAGCTGTCCGGGTGGCTGGTCTCAGACGATCCCGCAGGTGAAGAAGCCGGATGTGGAGGTCCTGGGTCTGTGGTTGTGAGGCCGGATGGACGTACTGCCAAATTCTCTAAAACGACGTTGGAGGCGGCTTATGGTAGAGAAATTAGATTTCAATTCTCTGGCGACAGCTCTGGTGGACATTCCCGCAGTCAGCATGCCAATTGCACGCCCCCTCAAAACTTGAGACATCTGTGGCATTGTGTTGTGTGACAAAACTCCACATTTTAGAGTGCCATTTTATTATCCCCAGCACAAGGTGCACCTGTGTAATGATCATGCTGTTTAATCTGCTTCTTGATATGCCACAGCTGTCAGGTGGATGGATTATCTTGGCGAAAAGAGAAATGCTCACTAACAGGGATGTAAACAAATTTGCGCACAAAATTTGAGAGAAATATTTTTTTATGCGTACGGAAAACGTATGGGATCTTTTATTTCAGCTCATGAAACGTGGGACCAACATTTTACATGTTGCGTTTATATTTTGGTTCAGTGTACTGTGTATATACACACATTCAAATACAAAAACACAGTCATGGGAAGCACAAATAAAACATCACAAAATCCCCCAAAATCAACTGTTACGTTCCTCCACAAATAGGGAGTAGTGCTATGTGTGTGTGTGTGTGTGTGTGTGTGTGTGTGTGTGTGTGTGTGTGTGTGTCTGTGTGTGTGTGTGTGTGTGTACAGATCAGTGACAGAGGCTTTGAGACCTGGGAGGGAGTAGTGTTTATACTGTCAGGCTGACTTCAGATGAGACAAAGCACTGATGGAACCTAGTGTTCTCTGAGAGATGTTAGACCTGGTAACAGTGTGACCTGTCTGGGAGTCTTCAGTGTGTTTCCAGAGATCTGAGAGACTTTTGACTGCGATTCACCAAACATTGAAGCCTTTTTCACTCAGACTCTTTGAGTGAGTGTGTGTGTTAGCGGCATTAAGTAGTAGAGAGGAGGTACACTCTGGGAACAGGTATTGGTTGGCCCACAGAGAGGTAAACTCTGGGAACAGCTATTGGTTGGCCCACATAGAGGTAAAGTCTGTGAACAGGTATTGGTTGGCCCACAGAGAGGTAAAACTATTGGGGCCGAGACAGGTAGGTATTGGTTGGCCCACAGAGAGGTAAACTCTGGGAACAGGTATTGGTTGGCCCACATAGAGAGGTAAAGTCTGGTGAACAGGTATTGGTTGGCCCAGGTATTGGTTGGCCCATATAGGTCAACTCTGGGAACAGGTATTGGTTGGCCCACAGACAGGTCAACTCTGGGAACAGGTATTGGTTGGCCGACATAGAGAGGTAAAGTCTGTGAACAGGTATTGGTTGGCCCACAGATAGGTCAACTCTGGGAACAGGTATTGGTTGGCCCACATAGAGAGGTAAACTCTGGGAACAGGTATTGGTTGGCCCACACAGAGAGGTAAACTCTGGGAACAGGTATTGGTTGGCCCACATAGAGGTCAACTGGCCCACAGAGAGAGGTAAAGTCTGGGGTATTGGTTGGCCCACAGAGAGGTCAACTCTGGGAACAGGTATTGGTTGGCCCACATAGAGGTCAACTCTGGGAACAGGTATTGGTTGGCCCACATAGAGAGAGAGAAACTCTGGGAACAGCTATTGGTTGGCCCACAGAGAGGTGTAAACTCTGGGAACAGGAATTGGTTGGCCCACAGAGAGAGGTAAACTCTGTGAACAGGTATTGGTTGGCCCACAGAGAGAGAGAGAGAGAGAGAGAAACTCTGGGAACAGGTATTGGTTGGCCCACGGAGAGATGTAAACTCTGGGAACATGATAAGTTGGCCCACATATTTCTCTCCAGTATGAGTTGTTAAGGATGGATCAGCCACATGATGCTCTGCCCTGAGCACACCACAGGAGGCCTGTATCTCTCTCTCTCCTTCCCCCCATCCTGCTGCACAGTGGTGAGAGGGCATGCTGAGAGAGAAAGCAACAGATAAACCCAGACACCTCATCTCTTCTCCTCTTTCTACACCTGGGGTGCAGCTGTCTCTTTCACTCTCTCTCTACCTCTCGCTCCCTTCGCACCTCTCTCTCTCTCACTTTCTCTCTCTCACTTTCTCTCTCTCTCACTTTCTCGCACCTGTCTCTCTCTCTCTCTCTCTCACACTTTCTCTCTCTCTCTCTCTCTCTCTCTCACTTTCTCTCTCTCTCTCTCTCTCTCTCTCACTTTCTCTCTCTGTCTCTCTCTCTCTCTCTCTCTCTCTCTCTCTCTCTCTCTCTCTCTCACTTTCTCTCTCTCTCTCTCTCTCTCACTTCTCTCTCTCTCTTCGCTCCTCTCTCTCTCTTCGCTCCTCTCTCTCTCTCTCTCAGCATGCTACAGGTTCACTGCGTTCTAGGATGCAACAGGTCTAGATGTTCTCAATGCCAGATCTGCTGGTGTTCTGAATAAATAAACAGTTTTCTGTTGTATTCTAGAGAAGCCATGACAGTAATACTGCAGGAGGGTTTGAGTGAAACAACAGCCCTTTGTGTCTGTGTGGGTAGAAGCATGTGTGTTTTGTGGCTAAACCCACTGAAGTATCAGTGTCTTCTTAATGAAAGTGAGTGATTTGACACAGTGAGTATTTATCAAGCCCCCTTCTAACGACCACAAGAACCTAATTACTAAGATAATAATTACATCCAGCCTAATCTGGATTCTCTCTCTCTCTCTCTCTCTCTCTCTCTCTCTCTCTCTCTCTCTCTCTCTCTCTCTCTCTCTCTCTCTCTCTCTCTCTCTCTCTCTCTCTCTCTCTCTCTCTCTCTCTCTACGTGCTTTCTCCGTGTTAGATGAACATTGGGAATAGAATAGTTAATCTCTTCATCTGAGAGGAGTGAATCCAATTGACCTCCGCTGCATTAGGAGTAATTGCTTTCTCCTCCAGCCTCATTTTATAACATAGTGACATGACACATACACAGACAAAACACACACACACACACACACAGACACACACACACACACAGACACACACACACAGACAACACACACACACACAAACACACACACTCACACACAGAGTTTCATCAGAGAGGCTGATTATGACACACAGGTGAGGACATTGACTGTCAGGTACAGAACAGTATCTGATGGTTCTAACCTGCTTTGACTGTCAGGTACAGAACAGTATCTGATGGTTCTAACCTGCTTTGACTGTCAGGTACAGAACAGTATCTGATGGTTCAGGTACAACCTGCTTTGACTGTCAGGTACAGAACAGTATCTGATGGTCCTAACCTGCTTTGACTGTCAGGTACAGAACAGTATCTGATGGTTCTAACCTGCTTTGACTGTCAGGTACAGAACAGTATCTGATGGTCCTAACCTGCTTTGACTGTCAGGTACAGAACAGTATCTGATGGTCCTAACCTGCTTTGACTGTCAGGTACAGAGAGTACAGTAATCTGATGGTACCTAACAGTATCTGATGGTCCTAACCTGCTTTGACTGTCAGCTACAGAACAGTATCTGATGGTCCTAACCTGCTTTGACTGTCAGGTACAGAACAGTATCTGATGGTCCTAACCTGCTTTGACTGTCAGGTACAGAACAGTATCTGATGGTCCTAACCTGCTTTGACTGTCAGGTACAGAACAGTATCTGATGGTTCTAACCTGCTTTGACTGTCAGGTACAGAACAGTATCTGATGGTTCTAACCTGCTTTGACTGTCAGGTACAGAACAGTATCTGATGGTCCTAACCTGTTTAACCTTTGACTGTCAGGTACAGAACAGTATCTGATGGTACTAACCTGCTTTGACTGTCAGTGTACAGAACAGTATCTGATGGTTCTAACCTGCTTTGACTAGTGTACCTACACCCTGATGGTTCTAACCTTAATTGGTACAGGTACACCCTGTTCCCTTTCTAGTGTACTAGACCCAGTTCCCTTTATGGTTGTACTGCACCCTGCCTTTCTAGTGTCCAGCACCCTGATCAGTTCTAACCTGCACCCTGTTCCTGTCAGGTACAGAACAGTATCTGATGGTGTCCTACACCTTTGACTGTCAGTGTACTAACCCAGTATCTGATAGTGTCCTACACCCTGCTTTGACTGTCTAGGTACACAACAGTTCCCTTGATGGTACTCTAACCTGTTCCCTTTAGTGTACTACAACCCTGTTCCCTTTCTAGTGTCCTACACCCTGTTCCCTTTCTAACCTACCTGTTCCCTTTCTAGTGTACAGAACAGTATCTTTCTAGTGGTCCTAACCTGTTCCCTTTGACTGTACTACAGAACTGTTCCCTGATAGTGTCTAACCCTGTTCCCTTTCTAGTGTCTCTAACCCTGTACCCTTTCTAGTATCTGATGGTTCTAGTGTCCTGCACCTTTGTTCCCTTTCTAGTGTACAGAACACCCTGTTCCCTTGATAGGTACTCACCCTGTTCCCTTTCTAGTGTCCACATCCCTGTTCCCTTTCTGTGGTACTACACCCTGTTCCCTTTCTAGTGTACAGCACCCTGTTCCCTGATAGTGTCCTACACCCTGCTTTCCCTTTCTAGGTACAGAACAGTTATCTGATAGTGTCTAACCTGCTTTGAGTGTCAGGTACAGAACAGTATCTAGTGTGCTCTAACCTGCTTTGACTGTCAGTGTACAGAACAGTATCTTGATAGTGTCCTAACCTGCTGTTGACTTTCAGTGTACAGAACTGTTCCCTTTCTAGTGTACTAACCTGCTTTCCCTTACAGAACAGTGTCCTACACCCTGTTCCTTTCTAGTGTACTCTATCCCTGTTCCCTTTCTACTGTACTACACCCTGTTCCCTTTCTAGATGGTACACCCTGTTGACTTTCTAGTGTACTACAACCCTGTTCCCTTTCTAGTGTACTACACACCCTGTTCCCTTTCTAGTGTACTACACCCTGTTCCTTTTCTAGTGTACTACACCCTGTTCCCTTTCTAGTGTACTACACCCTGTTCCCTTTCTAGTGTACTACACCCTGTTCCCTTTCTAGTGTACTAGAACCCTGTTCCCTTTATAGTGTACTACACCCTGTTCCCTTTCTAGTGTCCTACACCCTGTTCCCTTTCTAGTGTACTCTACCCTGTTCCCTTTCTAGTGTACTGCACCCTGTTCCCTTTCTAGTGTCCTACACCCTGTTCCCTTTCTAGTGTCCTACACCCTGTTCCCTTTCTAGTGTACTGCACCCTGTTCCCTTTCTAGTGTCCTACACCCTGTTCCCTTTCTAGTGTACTCTACACCCTGTTCCCTTTCTAGTGTACTGCACCCTGTTCCCTTTCTAGTGTACTCTACCCTGTTCCCTTTCTAGTGTACTACACCCTGTTCCCTTTCTAGTGTCCTACACCCTGTTCCCTTTCTAGTGTACTACACCCTGTTCCCTTTCTAGTGTACTACACCCTGTTCCCTTTCTAGTGTACTACACCCTGTTCCCTTTCTAGTGTACTACACCCTGTTCCCTTTCTAGTGTACTGCACCCTGTTCCCTTTCTAGTGTCCTACACCCTGTTCCCTTTCTAGTGTACTACACCCTGTTCCCTTTCTAGTGTACTACACCCTGTTCCCTTTCTAGTGTCCTACACCCTGTTCCCTTTCTAGTGTACTACACCCTGTTCCCTTTCTAGTGTACTACACCCTGTTCCCTTTCTAGTGTCCTACACCCTGTTCCCTTTCTAGTGTACTCTACCCTGTTCCCTTTCTAGTGTACTACACCCTGTTCCCTTTCTAGTGTCCTACACCCTGTTCCCTTTCTAGTGTACTACACCCTGTTCCCTTTCTAGTGTACTACACCCTGTTCCCTTTCTAGTGTACTACACCCTGTTCCCTTTCTAGTGTACTCTACCCTGTTCCCTTTCTAGTGTACTACACCCTGTTCCCTTTCTAGTGTACTACACCCTGTTCCCTTTCTAGTGTACTACACCCTGTTCCCTTTCTAGTGTACTGCACCCTGTTCCCTTTCTAGTGTACTGCACCCTGTTCCCTTTCTAGTGTCCTACACCCTGTTCCCTTTCTAGTGTACTCA
Organism: Coregonus suidteri; assembly: GCA_036851935.1. Classification (NCBI taxonomy): domain Eukaryota; kingdom Metazoa; phylum Chordata; class Actinopteri; order Salmoniformes; family Salmonidae; genus Coregonus; species Coregonus suidteri. The sequence continues at coordinate 79,877,173 of CM072220.1, forward strand.
CCCTGTTCCCTTTCTAGTGTCCTACACCCTGTTCCCTTTCTAGTGTACTACACCCTGTTCCCTTTCTAGTGTACTACACCCTGTTCCCTTTCTAGTGTCCTACACCCTGTTCCCTTTCTAGTGTACTACACCCTGTTCCCTTTCTAGTGTCCTACACCCTGTTCCCTTTCTAGTGTACTACACCCTGTTCCCTTTCTAGTGTACTACACCCTGTTCCCTTTCTAGTGTACTGCACCCTGTTCCCTTTCTAGTGTACTACACCCTGTTCCTTTTCTAGTGTACTACACCCTGTTCCCTTTCTAGTGTCCTACACCCTGTTCCCTTTCTAGTGTACTACACCCTGTTCCCTTTCTAGTGTACTGCACCCTGTTCCCTTTCTAGTGTCCTACACCCTGTTCCCTTTCTAGTGTCCTACACCCTGTTCCCTTTCTAGTGTACTACACCCTGTTCCCTTTCTAGTGTACTGCACCCTGTTCCCTTTCTAGTGTACTGCACCCTGTTCCCTTAATAAGGTACTGCACCCTGTTCCCTTTCTAGTGTCCTGCACCCTGTTCCCTTTCTAGTGTACTGCACCCTGTTCCCTTTCTAGGTACTGCACCCTGTTCCCTTTCTAGGGTAATGCACCCTGTTCCCTTTCTAGGGTAATGCACCCTGTTCCCTTTCTAGGGTAATGCACCCTGTTCAATTTCTAGTGTACTACTTTAGACCAGAGCCCCAAGAGTTATCAAACTTTTTGGGGCCGGGTACCCCTTTTGGGGCCGGGTACCCCTTTTGTGGCAGCAAATTCATCAGGGACCCCCTCAGTCAGAACACAACACTATACAAGACAGCTACTGCAGCAACTGAAATGACTGCAACACTCAAAGAGCTGCAGTCAGTTTCAGAGTGGGTGGCAAGGAATAAGTTAGTCCTAAATATTTCTAAAACTAAAAGCATTGTATTTGGGACAAATCATTCACTAAACCCTAAACCTCAACTAAATCTTGTAATGAATAATGTGGAAATTGAGCAAGTTGAGGTGACCTAAACTGCTTGGAGTAACCCTGGATTGTAAACTGTCATGGTCAAAACATATTGATACAACAGCAGCTAAGATGGGGAGAAAGTCTGTCCATAATAAAGCACTGCTCTACCTTCTTAACAGCACTATCAACAAGGCAGGTCCTACAGGCCCTAGTTTTGTCACACCTGGACTACTGTTCAGTCGTGTGGTCAGGTGACACAAAGAGGGACTCAGAACAGGGCAGCCCATCTGGGCCCTTAAATGTACATGGAAAGCTAACATCAATAACATGCCTGTCAATCTCTCCTGGCTCAAAGTGAAGGAGATTGACTTCCTCACTACTTGTATTTGTGAGAGGTATTGACATGCTGAATGCACCGAGCTGTCGCACAGCTCAGACACCCATGCATACCCCACAAGACACGCCACCAGAGGTCTCTTCACAGTCCCCAAGTCCAGAACAGACTATGGGAGGCGCACAGTACTACATAGAGCCATGACTACATGGAACTCTATTCCACATCAGGTAACTGATGCAAGCAGTAGAATCAGATTTTAAAAAACAGATAAAAAATACACCTTATGGAACAGCGGGGACTGTGAAGCAACACAAACACAGGCACAGACACATGCACACACACACACGATAACATACGCACTATACACACACGTACACATGGATGTTGTAGATATGTGGTAGTGGAGTATGTGCCTGAGGGCACACACTTAGTGTGTTGTGAATTCTGTTATGAATGTATTGTAATGGTTTTAAAATTGCCTTCATTTTGCTGGACCCCGGTAAGAGTAGCTGCTGCCTTGGCAACAACGAATGGGGATCCATAATAAATACAAATACAAACTCAAGTTGTATAAAAATAGCATACAAAGAGTTTAACTATGACTTGGGCAGTGAATGGCAGGAAGAACCAGGATCCATTTAAAGGCATTAGAAAGAACATTTAGCAGTTTTCAGGCTAATTTCCTGCAATTCTACACATTTCATCATGGGGCAGAAAGATGTTGTTGTTGCAGCTTTGAAGCTAACATCCTGCAATTCTACACATTTCATCATGGGGCAGAAAGATGTTGTTGTTGCAGCTTTGAAGCTAACATCCTGCAATTCTACACATTTTTTGCCATTAGGCAGAGAGAAAAGCTAACATCCTGTTTTACACATTTCATCATGGGACCGAGACATTTAAGTAAAAAAGCTAACATGTATAATTTCTGTGGAATACAAGAAGTACTGAGTTGTTAAATGCAGCTGGTAGAGAACATGGATAATTCTACCCATTTCACATGAGGGCAGAAACCATAAGCTTTGAGCTAACATCCTGCAATTCTACAGATTTCATCATGGGGGCAGAAAGATGTTGTTGTTGCAGCTTTGAAGCTAACATCCTGCCCTAGATTTTCATCATGGGCAGATGTTGTTGTTGTAGCTTTGAAGAACCAATCTACACATTTCATCAGGGGGCTAGATAGAGTTGGTGGCCAGCTTTGACAACACTGACTAGCACAGATTTCATCATGGGCAGAATGTTGGGCAGCTTTGAAGCTAACATCCTGTGACCCAAGACCCTCATGGGGTCACACTTGTTGTTGCAGCTTTGGAGCTAACATCCTCTGTGGAGATGGGGCAGAAAGATGTTTCTTCAGCTTTGAAGCTAACATCTCTGGAGCATTCTCCACATTTCATCATGGGGCAGAAAGCATCTTGTTGTTGCAGACTTTGAAGCTACACATTCCTGCAATTCTACACATTTCATCATGGGGCAGAAAGATGTTGTTGTTGCAGCTTTGAAGCTAACATCCTGCAATTCTACACATTTTGCCATTAGGCAGAGAGAAAACTTAGCAGTTTTAAACCTTCAATGACCGTACATTTAAGTAAAAAAATATATAATTTCTGGGGAATACAAGAAGTACTGAGTTGGAAAATGGATAACTGGTAGAGTACTATGGAAACCAATAACCCAGTGAGCCTCTCAGGCCCATGTTGCTCAGGGTTAAGAACATGCATTGTAGATTCATCATATTACATTGTATTGTTTGGAACCACCAAGACTCTTCCTAGAGCTGGCCGCCCGTACAAACTGACCAATCGGGGGAGAAGGGCCATGGTCAGGGAGGTGACCCAAGAACCTGATGGTCACACTGACAGAGCTCCAGAGTTCCTCTGTGGAGATGCAGAACCTTCCAGAATGACAACCATCTCTGCAAACACTCCACCAATCACGCCTTTATGGTAGATGGCCAGACGGAAGCCATTCCTCAGTAAAAGGCAGATGAAAGCCCGCATGGAGTTTGCCAGAAAGGCATCTTAAGACTCTCAGACCATGAGAGAGACATGCCAAGAGACGTCTGGAGGGAAACCTGGCATGGAGAGACGGAGAGATGGTGGTGGCAGCATCATGCTGTGGGGATAGAGAGAGCAGCAGAGATGGGAGACTAGTCAGGATTGAGAGAAAGATGAATGGAGTAAAGTACAGAGAGAGTCCTTGATGAAAATGCTCCAGAGACTAGAGAGATGGAGAGAGAGAGACAGGATGAAAAGATGGAGAGAGCCAAGACAATGGAGGAGTAGCTTCGGGACAAGAGGAAGGAGAGAGAGAGAGAGAGGAGAGAGAGAGAGAAGAGAGAGAGAGAGAGAGAGGAGAGAGAGAGAGAGAGAGAGAGAGAGAGGAATGGAGAGAGAAAGAGAGAGAATGGAGAGAGAGAGAGAGGAGTGGATGGAGAGATGGAGAGAGAGAGAGGAATGGAGAGAGATGGAGAGAGAGGAATAGAGAGAGAAAGAGAGGAATGGAGAGAGAGAGAGAGAGAGAGAGAGAGAGAGGAGAGAGAGAGAGAGAGAGAGAGAGAGAGAGGAAAAGTTCCAAAAGAATAGAGACATTTCAAACGTCATATTATGTCTATATACAGTGTTGTAACAATCTCTCTCTCTCTCTAAACCAAGTGAACTGCTTTTAAAAGAAGGGTCCACTTGGTGCTTTTCACTGATTAACACTACATGAAATGCACTCACCGTTAAAGTCATTCAAATAAATTCACCTCACACTGGGTTTCAGTTTAACTCACAGCTTTAATACCATCCCCCTCCCCGTGTTTCACTCCATACACCACGTAATTACCTGACATTATAATGGAATATCAAATGAATTATTGAATAATGGACTATTTGAGTGTATTTTAGCTCCCCTGTTTTATTATTCTGTAGTACAAAAAAAAAAAGTGCTCTAGATCTTTAGAAAGATCCTTCACTGTACAGTATCTGAGAGAACGTCATGTTTTATGGTTGGTGTGTGAAAAACATCCACAAACAGTTTCAGAGTAGGAGTTCTGATCTAGGATCAGTATTGCCTTTTAGAGCATAATGGATCAGATTACATGGACAGGGAGGATCTGGTCCCAGATCAGTAACACTACTCTGAGATGATTGATATATCTGGTCCCTGATTACATTGAGGACTACGTCTCTCTGCTCTGTGTTGCATCGCAGAAGACAGACCCCGGGGGTTTTCCTGTTACGTTGACAGACCCCGAGGGTTTTCCTGTTACGTTGACAGACAACGGGGGGTTTTCCTGTTACGTTGACAGACCCCGGGGGTTTTTCCTGTTACGTTGACAGACCCCGGGGGGGTTTTCCTGTTACGTTGACAGACCCCGGGGGTTTTCTGTTACGTTGACAGACCCCCGGGGGGTTTTCCTGTTACGTTGACAGACACCGGGGTTTTTTCCTGTTACGTTGACAGGGGGTTTTCCTGTTACGTTGACAGACTCCGGGGTTTTCCTGTTACGTTGACAGACCCCGGGGTTTTTCCTGTTACGTTGACAGACCCCCGGGGGTTTTCCTGTTACGTTGACAGACCCCGGGGGTTTTCCTGTTACGTTTGACAGACCCCGGGGGTTTTCCTGTTACGTTGACAGACCCCGGGGGGTTTTCCTGTTACGTTGACAGACCCCGGGGGTTTTCCTGTTACGTTGACAGACCCCCGGGGGTTTTCCTGTTACGTTGACAGACCCCGGGGGTTTTCCTGTTACGTTGACAGACCCCGGGGGTTTTCCTGTTACGTTGACAGACCCCGGGGGTTTTCCTGTTACGTTGACAGACCCCGGGGGTTTTCCTGTTACGTTGACAGACCCCGGGGGTTTTCCTGTTACGTTGACAGACCCCGGGGGTTTTCCTGTTACGTTGACAGACCCCGGGGTTTTCCTGTTACGTTGACAGACCCCGGGGGTTTTCCTGTTACGTTGACAGACCCCGGGGTTTTCCTGTTTACGTTGACAGACCCCGGGGGTTTTCCTGTTACGTTGACAGACCCCAGGGTTTTCCTGTTCGTTGACAGACCCCCGGGGGTTTTCCTGAGACGTTGACAGACCCCGGGGGTTTTCCTGTTACGTTGACAGACCCCAGGGGTTTTCCTGTTACGTTGACAGACCCCTGGGGGTTTTCCTGTTACGTTGACAGACCCCGGGGGGTTTTCCTGTTACGTTGACAGACCCCGGGGTTTTTCCTGTTACGTTGACAGACCCCGGGGGTTTTCCTGTTACGTTGACAGACCCCTGGGGGTTTTCCTGTTACGTTGACAGACCCCGGGGGTTTTTCCTGTTACGTTGACAGACCCGGGGGTTTTCCTGTTACGTTGACAGAACCCCGGGGGTTTTTCCTGTTACGTTGACAGACCCCGGGGGTTTTCCTGTTACGTTGACCGACCCCGGGGGTTTTCCTGTTACGTTGACAAACCCCGCGGGGGTTTTCCTGTTACGTTGACAGACCCCGGGGGTTTTTCCTGTTACGTTGACAGACCCCGGGGGTTTTTCCTGTTACGTTGACAGACCCCGGGGGTTTTCCTGTTACGTTTGACAGACCCCGGGGGTTTTCCTGTTACGTTGACAGACCCCCGGGGGTTTTCCTGTTACGTTGACAGACACACAGGCTTTTCCTGTTACGTGACAGACCCCGGGGGTTTTCCTGTTACGTTGACAGACACCGGGGTTTTTCCTGTTATGTAGACACCAGGGGTTTTCCTGTTACGTTGACAGACTCCGGGGTTTTCCTGTGACGTTGACAGACACTAAGGTTTTCCTGTTACGTTGACAGACACCAGGGTTTTCCTGTTTACGTTGACAGACACCTACTTTTTTCTATTTACGTTGACAGACACCAGGGTTTTCCTGTTACGTTGACAGACACCGGGGTTTTCCTGTTACGTTGACAGACACCAGGGTTTTCCTGTTACGTTTGACAGACACCAGGGTTTTCCTGTTACGTTGACAGAGACACCAGGGTTCCTGTTACGTTGATAGACACCAGGGTTTTCCTGTTATTTGAAAGACACCAGGGTTTTCCTGTTACGTTGACAGACACCAGGGTTTTCCTGTTATGTTGACAAGGACTTCAGTGGCTCCCATTTCACCAGGCCAGCCCAGTCACTGCCAACTGGTTAATGAACATAATCTGGCAGGTATCAGATGGTATCATGGACCAACTCCGGTCCACAGCTCAGAGAGATCATCATTAACTACCATAGGGAGGAGCATGCAGATCAGAACTAACACTGGATATTGCCTGGACATTCATGACACTACACATCATAGAACAGGTACTTTTTCCCTGTTAACTTTGTAGTAATCTCTCTCTCTCTCTCCCTCTATCTCTCTTCTTTCTCCCCCTTCCTCCCTTCCCCTCTCTCGCTCTTTCCCTCCCTAGTCCTCACCCCCCCCCCTCTATATTTCACTCTCTAGTCCTCTCCTCCCCCCTCTCTAGTCCTCTCCTCCCCCCTTCCCCTCTCTCTCTTTCCTTCTCTAGTCCTCTCCTCCCCCCTCTCTAGTTCCTCCCCCCCTTCCCTTCCCTCTCCATTTCCCCCCCTTCCCCTCTCGTTAGTTCCCCCCTTCCCTCTCTAGTCCCCCCCCCTTCCCTCTCTAGTCCCCTCCCTTCCCTCTCTAGTCCCCCCTTCCCTCTCTTGATCCCCCCCCTACCCTCTCTAGTTCCCTTCCCTCCCCTCCTCTCTAGTCCCCCCCTTCCCTCTCTAGTCCCCCCCCCTTCCCTCTCTAGTCCCCCCTTCCCTCTCTAGTCCCCCCCTTCCCTCTCTAGTCCCCCTCCCTTCCCTCTCTAGTTTCTTCCCTTCCCTCTCTTCTCCCCCCCTTCCCTTCCCTCTCTAGTCCCCCCCTTCCTCTCTGGTCTATTTATTCCCTTCCCTCTCTAGTCCCCCCCCTTTTCCCTTCCCTCTCTAGTCCCCCCCCTTCCCTCTCTAGTCCTCCCTTCCCTTCTCTAGTCCCCCCTCCCTTCCCTCTCTAGTCCCCCCTCCCTTCCCTCTCTAGTCTCCCCCCCTTCCCTCTCTAGTTCCCCCTTCCCTTCCCTCTCTAGTCCCCCCTTATTCTCCTCTCTAGTCCCCCCTCCTTCCCTCTCTATTCCCCCCCTTCCCTCTCTATTCTCCCCCTCCCTTCCCTCTCTAGTCCCCCTCCTCCTTCCTCTTCCCTCCTCTAGTCCCCCCTACTTTCTCTCTCTAGTATTCTCCCTTCCCTCTCTAGTTTCCCCTTCCCTCTCTCTCTATTTTCCCCCCCCCCCTTCCCTCTCTAGTCCCCCCCCCTTCCCTCTCTAGTTCTTCCCCTTTCCCTCTCTAGTTATTCTCCCTCTCTAGTCCCCTCTCTTTCCCTCTCTAGTCCCCCTTCCCTTCCCTCTCTAGTCCCCCCTCCTCTCTTCCCCTCTCTTCCTCTCTACTTTCTCCCTTCCCTCTCTAGTTCCCCTCCCTTCCCTCTCTAGTCCCCCCTCCTTCCCTCTCTAGTCCCCCCCTTCCCTCTCTAGTCCCCCCCCTCCTCTCTCTCCCCCCTCCCTCCTCTAGTCCCCCCTCCCTTCCCTCTCTATCCCCCCCTTCCTCTCTAGTTCCTACCCCCTTCCCTCTCTAGTCCTCCCCTCCCTCTCTACTTCCCCCCCTCCCTTCCCTCTCTAGTCCCCCTCCCTTCCTCTCTCTAGTTCCCCTTCCCTCTCTAGTACCCCTCCCTTCCCTCTCTAGTCCCCCCTGATCCCTCTCTCCCTTCTCTCTAGTTCCCTTCCCTCTCTAGTCCCCCCCTTCCTCTCTCTCTCCCCCTCCTTCCCTCTCTAGTACTTTTCCTGGTCTATCCCCCCTCCCTCCCTCTCTAGTTCTCTACTTCCCTCTCTGGTCTATTTCCCTCTCTCTAGTCCCCCCCTTCCTTCTCTCTCTAGTCCCCTTCCATCTCTCTCTAGTCCCCCATTCTCCTCCTAGTTCTCTCTCTATAGTTTCCCCTATTCTCCTTCTCTAGTCCCCCTCCTTCTCTCTGGTCCTCTCTAGTCCCCCCCTTCCCTCTCTAGTTTCCCTCTCTAGTCCCCCCCCTTCCCTCTCTAGTTCCCCCCCTTCCCTCTCTAGTCCCCCCTCCCTTCCCTCTCTAGTTTCCCTTCTCTCTCTTCTCCCCTCTCTAGTCTCCCCTTTCCTCTCTAGTTCCCTACTTTCTAGTCCCCTCCCCCTCTCTAGTCCCCTCCCTTGATAGTTCTCTCTAGTCCCCCTTCTTCCCTCTCTATAGTCCCCCTCTCTTCTCTATTCTTAGTTCCCCTCTCTCTCTACTCTAGTCCCCCCTCCCTTCCCTCTCTAGTTCCCCCCTTCCCTCTCTATTTCCCCCCCCCTTCCTCCCCTCTAGTTCTCCCCTTTCCCTTCCTCTCTTCCCCTTCTTCCCTCTCTAGTCCCCCCCTTCCCTCTCTAGTCCTCCCCCTTCCCTTGATAGTTCTCTACTTTCTCCTCCTGATAGTCCCCCCCTTCCCTTCCTCTCTAGTCTATCCCTTCTCCTTGATAGTTCCCCCCTTTCTCTAGTCCCCCCCCCTTCCCTCTCTCCCCCCCCCCTCTCTTCTTCCCTAAATAGTCCCCCTCCCCCCCCTTCTCTCCCTCCATAGTTCCCTCTCTAGTCCTGGTCCCCCTCTCCTTGATAGTCCCTCTTCCCCCTCTCTATCCTCTTTATTCTCCTCTTTTCCCTCCTCTCTGGTCTCCTTTCAGTGTATCATGCATGTCACAGTACAGCTACTCTCATCTTGTCTAATCACTTCCCTGGTGGAAGGCTGTTTGATGTCGTCGTCAGTGACAACCAAACAAAACGGTGTTTTCTTTGAGAAGAAAAGCAGTAGCATCATTGGGGAACTAAGAATAAAAACCCAGAACAAACAGAAAACCCTTTGCTCTCTCTTGAAGACAGAAGGAGCAGAAGATGACTTCCTCTGGTCTATTTATTCTCCTTGATAGTTCTCTACTTTCTCTAATCTATTTATTCTCCTTGATAGTTCTCTACTTTCTCTGCTCTATTTATTCTCCTTGATAGTTATCTACTTTCTCTGATCTATTTATTCTCCTTGATAGTTCTCTACTTCTCTGGTCTATTTATTCTCCTTGATAGTTCTCTACTTCTCTGCTCTATTTATTCTCCTTGATAGTTCTCTACTTTCTCTGCTCTATTTATTCTCCTTGATAGTTCTCTACTTTCTCTGCTCTATTTATTCTCCTTGATAGTTCTCTACTTTCTCTGCTCTATTTATTCTCCTTGATAGTTCTCTACTTTCTCTGGTCTATTTATTCCCCTTGATAGTTCTCTACTTTCTCTGCTCTATTTATTCTCCTTGATAGTTCTCTACTTTCTCTGGTCTATTTATTCTCCTTGATAGTTCTCTACTCTATCTATTCCCCTATTTATTCTCCTATAGTTCTCTACTTTCTCTGGTCTATTTATTCTCCTTGATAGTTCTCTACTTTCTCTGGTCTATTTATTCCCTTGATAGTTTCTCTACTTTTTCTGCTCTATTTTATTCTCCTTGATAGTTTCTCTACTTTCTCTGGTCTATTTATTCTCCTTGATAGTTCTCTACTTCCTCTGCTCTATTTATTCTCCTTGATAGTTCTCTACTTTCTCTGGTCTATTTATTCTCCTTGATAGTTCTCTACTTTCTCTGCTCTATTTTTCCCTTGATAGTTCTCTACTTTCTCTGGTCTATTTATTCTCCTTGATAGTTTCTCTACTTTCTCTGGTCTATTTTATTCTCCTTGATATAGTTCTCTACTTTCTCTGGTCTGCTCTCCTTTATTCTCTACTTTCTCTTTCTATTTATTTTCTCTTGATACTTCTACTTCCTCTGCTCTATTTATTCTCCTTGATAGTTCTCTACTTTCTCTGGTCTATTTATTTCTCCTTGATAGTTCTCTACTTTCTTCTGTTCTATTTATTCTCCTTGATAGTTCTCTATTTTCTATTTATTCTCCTTGATAGTTCTCTACTTTCTCTGGTCTAGTTATCTCCTTGATTTCTCTACTTTCTCTGGTCTATTTATTCCCCTTGATAGTTCTCTACTTTCTCTGGTCTATTTATTCCCCTTGATAGTTCTCTACTTTCTCTGTCTATCTATTCTTATAGTTCTTCTTTCTTGTTCTATTATTCTCCTACTTTCTCTACTTTCTCTGCTCTATTTATTCTCCTTGATAGTTCTCTACTTTCTCTGATCTATTTATTCTCCTTGATAGTTCTCTACTTTCTCTGGTCTATTTATTCTCCTTGATAGTTCTCTACTTTCTCTGGTCTATTTATTCTCCTTGATAGTTCTCTACTTTCTCTGGTCTATTTATTCTCCTTGATAGTTCTCTACTTTCTCTGATTTAGAATCCTTTTATTCTCCTTGATAGTTCTCTACTTTCTCTGGTCTATTTATTCCCCTTGATAGTTCTCTACTTTCTCTGGTCTATTTATTCCCCTTGATAGTTCTCTACTTTCTCTGGTCTATTTATTCTCCTTGATATTCTCTACTTTCTCTTTATTTATCTCCTCTTTCGCTACCCTCTGGTCTATTTCTTTCCCTTGATAGTATCTCTCTCTCTCTCTTTATTCCCTTGATAGTTGTTAATAGGATCTCTGGTCTCCTCTTTATTCCCCTTGATAGTTTAGGTAACCTCTCTCTCTGTTCTCTTTCACTCGTCCGTTCCTCCGTCGCTCTCTCTCTCTCTCTCTCTCTCTCCTTGTAACATCTCTCTCTCTCTCGTCCTCTCTCTCTCTCTCCTCTCTCTCTCTCTCTCTCTCCCTCTCTCTCCTGACATCTCTCTTATAATCTCTCCTCTCTCTCTCTCTCTCTTTAGTCTAATCTGTGTAGCTCAACTCTCTCTCTCTCATAACAGCTCTCTCTCTCATCTCTCTCTCTCTCTCTGACTCATAGAGACACTAACTCTCTCTCCTCTCAACCTCATCTACTCCTCTCGATCTACTCTCCCAACTTCCTAATCTCTATCTGGTCTCTCCATCTCTCTCTCTCTCTCTCTTTCAATAGCTATCCTTCTCCCTCTATCTCTCTCTTCAATATCTACCTCTCTCTCTCAATATCTACCCCTCTCTCTATCCCTCTTTCTCTCTCTCTCTCTTTAAATATATATTTCCTCTCTTTCCCTATTCTCTCTCTCTTTCAATATCTACTCTCTCTCTTTCTCTCTCGTCTCCTCTCTTTCTATCTCTCCCTCTCTTTCTCTCTCCTTGAATAGGAGGTAATAATATAGAGTCCTGGTTAGGTCTGTTTTATATATACCCCTCTTTAGGTAATGAAGGGCTGTGTACCCCTCTACATATATATCTCTGATTATATATCTAAACAGCTTTAAATTAGCATATAGCTCTCTTTGCATTCCCTTCTCATGAAATATATATATCCCTCTTTCAATATCTACCCCACTCCAACCCATCTACAGCCCAGATCTACTCAGCCCTCCTCTTCTATTTTGTAATCTTTCATAATATCTGGTCTATCCATCTCTCTCTATACCCCTCTCTTTAAATATAGCTATCCCTCTTTTCAATTTCTCTTTATATATATATCCCTCTTTCATATCTACCCCCTCTTTAAATATATATATCCCTCTTTCCCTCTCTCTTTAAATATATATATCCCTCTTTCAATATATACCCCTCTCTTTCAATATATATTCCTCTCTTTCAATATCTACCCCTCTCTTTAAATATATATATCCCTCTTTCAATATATACCCCTCTCTTTCAATATATATTCCTCTCTTTCAATATATACCCCTCTCTTTCAATATATATTCCTCTCTTTCAATATATACCCCTCTCTTTAAATACCCCCAATAATACCCACTCTCTTTAAATATATATACCCCTCTTTCAATATATACCCCTCTCTTTCAATATATATTCCTCTCTTTCAATATATACCCCTCTCTTTAAATATATATATCCCTCTTTCAATATATACCCCTCTCTTTAAATATATATATATCCCTCTTTCAATATATACCCCTCTCTTTAAATATATATATCCCTCTTTCAATATATACCCCTCTCTTTAAATATATATATCCCTCTTTCAATATATACCCCTCTCTTTCAATATATATTCCTCTCTTTCAATATATACCCCTCTCTTTAAATATATATATCCCTCTTTCTATATATACCCCTCTCTTTAAATATATATGCCTCTTTCAATATATACCCCTCTCTTTAAATATATATATCCCTCTTTCAATATATACCCCTCTCTTTAAATATATATATCCCTCTATCAATATATACCCCTCTCTTTAAATATATATATCCCTCTTTCAATATATACCCCTCTCTTTAAATATATATATCCCTCTTTCAATATATACCCCTCTCTTTAAATATATATATCCCTCTTTCAATATATACCCCTCTCTTTCAATATCTATCCCTCTCTTTCAATATCTACCCCTCTCTTTCAATATCTACCCCTCTCTTTCAATATCTACCCCTCTCTTTCAATATCTACCCCTCTCTTTCAATATATATTCCTCTCTTTCAATATCTACCCCTCTCTTTCAATATCTACCCCTCTCTTTCAATATATATATATCCCTCTTTCAATATATACCCCTCTCTTTAAATATATATATCCCTCTTTCAATATATACCCCTCTCTTTCAATATAATATTCCTCTTTTTCAATATCTACCCCTCTCTTTCAATATCTACCCCTCTCTTTCAATATCTACCCCTCTCTTTCAATATCTACCCCTCTCTTTCAATATCTACCCCTCTCTTTCAATATCTACCCCTCTCTTTCAATATCTACCCCTCTCTTTCAATATCTACCCCTCTCTTTCACTCGCTCTTAATCCCCCCTCTCCCTCTCTCTTTTATCATTGAGGATATTAACGCTTTGAACATCTACTGCAGTAATGATTCAGAGAGGAGAGATCCCATCAGACTCAGGAGAGAGAGATCCCATTAGACTCAGAGGAGAGAGAGATCCCATCAGACTCAGAGGAGAGAGAGATCCCATCAAACTCAGAGGAGAGAGAGATCCCATCAGACTCAGAGGGGAGAGAGATCCCATCACTTAGAGGGAGGAGCGAGATCCCATCAGACTCAGAGGAGAGAGAGATCCCATCAGACTCAGAGGAGAGAGAGATCCCATCAAACTCAGAGGAGAGAGAGATCCCATCAGACTCAGAGGAGAGAGAGATCCCATCAGACAGAGGAGAGAGAGATCCCATCAGACTCAGAGGAGAGAGAGATCCCATCACTCAGAGGAGAGAGAGATCCCATCAGACTCAGAGGAGAAAGATCACATCAGACTCAGAGGAGAAAGAGATCACATCAGACTCAGAGGAGAGGAGAAAGAGATCACATCAGACTCAGAGAGAGAGAGATCCCATCAGACTCAGAGGAGAGGAGAGAGATCCCATCAGACTCAGAGGAGAGGAGAGAGAGATCCCATCAGACTCAGAGGAGAGGAGAGAGATCCCATCAGACTCAGAGGAGAGGAGAGAGAGATCACATCAGACTCAGAGGAGAGAGAGAGAGAGAGATCCCATCAGACTCAGAGGAGAGAGAGATCCCATCAGACTCAGAGGAGAGGAGAGAGAGATCCCATCAGACTCAGAGGAGAGGAGAGAGATCACATTAGGCCTCTCCCGGCTTTCAACACTGAATAAATACCATAATGTAACAGCTATTCCATCAGAGGATAATATGAGTGTAGGTCTGTGTCTACAGTGAGCCCTGTTCTGTAACTACAGCTATTTTCTCTAATGACACATGTCCCTGACATCTCCTGTTCTAGCTAAGGTAGTCATGTTGTTGTTCATGGTGAGACAGTGTGTGACACCCTGCTCACTGGAGCAGACCAATTACCCCGCTGGTGCTGCAACATAGATGGAGAAACAGCCAAACTGGGAATCAGGGAAGCCTCGGTCACAGTGTTAGGAATCTGCTGTGGGGGGGTTGGGAGCAGGACCACACAGAGGGTCATGGGAGAAAATGAAATGAGACTTTACTGTCAACGCCTTGGCAGAGCCTTTCTCAAGACATGTCTCTTTCTCAAGGCAAGGACACCGGGTCTTTAAAAAACGTATATTTCAGGAGGAAAGGAAACATCTGCCATAGAAAGTCTACATTCTGCAAGCACTCTTTATTGGAACAATGAAATGAAAAGATGAAGTGACGTTCTGCCAGGGAACTAAAACATGCTTCTCTTCCTCCTCCTGTCTCTCCAGAGGACCCTATGTAGGGTATTTCTCTGTCCTTCTCTTCCTCCTCCTGTCTCTACAGAGGACCCTATGTAGGGTATTTCTCTGTCCTTCTCTTCCTCCTCCTGTCTCTACAGAGGACCCTAAGTAGGGTATTTCTCTGTCCTTCTCTTCCTCCTCCTGTCTCTACAGAGGACCCTATGTAGGGTATTTCTCTGTCCTTCTCTTCCTCCTCCTGTCTCTACAGAGGACCCTATGTAGGGTATTTCTCTGTCCTTCTCTTCCTCCTCCTGTCTCTACAGAGGACCCTATGTAGGGTATTTCTCTGTCCTTCTCTTCCTCCTCCTGTCTCTACAGAGGACCCTATGTAGGGTATTTCTCTGTCCTTCTCTTCCTCCTCCTGTCTCTACAGAGGACCCTATGTAGGGCATTTATCTGTACTTCTCAGACTCCCACTCTCTGTCTCTCCTTGTCTAATCACCCCCCATGAGATCCTGGGTATGCCGGCCTACGTGAACGAATGCCCGCCACACACACACACACACACACACACACACACACACACACACACTCCGCCATTGCAAACCCAGAGGACTAGACACACATGCACGTGGGGGTGTGAATGATCCCCCCCCCCCTCTTTACAGAGATCCATACTGCTACCAGAAACACACATCACACGGTAAAGTACAGACAAATCACATGCCTATAGTATAACACAGACACAAACTGGGTGTCCAGTGCTGTCTCTCTGATAGAGATTCAACCCCCCCAGTATGGAGGTGTAGACCAAACAGGACCGTGCTACTCAGTCCTGCCAACATGCCAATCACTATAGATGGGTTAGCTGACAACGACGCGGAAAACGACGCGGGCGCGTCGATAGGGCAGAAGTCTGCGTCTTGTTGTGATTCTGGGATGTTCTGATCGCTAGCAACAACGACAGGAAGCTGCCATGTGGGGAATCAGGTGGCTGGTTTCAGCTCGTTGTATCTTGTTGTTGTGATTCTGGGATGTTCTGATCGCTAGCAACAACGACAGGAAGCTGCCATGTGGGGAATCAGGTGGCTGGTTTCAGCTCGTTGTATCTTGTTGTTGTGATTCTGGGATGTTCTGATCGCTAGCAACAACGACAGGAAGCTGCCATGTGGGGAATCAGGTGGCTGGTTTCAGCTCGTTGTATCTTGTTGTTGTGATTCTGGGATGTTCTGATCGTTAGCAACAACGACAGGAAGCTGCCATGTGGGGAATCAGGTGGCTGGTTTCAGCTCGTTGTATCTTGTTGTTGTGATTCTGGGATGTTCTGATCGCTAGCAACAACGACAGGAAGCTGCATTGTGGGGAATCAGGTGGCTGGTTTCAGCTCATTGTTGACACCGCGTCTTGTTTTCACGTGTTTTCACTCGTCACGGCTATGCTAATACGGCTAAAATTCGCTAGCTAGCTAACGAACAACGGACAACGTATTTGAGAGATGACAAGTGCTGATTGTGAAAACGTATTTATGTTTTCAATAAACGTCCGTAGAGGAAATATAGACTCAGTATATAGGCCAGTTTATTAGGTACACCACCCGTTCCAGGAAATGGTCATGGCTTGCTATGTAAAGCAGGAAGACCGGCATCAAGACATTCAGTTACTGTTCCACTGAATGTTAGAATGGGCAAAATTGAGCAACATAAACGACTTTGAGCGTGGTATGCTCTCCGGTGCCAGGCGTGCCGGTTCCAGAATATCCCGGGCTTTTCATGCACGACAGTGTCCAGGTTTTACCGAGAATGGTGCGACAAACAAAAAAAATAAACATCCAGTCAGCGGCAGTCCTGCGGGCGAAAACAGCTCGTTGAAGGAGAATGGCAAGAACCGTGCAAACTAACAGGCGGGTCACAAACAGACACATAACGTTGCGGTACAACAGCGGTGTGCAGAACGGCATCTCGGGAACGCACAATTCTGTCGGTCCTTGTCACGGATGGGCTGTTGCAGCAGACGACCACACACCCATTTGATTCTAAGCCAACCATGCTTGTTTTGCTCCACGGTTGAGCATCGCATCGCTTTTGTGGCTAAACAACTCACCCGTCTACGCATCCGCTATCTAAATAACTAACTAACCAAACAAACTGACTTTAACCCTCTAGAGTCAAAGACCTGTCTAGGCCGGGAGGGGAGAATTGTTTTAAGATGGTCATACCAAGGATTATTTAGCTATTTGATTTTGTAGGCCAAACCGGTTCGGACGCTACAGACGTTTTCGCGAAAAGACCGATTTTCGGGACGTCTCATGGTCCTGACAAACACCGATCTAGCTGTGTCACCTTTCGGGAGATATCGGCGGACGCAGCCCACGCAAAGACACCGGTATCTATAGCTTAAACAGACAGAGTTTGATGGGGATTTTTGTATTATGTTAAATTGTAGGCTAAGGGTTAACTACATAGTTACTAACAGAGAAACAGAACTCTATATATGGAAACAGAGAAACAGAACTCTATATATGGAAACAGAGAAACAGAACTCTATATATGGAAACAGAGAAACAGAACTCTATATATGGAAACAGAGAAACAGAACTCTATATATGGAAACAGAGAAACAGAACTCTATATATGGAAACAGAGAAACAGAACTCTATGTATAGAAACAGAGAAACAGAACTCTATGTATGGAAACAGAGAAACAGAACTCTATATATGGAAACAGAGAAACAGAACTCTATATATGGAAACAGAGAAACAAAACTCTATATATGGAAACAGAGAAACATAACTCTATATATGGAAACAGAACTCTATATATAGAAACAGAGAAACAGAACTCTATATATGGAAACAGAGAAACAGAACTCTATATATGGAAACAGAGAAACAGAACTCTATGTATGGAAACAGAGAAACAGAACTCTATATATGGAAATAGAACTCTATATATGGAAACAGAACTCTATATATGGAAACAGAGAAACAGAACTCTATGTATAGAAACAGAGAAACAGAACTCTATGTATGGAAACAGAGAAACAGAACTCTATATATGGAAACAGAGAAACGGAACTCTTATGTATGGAAAGCAGAGAAACAGAACTCTTATGTATGGAAAGAAACACAAACTCAGGTAGCGTGTTCAATAGTCTGTGAGGGGATTTCCTCTGATGGTTAGTGTACAAGGCCTACAGGTAAAGAAATGTAACCACCCACTGGGCTAAGATAAGAGGTCTACAGGTAAAGTAATGTAACCACCCACTGGGCTAAGATAAGAGGTCTACAGGTAAAGTAATGTAACCACCCACTGGGCTAAGATAAGAGGTCTACAGGTAAAGTAATGTAACCACCCACTGGGCTAAGATAAGAGGTCTACAGGTAAAGTAATGTAACCACCCACTGGGCTAAGATAAGACATTTACATTTACATTTTACATTTTAGTCATTTAGCAGACGCTCTTATCCAGAGCGACTTACAGTTAGTGAATACATTTTATTATTTTTTATATTAGCCCCCCGTGGGAATCGAACCCACAACCCTGGCGTTGCAAACGCCATGCTCTATCAACTGAGCTACATCCCTGCCGGCCATTCCCTCCCCTACCCTGGACGACGCTGGGCCAATTGTGCGCCGCCCATGAGTCTCCCGGTCGCGGCCGGCTGCGACAGAGCCTGGATTCGAACCAGGATCTCTAGTGGCACAGTTAGCACTGCGATGCAGTGCCTTAGACCACTGCACCACTCAGGAGTTCTACAGGTAAAGTAATGTAACCACCCACTGGGCTAAGATAAGAGGCCTACAGGTAAAGTAATGTAACCACCCACTGGGCTAAGATAAGAGGTCTACAGGTAAAGTAATGTAACCACCCACTGGGCTAAGATAAGAGGTCTACAGGTAAAGTAATGTAACCACCCACTGGGCTAAGATAAGAGGTCTACAGATAAAGTAATGTAACCACCCACTGGGATAAGATAAGAGGTCTACAGGTAAAGTAATGTAACCACCCACTGGGCTAAGATAAGAGGTCTACAGGTAAAGTAATGTAACCACCCACTGGGCTAAGATAAGAGGTCTACAGGTAAAGTAATGTAACCACCCACTGGGCTAAGATAAGAGGTCTACAGGTAAAGTAATGTAACCACCCACTGGGATAAGATAAGAGGTATACAGGTAAAGTAATGTAACCACCCACTGGGCTAAGATAAGAGGTCTACAGGTAAAGTAATGTAACCACCCAGTGGGCTAAGATAAGAGGTCTACAGGTAAAGTAATGTAACCACCCACTGGGCTAAGATAAGAGGTATACAGGTAAAGTAATGTAATCACCAACTGGGCTAAGATAAGAGGTCTACAGGTAAAGTAATGTAACCACCCACTGGGCTAAGATAAGAGGTCTACAGGTAAAGTAATGTAACCACCCACTGGGATAAGATAAGAGGTCTACAGGTAAAGTAATGTAACCACCCACTGGGCTAAGATAAGAGGTCTACAGGTAAAGTAATGTAACCACCCACTGGGCTAAGATAAGAGGTCTACAGATAAAGTAATGTAATCACCAACTGGGCTAAGATAAGAGGTCTACAGGTAAAGTCATGTAACCACCCACTGGGCTAAGATAAGAGGTCTACAGATAAAGTAATGTAACCACCCACTGGGCTAAGATAAGAGGTCTACAGGTAAAGTAATGTAACCACCCACTGGGCTAAGATAAGAGGTCTACAGGTAAAGTAATGTAACCACCCACTGGGCTAAGATAAGAGGTCTACAGGTAAAGTAATGTAACCACCCACTGGGCTAAGATAAGAGGTCTACAGGTAAAGTAATGTAACCACCCACTGGGCTAAGATAAGAGGTCTACAGGTAAAGTCATGTAACCACCCACTGGGCTAAGATAAGAGGTCTACAGGTAAAGTAATGTAACCACCCACTGGGCTAAGATAAGAGGTCTACAGGTAAAGTAATGTAACCACCCACTGGGCTAAGATAAGAGGTCTACAGATAAAGTAATGTAATCACCAACTGGGCTAAGATAAGAGGTCTACAGGTAAAGTCATGTAACCACCCACTGGGCTAAGATAAGAGGTCTACAGATAAAGTAATGTAACCACCCACTGGGCTAAGATAAGAGGTCTACAGGTAAAGTAATGTAACCACCCACTGGGCTAAGATAAGAGGTCTACAGGTAAAGTAATGTAACCACCCACTGGGCTAAGATAAGAGGTCTACAGGTAAAGTAATGTAACCACCCACTGGGCTAAGATAAGAGGTCTACAGGTAAAGTAATGTAACCACCCACTGGGCTAAGATAAGAGGTCTACAGGTAAAGTAATGTAACCACCCACTGGGATAAGATAAGAGGTCTACAGGTAAAGTAATGTAACCACCCACTGGGCTAAGATAAGAGGTCTACAGGTAAAGTAATGTAACCACCCACTGGGCTAAGATAAGAGTTATACAGGTAAAGTAATGTAACCACCCACTGGGCTAAGATAAGAGGTCTACAGGTAAAGTAATGTAACCACCCACTGGGCTAAGATAAGAGGTCTACAGGTAAAGTAATGTAACCACCCACTGGGCTAAGATAAGAGGTCTACAGGTAAAGTAATGTAACCACCCACTGGGCTAAGATAATAGTTATACAGGTAAAGTAATGTAACCACCCACTGGGCTAAGATAAGAGGTCTACAGGTAAAGTCATGTAATCACCCACTGGGCTAAGATAAGAGGTCTACAGGTAAAGTCATGTATGTACCACCCACTGGGCTAAGATAAGAGGTCTACAGGTAAAGTCATGTAACCACCCACTGGGCTAAGATAAGAGGTCTACAGGTAAAGTAATGTAACCACCCACTGGGCTAAGATAAGAGGTCTACAGGTAAAGTCATGTAACCACCCAGTGGGCTAAGATAAGAGGTCTACAGGTAAAGTAATGTAACCACCCACTGGGCTAAGATAAGAGGTCTACAGGTAAAGTCATGTAACCACCCACTGGGCTAAGATAAGAGGTCTACAGGTAAAGTCATGTAATCACCCACTGGGCTAAGATAAGAGGTCTACAGGTAAAGTAATGTAACCACCCACTGGGCTAAGATAAGAGGTCTACAGGTAAAGTAATGTAACCACCCACTGGGCTAAGATAAGAGGTCTACAGGTAAAGTAATGTAACCACCCACTGGGCTAAGATAAGAGGTCTACAGGTAAAGTAATGTAACCACCCACTGGGCTAAGATAAGAGGTCTACAGGTAAAGTAATGTAACCACCCACTGGGCTAAGATAACAAGAAAGACAATCCCAAGACAAGGCAGCAGAATAATTAGGAGTGTGTGTGTGTGTAGATGTGTGTGTACTATGTGTGTGTGTGTGTGTTTGTACTGTGTGTGTGTAGATGTGTGTGTACTGTGTGTGTGTGTGTGTGTACTGTGTGTGTGTAAATGGACGTGCTTGTTAAAAAGTAGCCACAGCATAACTTCAGAAACACGTATGGTTCTAAACGGAACAGTGGAACAGCAGAAGGACCAATATCAAGTCTGACAGCAGATGTAATTGCCGTGGCGACAAGTGGAAAACAGAACAATAGGAGAAACCCATTAGCCAATGAATCTCCTTTAATAAGATATTAGGAATTAGCTAGCTGCTGGGAGAGGATGAGAGGGAGAGGGAGAGGAGAGAGAGAGAGAGAGGAGAGAGAGGGGAGAGGAGGGTAGAAGAGGGAGAGGAGGGGAGAGGAGAAGAGGAGGGTAGAAGAGGGAGAGGAGAGAGAGGAGAAGAAGAGGGAGAGGAGAGAGAGGAGAAGAAGAAGGGGAGAGGATGGGTTTGGAGCCATCAGCACAGCGAGACAAGCCTGGGTAGCCTGAAACGAGAGAGAGAGAGAGAGAGAGAGAGAGAGAGAGAGAGAGAGAGAGAGAGAGAGAGAGAGAGAGAGAGAGAGAGAGAGAGAGAGGGAGAGGGAGAGGGAGAGGGAGAGGGAGAGGGAGGGAGAGAGGAGAGGGAGAGGAGAGAGAGAGAGAGAGAGAGAGAGAGAGAGAGAGAGAGAGAGAGGGAGAGAGAGAGAGAGAGAGAGAGAGAGAGAGAGAGAGAGAGAGAGAGAGAGAGAGAGAGAGAGAGAGAGAGAGAGAGAGAGAGAGAGAGAGAGAGAGAGAGAGAGAGAGAGAGAGAGAGAGAGAGAGAGAGAGAGAGAGAGAGAGAGAGAGAGAGAGAGAGAGAGAGAGAGAGAGAGAGAGAGAGAGAGAGAGAGAGAGAGAGAGAGAGAGAGAGAGAGAGAGAGAGAGAGAGAGAGAGAGAGACCAGAGCGAAAGCAGAGAGAGAGAGAGAGAGAGAGAGAGAGAGAGAGAGAGAGAGAGAGAGAGAGAGAGAGAGAGAGGAGGAGAGTGCGATAGAGCAGGAGAGAGAGAGATTGTTTATTTCACTTGCTATAGCATTGTAAACATACGTGTCCCATGCCAATAAAGCCCTTTGAATTGAATTGAATTGAGAGAGACATTGAGGGGGAGTGAAAGAGAAACATAGAGAGAGAACGAGAGTGAGAGACAGAGAGGGAGATAGGCCTAGAGGGAGAGGAGGAGGGAGGGAGGGAGGGAGAGGAGGAGGGAGGGAGACGGAGGGAGGGAGAGGGAAAGGTGGAAATATATATATATATAGACTAAACGTAATGTTTGACAAATATAATGTAGGATCATTATTAATATCTAAAGGCTTGAATCTGTCGACATACTTGAGCCACTGTTGGTTCATATAGGAGAGAAATGCCAGTGTCTGTTGCCCACTGCAACATCACCCACCTTGCAATCTGAGCGGGGGGCAGTCAATATTTTGTAATTAACGTAATTATTTAAAACCTGGACGTTTCACCTTATTTTATGAGGCATTGTAGTATCTAGGCAATTTATGACTTTGCTGACGTCTGCAAATGGTGTCTTAGAAGATGTTGACTCAGCTTGGGGAAGCATCTGGAGAGCATTTCTATAGGGGCACCCTTAAAACAGAGGAAGTCTGTTAGGTGGAGTCCTGGGATTGGTCTGTAGGGGAAAACACCCATATCAGGTTACATAGGATATATATACTATGGTTTGGGACAAAGGAGGGGAGAACAACATATTAAGAGATTGGGCCGGTTGTTCTCCAGATGTCTGCAGAAGTCTGTAAATTGGCGCTGAAATCTTCACTATAATAAAACTATTATAATCGAGGACAGTGTCCGCGGATTTCTTGTTCTCACAGCATCTCAGCATAGTTCTCGACACTAAAGCATGCCTTACCAAGTTCCGACCATAGGAATGGTAAGGGGATTCTTCTATAAACACTTCCTCATATGCCATTGAAACCAGTATTTCTCTCAGGTTCTCCACTTTCTTTCGTTGTCCAGCAGCCAAAGACACAATCCCCAGTGATATTAACAACCCTTTGCTTGTTGTTGCGTCTTTAGAGCTTCCCTCTCTCTACATTTCGGAAGGATATTTTCATCTCTTTCGTATGAAACCGCTTGCATTTGCGGTGCAATTTCGAGAACTGTGTTTTCTGCTAATTGCGTTTTGGAACATTGGCGCTTACAGCCTAATGCCGTGTGCGCACTGCTGCGCTTATAATGGGAAGAAATAACCTAACGGTTTATCAACATTTAAACTAAACATTCTGATCTGTTGCATCAGCCTCATTGCTTAATTGTTTTATTTTTATTTTTATGTACAGTGGTTGTATTAATTTGGGATCTATCACATCCCACAACTGTCCCAGAGTACGTTAGGAATATTTATTTCTCGCACAGAAGGACAAGCTGACCAATAGAATAAGTCTACTTTTGTACTATGGGGGACAGCAGATCGACACAGACTAGTGCTTCTGCTGTTCGTTACTCATCTTGTTTGGCTGACGAAAAGGTAAAATGTGGACGGTTCTTCTAACGTCTTCAATACGCGCCTCGGAATTGGATAAGAAGGACGCACGCAGTTGTAGCCTACTTGGGAGCGGAGGAAGATGCCTGTGAGAAGGACCAGATCCCGTGACGGGCATCAGGGGTTAATAAGAACCAGAGATATCTGAGAGAGCCATGTGAGTGAGAGGTGGTTCGAGCACGGCTACTGGCAGCCGGGAGAAGGGAATTATAATTATTATATTCAGCCCAAGGGGCACAACTGCCACAAGGCATGGATTTTATTTAGGAGGCATTACGGCCACACAAGGGGGCACCCGCCGGGAAATTCGAGGCCTGTTAGGCAGGACATTATTTTGACCATTATTTTGGATACCATGGCTATGCCCCCATAGGATGACAATGCCCTCATCCACAGGGCACGAGTTGTCACTGAGTGGTTTGATGAGCGTGAAAACGATGTAATCCATATGCCATGGCCGTCTCAGTCACCAGATCTCAACCCAATTTAAACCCTTATGGGAGATTCTGGAGCGGCGCCTGAGACAGCGTTTTACACCACCATCAACAAAACACCAAATGATGGGATTTTCTCGTGGAAGAAATGGTGTCGCGTCCCTCCAATAGAATTCCAGACACTTGTAGAATCTATACCCAGGGTGCATTGCAGCTGTTCCGGCGGCTCGTGGCGGCCCAACGCCCTATTAAGACACTTTATGTTGCCGTTTCCTTTATTTCTGCAGTGACCCTGTAAGTACGTCAGTGTAACTTCTGCATGCGATATTGATCAGGCAGTCAAACAGAAATGTTTGAAAGCAGTGAGCTCTGATCCCCTTAGAATAAACATCTATACGGATAGTAGGACTAGAG
>CM072220.1:79906378-79908878 GCA_036851935.1 Coregonus suidteri
CCCTATATAGAGTGTCCCAAACGGCCCACTACTCCCTATATAGAGTGTCCCAAACAGCCCACTACTCCGTATATAGAGAGTCCCAAACGGCCCACTACTCCCCTACTGTCCCAAACGGCCCACTACTCCCTATATAGAGTGTCCCAAACGGCCCCACTACTCCCTATAGAGTGACCCAAACGGCCCCTACTCCCTATATAGAGTGTCCCAAACGGCCCACTACTCCCTATATAGAGTGTCCCAAACGACCTACTCCCTATATAGAGTGTCCCAAACGGCCCACTACTCCCTATATAGAGTGTCCCAAACGGCCCTGGCCCTATATAGAGTGTACGGCCCACTACTCCCTATATAGAGTGTCCCAAACGGCCCACTACTCCCTATATAGAGTGTCCCAAACGGCCCACTACTCCCTATATAGAGTGTCCCAAACGGCCCACTACTCCCTATATAGAGTGTCCCAAACGGCCCACTACTCCCCAAACTACACGCACTACTGTCCCAAACGGCCCACTACTCCCTATATAGAGTGTCCCAAACGGCCCCTACTCCCTATATAGAGTGTCCCAAACGGCCCACTACTCCCTATATAGCTGTCCCAAACGGCCCACTACTCCCTATATAGAGTGTCCCAAACGGCCCACTACTCCCTATATAGAGTCCCAAAACGGCCCCACTGTCCCAAAGAGGCCCACTACTCCCTATCCCTATATAGAGTGTCCCAAACGGCCCACTACTCCCTATATAGAGTGTCCCAAACGGCCCACTACTCCCTATATAGAGTGTCCCAAACGGCCCACTACTCCCTATATAGAGTGTCCCAAACGGCCCACTACTCCCTATATAGAGAGTGTCCCAAACGGCCCACTACTCCCTATATAGAGTGTCCCAAACGGCCCACTACTCCCTATATAGAGTGTCCCAAACGGCCCACTACTCCCTATATAGAGCGTCCCAAACGGCCCACTACTCCCTATATAGAGTGTCCCAAACGCCCCACTACTCCCTATATAGAGTGTCCCAAACGGCCCACTACTCCCTATATAAGAGTGTCCCAAACGGCCCACTACTCCCTATATAGAGTGTCCCAAACGGCCCACTACTCCCTATATAGAGTGTCCCAAACGGCCCACTACTACTCCCTATATAGAGTGTCCCAAACGGCCCACTACTCCCTATATAGTGTCCCAAACGGCCCACTACTCCCTATATAGAGTGCACCACTATGAGCTGGTAGGGTTGGACAGTTAACAGGTATCTCTCTCTCAGTCTGTCACTAGGATCCTGTCTTCTACAGAACACAGTGTATTAGAAGACAGGAGGCTGCTGTTTGTATGGGTAACCTATGACCTTTATCAGTCCAGCTCTCCCCTCCTCTCTCTCTCCTAGCCACTGCTGCCCTGTGTAACCTATGACCTTTATCAGTCCAGCTCTCCCCTCCTCTCTCTCTCCTAGCCACTGCTGCCCTGTGTAACCTATGACCTTTATCAGTCCAGCTCTCCCCTCCTCTCTCTCTCCTAGCCACTGCTGCCCTGGGTAACCTATGACCTTTATCAGTCCAGCTCTCCCCTCCTCTCTCTCTCCTAGCCACTGCTGCCCTGGGTAACCTATGACCTTTATCAGTCCAGCTCTCCCCTCCTCTCTCTCTCCTAGCCACTGCTGCCCTGGGTAACCTATGACCTTTATCAGTCCAGCTCTCCCCTCCTCTCTCTCTCCTAGCCACTGCTGCCCTGTGTAACCTATGACCTTTATCAGTCCAGCTCTCCCCTCCTCTCTCTCTCTCCTAGCCACTGCTGCCCTGTGTAACCTATGACCTTTACCAGTCCAGCTCTCCCCTCCTCTCTCTCTCCTAGCCACTGCTGCCCTGGGTAACCTATGACCTTTATCAGTCCAGCTCTCCCCTCCTCTCTCTCTCCTAGCCACTGCTGCCCTGTGTAACCTATGACCTTTATCAGTCCAGCTCTCCCCTCCTCTCTCTCTCCTAGCCACTGCTGCCCTCTTTACTCCAGGTCAGAGTGCTGAGCAGACTCCAAGCTGTTCGGCTGCTTGTTACTGAGGCCAGATCAACACAACTACACTACTGACATCACCAGGCTGTTTGTTACTGAGGCCAGATCAACACAACTACACTACTGACATCACCAGGCTGCTTGTTACTGAGGCCAGAACAACACAACTACACTACTGACATCATCAGGCTGTTTGTTACTGAGGCCAGATCAACACAACTACACTACTGACATCATCAGGCTGCTTGTTACTGAGGCCAGAACAACAACACAACTACACTACTGACTACTGACATCACCAGGCTGCTTGTTACTGAGGCCAGATCAACACAACTACACTACTGACATCATCAGGCTGTTTGTTACTGAGGCCAGAACAACACAACTACACTACTGACATCATCAGGCTGCTTGTTACTGAGGCCAGATCAACACAACTACACTACTGACATCACCAGGCTGCTTGTTACTGAGGCCAGAACAACACAACT
>CM072220.1:79913878-79961378 GCA_036851935.1 Coregonus suidteri
GTCTACATGGTACTGACTACCTGGTACTGACTACCTGGTACGGTCTACCTGGTACTGACTACCTGGTACTGACTACCTGGTACTGACTACCTGGTACTGTCTACATGGTAGTGACTACCTGGTACTGACTACCTGGTACTGACTACCTGGTACTGACTACCTGGTACTGACTACCTGGTACTGTCTACCTGGTACTGTCTACATGGTACTGACTACCTGGTACTGTCTACCTGGTACTGTCTACATGGTAGTGACTACCTGGTACTGTCTACCTGGTACTGTCTACATGGTACTGTCTACATGGTACTGACTACCTGGTACTGTCTACCTGGTACTGTCTACCTGGTACTGTCTACATGGTACTGACTACCTGGTACTGTCTACCTGGTACTGTCTACCTGGTACTGTCTACCTGGTACTGTCTACCTGGTACTGTCTACCTGGTACTGACTACCTGGTACTGTCTACCTGGTACTGTCTACCTGGTACTGTCTACCTGGTACTGTCTACCTGGTACTGTCTACATGGGTACTGTACTGTCTACCTACCTGGTACTGTCTACATGGTACTGTCTACCTACCTGTCTACCTGTCTACCTGGTACTGTCTACCTGGTACTGGTACTGTCTACCTGGTACTGTCTACCTGGTACTGTCTACCTGGTAGTGATGTAAAGCCAGGTGTTACTCTGTTCCTCTCCTCCCTCCATCTCTGGAGTTGTGTAAACTACAGTAATGAGTATCTCAGGGTTTTAACCTCCCCTCTGTTTCTCTGCTTCTACCTCCACCCCCCATCGGTTTCCATTCAGACAACACTCACAGTGATGTTACTGGCAAAGAAAGAAGCTTTGAGAACCCTTTAGAAAGGTTGATACTTTAATTTGTTTTCACCCTTTCATTCTCCTGTTGTTGTTGTTGTTGTTGTTGTTTACTAATCTTTGTTTGGATCTTCTAAAGCGTCTCCATTAAGTGTACTAGAGGGGATATCAGTTGTTGTCCCCCCCCTCGGTGGAGAGAGATTTCTCTCCTTGTTTTCCTAGTAGAGAGTTGGGTTAGAGGGATAATAGTGTGTTTGTTTAAAGAGAGAGAGAGCTAGAGGAAGAGAGAGAGAGAGAGAAAGTGAGCCAGGCATCGGGCGACAATGTGAACTGTCAACATGTAAAGTTTAATTTGCACATGAAAACCACAAGTGTTCAATTTAAGTGTTCCATTTTTTTTATTCTGCCAGGCGAAGATCAGAGACACTCCTTCCTCCATTGATCTATTTCGGCGCTCATCATTTTCCTTCCTCAACTCCAAAGACAGGTAATTATACCTTTAAGGGGTTGCTAGCGGAAAGCTACATTTAGTCCTTTCGCTCGCTACTTTCTCCCGGCTTCCTGATGTGCCACTAAATGTGACGTCGCAGGGGGAGTGACAGGCAGAAAGGACACTGGGTAAATTAGTCCGACGAAAGAGGGAGAAAACAAGGCGCTCCTTTTGCTGTATCTTGATCCATGACTCTCTCTGATCCTCCAACACAAAACAGACCTACTTTTCCTCTTTCATTTCTCCATCTGGAATCAATCACAGACAGCCCACTGCTCAGGTCCTTGCATGTTTCATGAAAGCCAATGGCTCATACTTCAATCTCTCTCTCGCTCTCAATTCAATTTCAATTCAAGGGGCTTTATTGGCATGGGGAAACGTGTGTTAACGTTGCCAAAGCAAGTGAAGTAGATCGTAAACAAAAGTGAAATAAACAATAAATATTATCAGTAAACATTACACTACCGTCCTGTAGGTTTTAACTACTGTAGCTCAGCTGGTAGAGCACGGCGCTTGTAACGCCACGGTAGTGGGTTCGATCCCCGGGACCACCCATACGTAAAAATGTATGCACACATGACTAAGTCGCTTTGGATAAAAGCGTCTGCTAAATGGCATATTATGTATATATACAGTGTTGTAACAATGTGCAAATAGTTAAAGTACAAATGGGAAAATAAATAAACATAAATATGGGTTGTATTTACAATGGTGTTTGTTCTTCACTGGTTGCCCTTTTTTTGGGGGGGGGCAAACCCTGCCAGAGTCCAACCAGCCTGCTCCAGTGTGAGATGGATGGCATACTCACCATACAACCTTTAAACATGACACCTGTTTCTGTGTGAGCTGAGCCCTCTGTCTGTCTGCTGAGCCCTCACCATACTGCCCTGCCAAACATGACACCTGTTGTCTGTCTGTCTGTCTGTCTGCCTGCCTGCCTGCCTGTCTGCCTGCCTGCCTGTCTGGCTGCCTGTCTGGCTGCCTGCCTGCCTGTCTGGCTGCCTGTCTGGCTGCCTGTCTGGCCTGTCTGCTGTCTGTCTGCCTGCCTGCCTGTCTGCTGCCTGTCTGCTGTCTGCCTGCTGCCTGCCTGTCTGCCTGCCTGGCTGCCTGCCTGTCTGCCTGTCTGTCTGTCTGTCTGTCTGTCTGCCTGTCTGCCTGCCTGCCTGGCTGCCTGCCTGGCTGTCTGCCTGTCTGCCTGCCTGCCTGCCTGCCTGCCTGCCTGCCTGTCTGTCTGTCTGTCTGCCTGCCTGCCTGCCTGTCTGGCTGCCTGTCTGGCTGCCTGCCCCTCCCTCTCTATAGTTGTCTCTCTATTGTTCTGTAGGAGATGACAGGGGGTTGAGAATCCAGGGCTTAAACCCTCATCAGACACTAATAACTTTCCCTCCATTGCCTCCCTCCACCCCTCTCTCCTCCTCTCCTTTCACAACGTCTCCCTCCCATTCAGCAGCATCACAAAGCAGCTTTACACTATTAAAGGTGTGATAATCCCAGGAAGAGATGGAACACTGTATTAATGATGGAGAGATCAGAGGGGGGGGGGGGGGGATGAGAGAGAGGGGAAGGGGTTATCATGAGTGGGTGTTATTATGAAGCCTGAGAGAGAAATAGAGAGAGAAAGTCAAAGAGAGATGTAGACGTGGAAGGTTCTGCGTTTTAACACCTTGCCATGTTAAGAACACACACTAAGACAGGGCTCTCCAACCCTGCTCCTGGAGAGCTACCCTCCTGTAGGTTTTAACTCCAACCCTGTTCCTGGAGAGCTACCCTCCTGTAGGTTTTAACTCCAACCCTGTTCCTGGAGAGCTACCCTCCTGTAGGTTTTAACCCCAACCCTGTTCCTGGAGAGCTACCCTCCTGTAGGTTTTAACTCCCAACCCTGTTCCTGGAGAGCTACCCTCCTGTAGGTTTTAACTCCAACCCTGTTCATGGAGAGATACCCTCCTGTAGGTTTTAACCCAACCCTGTTCCTGGAGAGCTACCCTCCTGTAGGTTTTAACTCCAACCCTGTTCCTGGAGAGCTACCCTCCTGTAGGTTTTAACTCCAACTCTGTTCCTGGAGAGCTACCCTCCTGTAGGTTTTAACCCCAACCCTGTTCCTGGAGAGCTACCCTCCTGTAGGTTTTAACTCCAACCCTGTTCCTGGAGAGATACCCTCCTGTAGGTTTTAACTCCAACTCTGTTCCTGGAGAGCTACCCTCCTGTAGGTTTTAACCCCAACCCTGTTCCTGGAGAGCTACCCTCCTGTAGGTTTTTGCTCCAACCCTAATCTAGCGCACCTGAATCTAATAATTAGCTGGTTGATAAACTGAATCAGGTTAGTTACAACTGGGGTTGGAGCGAAAACCTACAGGAGGGTATCTCTCCAGGAACAGGGTTGGAGTTAAAACCTACAGGAGGGTATCTCTCCAGGAACAGAGTTGGAGTTAAAACCTACAGGAGGGTAGCTCTCCAGGAACAGAGTTGGAGTTAAAACCTAAGGGTACTCTCCAGGAACAGAGTTGGGAGGGTAGCTCTCCAGGAACAGAGTTGGAGTTAAAACCTACTGGAGGGTAGCTCTCCAGGAACAGGGTTGGAGTTAAAACCTACTGGAGGGTAGCTCTCCAGGAACAGGGTTGGGGTTAAAACCTACAGGAGGGTATCTCTCCAGGAACAGAGTTGGAGGTAAAACCTACAGGAGGGTATCTCTCCAGGAACAGGGTTGGAGTTAAAACCTACAGGAGGGTAGCTCTCCAGGAACAGGGTTGGAGTTAAAACCTACAGGAGGGTATCTCTCCAGGAACAGAGTTGGAGTTAAAACCTACAGGAGGGTATCTCTCCAGGAACAGAGTTGGAGGTAAAACCTACAGGAGGGTATCTCTCCAGGAACAGAGTTGGAGTTAAAACCTACAGGAGGGTACCTCTCCAGGAACAGGGTTGGGGTTAAAACCTACAGAAGGGTAGCTCTCCAGGAACAGGGCTGGAGTTAAAACCTACAGGAGGGTATCTCTCCAGGAACAGAGTTGGAGTAAAACCTACAGGAGGGTATCTCTCCAGGAACAGAGTTGGAGTTAAAACCTACAGGAGGGTATCTCTCCAGGAACAGGGTTGGAGTTAAAAACCTACAGGAGGTTAGCTCTCCAGGAACAGGGTTGGAGTTAAAACCTACAGGAGGGTATCTCTCCAGGAACAGAGTTGGAGTTAAAACCTACAGGAGGGTATCTCTCCAGGAACAGAGTTGGAGACCTCTGCGCTAAGAACACGCATTGAACTCTCACCCACCGACTGCGCCACGGCACCTTCACACAGTGAAGGTGAATCATCATTAACACCGTCTTTAACGCCTTTAGATAAGGTTCAATCTTCAAGGCTCTAATTTGACGATTTTGTAACATATAATTATAATTAGCCATTAACCCGTTCATGAACACTTACACACCCACAGTCACTTACCCATTCACTGTCAATGCAGCTGGGCGGTAATCAGTAGGGTAATGAATGTAGAGTATATATTATGTATTTCAATGTATTCTTACTACATATTACAGTTCCCAATGATGTATCGTATATAGGCCTAGTGTATATCAACGTTATAACAGTATGATACGTGTATATTATATATGTCTTTGGCTGTACCCATGTAATGACCTGGCCTAAGTCCAAGTGGCTCAGCCGGCTCAGACTAACATCTCCTTTACCTCCATGACACTAAAGCTCAGCCGGCTCAGACTAACATCTCCTTTACCTCCATGACACTAAAGCTCAGCCGGCTCAGACTAACCTCTCCTTTACCTCCATGACACTAAAGCTCAGCCGGCTCAGACTAACATCTCGTTTACCTCCATGACACTAAAGCTCAGCCGGCTCAGACTAACATCTCGTTTACCTCCATGACACTAAAGCTCAGCCGGCTCAGACTAACATCTCGTTTACCTCCATGACACTAAAGCTCAGCCGGCTCAGACTAACCTCTACCTTCATGACACTAAAGCTCAGCCGGCTCAGACTAACCTCTACCTCCATGACACTAAAGCTCAGCCGGCTCAGACTAACCTCTACCTCCATGACACTAAAGCTCAGCCGGCTCAGACTAACCTCTACCTCCATGACACTAAAGCTCAGCCGGCTCAGACTAACCTCTACCTCCATGACACTAAAGCTCAGCCGGCTCAGACTAACCTCTACCTCCATGACACACCATGACACTAAAGCTCAGCCGGCTCAGACTAACCTCTACCTCCATGACACTAAAGCTCAGCCGGCTCAGACTAACCTCTACCTCCATGACACTAAAGCTCAGCCGGCTCAGACTAACCTCTACCTCCATGACACTAAAGCTCAGCCGGCTCAGACTAACATCTCGTTTTTCCTCCATGACACTAAAGCCACTAAGTAGCTAACATTAATTCTCCAGCATGCATACGGAACATAGTTTAATAATAAAACAATATTATTGTTTCATCAAGTTTAATTGTGTGTCTACCCTCGAGGCTGCTGCAACTGCATGCGTAATGTGATAGACGGGATGGTTTGTGTGTGTGTGCGTTGGTGTCCCTGCCCCACAAGGCATCTCTCTCCGCCTGCGTCCCAAATGGCACCCTATTCCCTATTTAGTGCACTACTTTTGACCAGAGCCCTATGTAAACTAGTGCACTATCTAGGGGAATAGGGTACCATTTAACATGCAGCTCTCTGGAATATCTGAGAAGTATTTAGACAGCTTCTCACAAGGGTGCTGCTGCATAAACGTTCATGTTAAACCCTCATTAGCTATTTAGTGCACTACGAACCAGAGCCCCATTAAAATAGTCACTGGTAAACACATTGGGTAATCGTTCAAACTGAAAAGCTCTTCTCTCACAAGGGAGGTTGCACTACTTTAAATACTGTATCTCAGAACTGAAAAGCTTTCTCTCACAAGGGAGGTTGTGGGTAAATACTGTATCTCTGAACTGAAAAGCTTTCTCTCACAAGGGAGGTTGTGGGTAAAACTGTATCTCTGAACTGAAAAGTTTCTCTCACAAGGGAGGTTGTGGGTAAATATCTCAGAACTGAAAAGCTTTCTCTCACAAGGGAGGTTGTGGGTAAATATCTCTGAACTGAAAAACTTTCTCTCACAAGGGAGGTTGTGGGTAAATAATGTATATCTGAACTGTAAAGCTTTCTCTCACAAAGGAGGTTGTGGGTAAATATCTCTGAAATGAAAAGCTTTCTCTCAAAATATAGTTTGTGTGTAAATATCTCAGAACTGAAAAGAGAAAGCTTTTCAGTTCAGAGATATTTACCCACAACCTCCCATGTGAGAGAAAGCTCACAAGGGAGGTTGTGGGTAAATACTGTATCTCTGAAATAAAAAGCTTTCTCACAAGGGAGGTTGTGGGTAAATATCTCTGAAATAAAACACTTTCTCACATATACAGTTGTGGAAAAAAATATTGGCACCCTTGCACTTTATTCAAGTAACTCACAATGTCCCGCCAAAATAAGTTGAAATAGACCAAAGTATTTGGTCTCCACCATTCTTTATTTCACTGTTAATATTACATAACCTTTGTTTTTGATTCAGCACTTAATATATCCACTTAAATCAGAAAATAAACAGAAATGGCATTGACAAAATGATTGACACCCTAGACGTAATATTTGATCAAAATAACTGCAGTCAAGCGCTTCCTATAGCCATTGATGAGCTTCCTGCACCTCTGTACTGGCAGTTTGGCCCACTCTTTTTGTGCAAACTGTTCCAGTTCTCCCAGATTTGAAAGACACCTTCTCCCAGCTGCTGTTTTCAGATCTCTCCACAAGTTTTCAATGGGATTTATATCTGGACTCCATTGCTGGCCACTTCAAAACAGTCCAGCGTTTTTATCTTGAACCATTCCTGGGTGCTTTTTGAAGTGTGTTTGGGATCATTGTCCTGCTGGAAGACCCATGACCTTCAACGGAGACCCAGTTTTTCTGACACTGGGTCCGACATTGCGCTCCAAAATGCCTTGGTATTCTCCTGATTTCAAGGCACCTGGTGCCAGAGGCAGCAAAGCAACCCCAAAACATCACTGAACCTCCTCCATGTTTTACTGCAGGGAAGGTGTTCTTCTCTTTAAAGGCTTCATTTTCGTTTTCTGTAAACATTACCGAAAAGCTCAACTTTGGTCTCATCTGTCCACAGTGCATTCTCCCAGAAGGATTTTGGCATGTTCAGGTGTGTAGCTCAGTTGGTAGAGCATGGCGCTTGCAACGCCAGGGTTGTGGGTTCGTTTCCCACGGGGGGCCAGTATGAAAATGTATGCACTCACTAACTGTAAGTTGCTCTGGATAAGAGTGTCTGCTAAAATGACTAAAATGTAAAAATGTAAATGTTTTGGCAAATTGCAGTCAGTCTCTCTCTCAGCAGTGGGGTCCTCCTGGGTCTCCTAGCATATAACCCCCTTTCATTGAGTTATGGCGACGGACGGTTGTGGTTGAAATGCGTCCTTGGGTCTCTGAAATAAAAAGCTTTTCTTGAGTTATGGAGTTCTCAGCAGTAAAGTCTCCTCTGAAAATCCTACCATATAATCCCCCTTTCAGTTTCATGGAAAAAGTTATGGCAGTCTTGCTCTTTATTGGGGTAACTCCACACTGTCCCTCCACCATATGAAATAGACCAAAGTATTGAGTTCCAACCATTCTCTATCTCAGCTGTAATATTCCTAACCTTTGTTTCCTAGCCTTAATATAACCCCCTTCAATGAGTTATGTCTCAGAAATGGCATTGACAAGTGGAGTCCTCCTGGGTCTCCTACCATATAACCCTAGATTTTCATTGAGTTATGTCTCTCTCTCAGCAGTGGGGTCCTCCTGGGTCTCCTACCATATAAACCCTTTCGGGGAGTTATGTCTCTCTCTCAGCAGTGGAGTCCTCCTGGGTCTCCTACCATAAACCCCCTTTCATTGAGTTATGTCTCTCTTCTCAGCAGTGGGGTCCTCCTGGGGTCTCCTAGGGGGTCCAATAACCCCCTTTCATTGAGATTATGACTCCATCTCTCTCCAGCAAAACAGTCCTACCATATAACCCCCTTTCATTGAGTTTGTTGAAGTGTCTCTCAGGAGTGGGGTCCTGCTATGGAATAACCCCCTTTCATTGAGACCCAGTTTGTCTCTCACTCAGCACATTGGGGTCCTAATGGGTCTCCTGCCATTCTCCCCCTTTCATTGATATGTCTGTGTCTCAGCAGTGGAGTCCTCCTGGGTCTCCTACCATATAACCCCCTGTTCATGCAGGGAGTAAAGGGTGTCTCTCTGTCAGCAGTGGGGTCCTAATACCATATAACCCCCTTTCATTGAGTTATGTCTCTCTCTCAGCAGGGGGTCCTCCCTGGGTGTCCTGGCATATAACCCCCTTTCATTGAGTTATGTCTCTCTCTCAGCAGTGGGATCCTCCTGGGTCTCCTACCATATAACCCCCTTTCATAACTGTTATGTCTCTCTCTCAGCAGTGGGATCCTCCTGGGTCTCCTACCATATAACCCCCTTTCATTGAGTCAGTCTCTCTCTCAGCAGTGGGGTCCTCCTGGGTCTCCTAGCATATAACCCCCTTTCATTGAGTTGGCGACGGACGGTGCGAGTTGAAACTGTCGTACCTTGTGTGTCTGAAGGTCAGCTTGAATCTGTGTGGCAGTTGATCGAGGTGCTTTCTCCACCATTCGAACAATCCTTCGCTGCAATCTTCCTTCAAGTTCTCATGCGGCCATGTCCAGAGCTACAGTGTTTGTTTTTTTGTTTGTTTGTTTTGTTCAACTGTAAACTAAAGACATACATATGTGGATACCAAAATATATTTTAATTTCAACCATTTTCGGGAAGAAATTATGCATTATTTTCAAAAATTGCAAGGGTGCCAATATTTTTTGACCACGACTGTACTTCTCTAGTCCCATGGCAACATGATGACTTGTGTTTGGGCGATATGGTCCTTCGAGCCAGACAGACCACTTATTTATTTATAATGGTCCTAATGGTGTGTGTGTGTGTGGGGGGAGGGGGGTCCTAATGGTGTGTGTGTGGGGGAGGGGGGTCCTAATGGTGTGTGTGTGTGTGGGGAGGGGGGGGTCCTAATGGTGTGTGTGTGTGTGGGGGAGGGGGGTCCTAATGGTGTGTGTGTGGTGGGGGAGGGGGGTCCTAATGGTGTGTGTGTGTGTGTGGGGGAGGGGGGGTCCTAATGGTGTGTGTGTGTGTGTGGGGGAGGGGGGTCCTAATGGTGTGTGTGTGTGTGTGGGGGGGGGGGGGGGTCCTAATGGTGTGTGTGTGTGGGGGGGGAGGGGGGTCCTAATGGTGTGTGTGTGTGTGGGGGGAGGGGGGTCCTAATGGTGTGTGTGTGTGGGGGGGGGGAGGGGGGTCCTAATGGTGTGTGTGTGTGGGGGGGAGGGGGGGGTCCTAATGGTCTGGGCCGGAATGGAAAGGATCTGCTAATCTCCTAACACTGGACAATGAAATGTCAAGCATTGCTATTACAAAGCAGGCACTCTCAGCTCAATGGGATAGTCATTCACAGGCAAAAGCAGAGGCACACACACACACACACACACACACACACACACACACACACACACACACACACACACACACACACACACACACGTGCACCGCACAGGGGTCGTCCTCTCTAACAGAGGTGACGGGCTAATTAAAGACAGGTCCTTGAAGGCTCTGTTAGGAGATCTGTTGAACAATAATACAGCATAGTGTGTGTGTGTGTGTGTGTGTGTGTGTGTGTGTGTGTGTGTGTGTGTGGTGGTGTTAAACAGTGTTCAACATTAAAGAGCAACGCTGAACCTGAACGCTCCCTCTATCTACCACAGAACAGCCCGATGAACAGCTGTAGATTCGGTGTCTACCAGTCAAAAGTTTGGACACACCTACTCATTCAAGGGTTTTTCATTATTTTCTACATTGTAGAATAATAGTGAAGACATAAAAACTATGAAATAACACATATGGAATCATGTAGTGACCAAAAAAGTGTTAAACAAATCAAAAAATATATGTTATATTCGAGATTCTTCAAATAGCCACCCTTGATGACAGCTTTGCACACTCTTGGCATTCTCTCAACCAGCTTCATGAGGTAGTCACCTGGAATGCATTTCAATTAACAGGTGTACCTTCTTAAAAGTTAATTTGTGGAATTTCTTTCCTTCTTAATGCGTTTGAGCCAATCAGTTGTGTTGTGACAAGGTAGGGGGGTATACAGAAGATAGCCCTATTTGGTAAAAGACCAAGTCCATATTATGGCAAGAACAGCTCAAATAAGCAAAGAGAAACGACAGTCCATCATTACTTTAAGACATGAAGGTCAGTCAATACGGATCATTTCAAGAAAGTTTCTTCAAGTGCAGTCGCAAAAATCATCAAGCGCTTTGATGAAACTGGCTCTCATGAGGACCACCACAGGAATGGATGACCGAGAGTTACCTCTGCTGCAGAGGATACGTTCATTAGAGTTACCAGCTTCAGAAATTGCAGCCCAAATGAATGCTTCACAGAGTTCAAGTAACAGACACATCTCAACATCAACTGTTCAGAGGAGACTGTGTGAATCAGGCCTTCATGATCAAATTGCAGCAAAGAAACCACTACTAAAGGACACCACTAAGAAGAAGAGACCTGCTTGGGCCAAGAAACATGAGCAATGGACATTAGACCGGTGGAAATGTGTTCTTTGGTCTGGAGTCCAAATTGGAGATTTTTGGTTCCAACCGCCGTGTCTTTGTGAGACACGCTGTGGGTGAACGGATGATCTCCGTATGTGTAGTTCCCACCGTAAAGCATGGAGGAGAAGGTGTTATGGTGTGGGGGTGCTTTGCTGGTGACACTGTCTGTGATTTATTTAGAATTCAAGGCACACTTAACCAGCATGGCTACCACAGCATTCTGCAGTGATACGCCATCCCATCTGGTTTCGGCTTAGTGGGACTATCATTTGTTTTTCAACAGGACAATGACCCAACACACCTCCAGGCTCTGTGTAAGGGCTATTTTACCAAGAAGGAGAGTGACGGAGTGCTGCATCAGATGACCTGGCCTCCACAATCACCCGACCTCATCCCAATTGAGATGGTTTGGGATGAGTCGGACGGCAGAGTGAAGGAAAAGCAGCCAACAAGTGCTCAGCAAATGTGGGAACTCCTTCAAGGCTTTTGGAAAAGCATTCCAGGTGAAGCAGGTTGAGAGAATGCCAAGAGTGTTGGAAAAGCATTCCAGGTGAAGCTGGTTGAGAGAATACCAAGAGTGTTGGAAAAGCATTCCAGGTGAAGCTGGTTGAGAGAATGCCAAGAGTGTGCAAAGCTGTCATCAAGGCAAAAGGGTGGCTACTTTGAAGAATCTCAAATATAAATTTGTTTAACACTTTTTTTTGGTTACTACATGATTCCATATGTGTTATTTCATAGTTTTGATGTCTTCACTACTATTTTACAATGTAGAAAATAGTAAAAAAATAAAGAAAAACTCTTGAATGAGTAGGTGTGTCCAAACTTTTGACTGGAACAGTACATGGGAGTTTGAGGAAATCACTCACTTGTGGAGATTCAACATACCCCATATCTGCAATGATTCTGTGTCCCTATTTTAGACACTTCAGTCAACGCAGCTCCTTGTGCTTTTCTGGGGGCAAAATGGCTATATGCTATTATCACCTGCCTTGCTCTACTCTAATGGTGTTACTCTGCAGTAAATGGCAAGGATTCCTCTCTCTACTCTCTACCTGGAGACATGATTGCAGGGCTGTTACAGAGACCAGTCTCTTACTAAGAAGCTGATTGGCCACACACACACACATCCTTCTACCAATGACTGGTCTAGCTAATGTCGGAGCAGCTCCACTTAACAGGGAGGAAAACATTTACACAAAGCCTTCTCTGACCTCTTCACCCTCCACGCTCTCATCTCTCCTCAGTCCACACGGCAGTATCATCAAGGGCAAGAAATAGATGGGAAAGAAATAATAACAGAAAAAAAAAGGAACAGCGGACCATTGTCTCATCTGGCTGCCTGCCTGGCTGCCATGTTTCTGTCATGCTAGCCTTTTAAGTTAAATACAGAAGCTTTTTGCCCTGATTGGATGCATCTCAGAGCTCCAGGTCTATAGGACTTTTAGGACTGTAAAGCAGGGGAGGATCTCTACATGTCCAGAATATCAGCTAGCTAGCTGAATATCTAATATATCACTGTCTAGAGAACAGCTAGCTGAATATCTAATCATATCTAGAGAACATCTAGCTAGCTGAATATCTCATAGCCCTAGAGAACAGCTCTAGCTGAATATCTAATATCTCCCCATCTAGAGAACATCTAGCTAGCTGAATATCTAATATCTCCCCATCTAGAGAACAGCTAGCTGAATATCTAATATCTCCCTGTCTAGAGAACAGCTAGCTGAATATCTAATATCTCCCCATCTAGAGAACAGCAGCTAGCTGAATATCTAATATCTCCCCGTCTAGAGAACAGCTAGCTGAATATCTAATATATCCCTGTCTAGAGAACAGCTAGCTGAATATCTCATATCTCCCTGTCTAGAGAACAGCTAGCTGAATATCTCATATCTCCCCATCTAGAGAACATCTAGCTGAATATCTAATATCTCCCTGTCTAGAGAACAGCTAGCTGAATATCTCATATCACCCCATCTAGAGAACAGCTAGCTAGCTGAATATCTAATATCTCCCCATCTAGAGAACAGCTAGCTAGCTGAATATCTAATATCTCCCCATCTAGAGAACAGCTAGCTGAATATCTCATATCTCCCCATCTAGAGAACAGCTAGCTGAATATCTAATATATCACTGTCTAGAGAACAGCTAGCTGAATATCTCATATCACCCCATCTAGGTAACATCTAGCTAGCTGAATATCTAATATATCCCTGTCTAGAGAACAGCTAGCTGAATATCTAATATCTCCCCGTATAGAGAACAGCTAGCTGATATATGAATATCTCCCTGTCTAGAGAACAGCTAGCTGAATATCTAATATCTCCCCATCTAGAGAACAGCTAGCTGAATATCTCACATCTCCCGTCTAGAGAACATCTAGCTAGCTGAATATCTCATATCTCCCGTATAGAGAACAGCTAGCTGGCTGATGGATTTGACTAGATCCATATGCACCTCCCCGCCCGGCACAGCCGGTACAGTCCACTCAGTCAGTCACTCAGTCATACTAGGGAACAAATTATATGATCTAAGACACCTTTAGACTCCAGCCCCCCGTCTGTCTGACTGTGACGTCGGGCGGACCTTAAGCCGATCAGGGTCCTGTCATATCCACTCTGAGGTGGATTAGTCGGGGCTAGGTGGCTCCCAGGGCGTAATGGAGGCTTGGGTCGATGGAAAGGGAAGCCAGGCGAGCCCTAATCAGGACATTCACACACCTCAAGTTGAGCGGCTGGCAGCAGGTGAGCTGATAATCTCTGATTGCTATTCAGCTCTGTTCGCTGAGGACCTCCTTTTTCCTCCCGTTCACTGCCCAAAACTATCAGGGCTCCGGGCTGCAAGGCCAGACACCAAGACCCTCCAACAGAGGGTGAAGAGAAGAGGGGAGGAAACAGAGAAAAGGAGAAGTGGAGTGTGGAATGGAGGAGAACAGAAGAGGAGGGAGGAAGGATGGAGGGAGGCTTGAGTCAGGCTACAGCTACTGAAGGGAAAAACCTCATCTCCTCTACCCAGTGTGACAGATTTATTAAGAGAGGCTGTAGCTACTGAAGGGAAAAACCTCATCTCCTCTACCCAGTGACAGATTTATTAAGAGGTGCTGTAGCTACTGAAGGGAAAAACCTCATCTCCTCTACCCAGTGTGACAGATTTATTAAGAGGTGTTGTAGCTACTGAAGGGAAAAAACCTCATCTCCTCTACCCAGTGTGACAGATTTATTAGAGAGGCTGTAGCTACTGAAGGAA
This sequence comes from Coregonus suidteri, assembly GCA_036851935.1. NCBI lineage: Eukaryota > Metazoa > Chordata > Actinopteri > Salmoniformes > Salmonidae > Coregonus > Coregonus suidteri. The sequence continues at coordinate 79,928,096 of CM072220.1, forward strand.
AAACCTCATCTCCTCTACCCAGTGACAGATTTATTAAGAGAGGCTGTAGCTACTGAAGGGAAAAACCTCATCTCCTCTACCCAGTGTGACAGATTTATTAAGAGAGGCTGTAGCTACTGAAGGGAAAAACCTCATCTCCTCTACCCAGTGTGACAGATTTATTAAGAGAGGCTGTAGTTACTGAAGGAAAAAACCTCATCTCCTCTACCCAGTGTGACAGATTTATTAAGAGAGGCTGTAGCTACTGAAGGAAAAACCTCATCTCCTCTACCCAGTTTGACAGACTTGTTAAGAGGCGTGAGCTAACGTGTGCTAATGTGATTAGCATGACTGTTGTAAGTAACAACAAACATTCCAGGACATAGACATGTCTTATATGGGCAGAAAGCTTAACCTCTTGTTAATCTAACTGCACTGTGCAATTTACAGTAGCTATTACAGTGACAAAATACCATGCTATTGTTTTAGGAGAGTGCACAACAACAAAAAACTTATCACGGCAACTGGTTTGTATCAATTGGGCAGACTTGATACAAAATAGTCCAGTATTGCAATGCTTCACTGTATCAATCTGAAACTTTGCACACCCACTGCTGCCATCTAGTGGCTAAAATCTAAATTGTGTCAAAACTGCATTTATTATATTGTGGCCTTTCTCTGGATTTCAAAGATGGAAAAAATTAATAAATAGAAAACAGTGTGACAGATTTTTTGTTTGTAGCTCTGAAGGAAAAACCAGATCTAATGTGTTATATTCTCCTACATTAATTTCACATTTCCACAAACTTCAAAGTGTTTCCTTTCAAATGGTATCAAGAATATGCATATCCTTGCTTCAGGTCCTGAGCTAGAGGCAGTTAGATTTGGGTATGTCATTTTAGGCGAAAATTTGAAGAAAAAAAAAACCTCATCTCCTCAGATGTGACAGATTTATTAAGAGAGGCTGTAGTTACTGAAGGGAAAAACCTCATCTCCTCTACCCAGTGTGACAGATTTATTAAGAGGCTGTGTTGTAGCTACTGAAGGGAAAAACCTCAGGAAAAACCTCATCTCCTCTACCCAGTGTGACAGATTTATTAAGAGAGGCTGTAGCTACCGAAGGAAAAACCTCATCTCCTCTACCCAGTGTGACAGATTTATTAAGAGAGGCTGTAGCTACTGAAGGGAAAAACCTCATCTCCTCTACCCAGTGTGACAGATTTATTAAGAGGTGCTGTAGCTACTGAAGGGAAAAACCTCATCTCCTCTACCCAGTGTGACAGATTTATTAAGAGGTGTTGTAGCTACTGAAGGAAAAACCTCATCTCCTCTACCCAGTGTGACAGATTTATTAAGAGAGGCTGTAGCTACTGAAGGGAAAAACCTCATCTCCTCTACCCAGTGTGACAGATTTATTAAGAGAGGCTGTAGTTACTGAAGGAAAAACCTCATCTCCTCTACCCAGTGTGACAGATTTATTAAGAGAGGCTGTAGTTACTGAAGGAAAAACCTCATCTCCTCTACCCAGTGTGACAGATTTATTAAGAGAGGCTGTAGTTACTGAAGGGAAAAACCTCATCTCCTCTACCCAGTGTGACAGATTTATTAAGAGAGGCTGTAGCTACTGAAGGAAAAACCTCATCTCCTCTACCCAGTGTGACAGATTTATTAAGAGAGGCTGTAGTTACTGAAGGAAAAACCTCATCTCCTCTACCCAGTGTGACAGATTTATTAAGAGGTGCTGTAGCTACTGAAGGGAAAAACCTCATCTCCTCTACCCAGTGTGACAGGATTTATTATAAGAGAGGCTGTAGTTACTGAAGACAGATTTAAAAACTGTAGTTACTCATCATCTCCTCTACCCAGTGTGACAGATTTATTAAGAGAGGCTGTAGCTACTGAAGGAAAAAAACCTCATCTCCTCTACCCAGTGTGACAGATTTATTAAGAGAGGCTGTAGTTACTGAAGGAAAAACCTCATCTCCTCTACCCAGTGTGACAGATTTATTAAGAGGTGTTGTAGCTACTGAAGGGAAAAACCTCATCTCCTCTACCCAGTGTGACAGATTTATTAAGAGAGGCTGTAGTTACTGAAGGAAAAACCTCATCTCCTCTACCAGTGTGACAGATTTATTTATTAAGAGAGGCTGTAGCTACCGAAGGAAAAACCTCATCTCCTCTACCCAGTGTGACAGATTTATTAAGAGAGGCTGTAGTTACTGAAGGAAAAACCTCATCTCCTCTACCCAGTGTGACAGATTTATTAAGAGAGGCTGTAGTTACTGAAGGGAAAAACCTCATCTCCTCTACCCAGTGTGACAGATTTATTAAGAGAGGCTGTAGTTACCGAAGGAAAAACCTCATCTCCTCTACCCAGTGTGACAGATTTATTAAGAGAGGCTGTAGTTACTGAAGGAAAAACCTCATCTCCTCTACCCAGTGTGACAGATTTATTAAGAGAGGCTGTAGTTGTATCTCCTCTACCCAGTGTGAAGAGGCTGTAGGAAAAACCTCATCTCCTCTACCCAGTGTGACAGATTTATTAAGAGAGGCTGTAGTTACTGAAGGAAAAACCTCATCTCCTCTACCCAGTGTGACAGATTTATTAAGAGAGGCTGTAGCTACCGAAGGAAAAACCTCATCTCCTCTACCCAGTGTGACAGATTTATTAAGAGAGGCTGTAGTTACTGAAGGAAAAACCTAATCTCCTCTACCCAGTGTGACAGATTTATTAAGAGAGGCTGTAGCTACCGAAGGAAAAACCTCATCTCCTCTACCCAGTGTGACAGACTTGTTAAGAGGTGCTGCTACTACTAATACACTATGTCTCTGTTGAGACTCTCACCTTCATCCTATAAAACTGGCTACATCCCAAATTGCACCCTATTGCCTACACGGTGCACTACTTTTGACCAGGGACATAGAGCTCTGGTCAAAAGTAGTGCATTATATAGGGAATAGGGTGCCATTTGGCAAATCCCCAGGTCGTCAGATCACTTTACGATCCATGTATATAGCAACAAGCTGCAGAGGAGAGGAGAGCGAGTCCAATGCGTTGGAATCAGATGGGGCCTGGCTGACGTGGACAATCTGCCTGGCGTTAGTCAGCATGAATCCATCCACAGACAGAGACAACACAACCACATGCAGCACTATCTAGTTAATGATGCAGGGTTGAATGAAGTTCTCCTCACCATGCTTCTTAGTGGTAATTCAATTTAACACTCCATCTTATCTCCCCACCACACACTGTCACAGCCCACCCAAGGAACAGCGGAACCACAGATTAGCCTAGCGGAATCATGGAACCAGCGCTTAGCGGAACCGCGGCCTAGCGTTGTTTCTCCCAAAGCCCCTCCCTCATAATCAGCCTAATGCCGTATCTCTAATGTCCTGTGTGAGAGGAGGGACAGATCACTCTGCCTGGTCTATCTTATAGGAGGGACTAGATCACTGTCTGGTCCTTATAGGAGGGACTAGATCACTGTCTGGTCCTATAGGAGGGACTAGATCACTATCTCTGTCTGGTCTATCCTATAGGAGGGACTAGATCACTATCTCTGTCTGGTCTATCTTATAGGAGGGACTAGATCACTATCTCTGTCTGGTCTATCTTATAGGAGGGACTAGATCACTATCTCTGCCTGGTCTATCTTATAGGAGGGACTAGATCACTATCTCTGTCTGGTCTATCTTATAGGAGGACTAGATCACTATCTCTGCCTGATCTATCTTATAGGAGGGACTAGATCACTATCTCTGTCTGGTCTATCTTATAGGAGGGACTAGATCACTATCTCTGTCTGGTCTATCTTATAGGAGGGACTAGATCACTATCTCTGCTGGTCTATCTTATAGGAGGGACTAGATCACTATCTCTGTCTGGTCTATCTTATAGGAGGGACTAGATCACTATCTCTGTCTGGTCTATCTTATAGGAGGGACTAGATCACTATCTCTGTCTGGTCTATCTTATAGGAGGGACTAGATCACTATCTCTGTCTGGTCTATCTTATAGGAGGGACTAGATCACTATCTCTGTCTGGTCTATCTTATAGGAGGGACTAGATCACTATCTCTGTCTGGTCTATCTTATAGGAGGGACTAGATCACTATCTCTGTCTGGTCTATCTTATAGGAGGGACTAGATCACTACTCTCTCTGTCTGGTCTATCTTATAGGAGGGACTAGATCACTATCTCTGTCTGGTCTATCTTATAGGAGGGACTAGATCACTATCTCTGTCTGGTCTATCTTATAGGAGGGACTAGATCACTATCTCTGTCTGGACTATCTTATAGGAGGGACTAGATCACTATCTCTGTCTGGTCTATCTTATAGGAGGGACTAGATCACTATCTCTGTCTGGTCTATCTTATAGGAGGGACTAGATCACTATCTCTGTCTGGTCTATTTTATAGGAGGGGCTAAAGTGCCATCTCTGTCTGAGGGAGGGGCTGTAAAATTAGCGTGAACTTCATTAAGTCTTTATTCCTGAGGTGTTAATAATCATAATAACTCATATTGTGGAAATAAATATAAAATAAAGGAAAATCCCGTTTTTGTCTGCACTGGGCCTTTAATAATGACTGGCTGGTTCTTCCTGCTACCATGTTGCTACCATTGTGGTCCTCTGTAGCTCAGCTGGTAGAGCATGACGCTTGTAACGCCAGGGTAGTGGGTTCCATCCCCGGGACCACCCATACCTAAAAATGTATGCGCACATGACTGTAAGTCGCTTTGGATAAAAGCGTCTGCTAAATGGCATATTATTATTATTATTATTATTATTATTATTATGTTGGCCTAGCGTTGCATCTCTCAGAGCTCTGTGTGAGAGGAGGATCTAAATCACTATCTCCATCTGTATCTCTCAGAGCTCTGTGTGAGAGGAGGATCTAAATCACTATCTCCAGCTGTATCTCTCAGAGCTCTGTGTGAGAGGAGGATCTAGATCACTATCTCCATCTGTATCCCTCAGAGCTCTGTGTGAGAGGAGGATCTAAATCACTATCTCCATCTGTATCCCTCAGAGATCTGTGTGAGAGGAGGATCTAAATCACTATCTCCATCTGTATCCCTCAGAGATCTGTGTGAGAGGAGGATCTAAATCACTATCTCCATCTGTATCTCTCAGAGCTCTGTGTGAGAGGAGGATCTAGATCACTATCTCCATCTGTATCCCTCAGAGCTCTGTGTGAGAGGAGGATCTAGATCACTATCTCCATCTATCTTATAGAAGTGGTTCTAAGTGCTCTCTGTGTCTGAGGGGAGGGGCTGGAGCGCTAACATAATTAGCATGAACTTCATTAAGTCTTTAACCCGGAGGTGTTAATAATGACAGATTTCCACCATCAGGTGCTAGATGTGTAGAGACTCATCTATGAGATCAGGCGCTGCTGATGAACAGGGGGGAGAAAGTCGTTTCCTACGATAGTAACAGCACTAGAGATGAACAACCCGACCGTTTTACTGCCCTGTTCAAGTTCTACAGCACCAGATGACTCGATTATTCCGTTCTATCGGAGTTGATCTGATGTGCTGAGAGGGTGAAGCTGGCTTTGTGAAGGTGCTCATCTAAGTCTGAATTACAAATGGCACCCCCCTGTTCCCTACATAGTGGGCTCTGGTCAAAAGTAGTGCACTATCCAGGGAATAGGGCGCCATTTGGGGATGAAGGTCCTGTGTTTTAGTCTCTCTGTCTGTTTTTCAGGAATTCATTCCTACTGATCTGACAACGCTGCTCCCAAGGCACGCCGCTGTCCTGAAGTGTCCATGTTGCTATGGTGACAGGTTGCCATGCTGACTAGTTTGTGATTGGTTGGCTAGAGAGAGAGGGGGTCTGTCTCTGCAGACAGAATATGTTTTTTTCCCCAGTTGTGCTCTATATTGCCCAGTCTACGATGTCAACGCAAATGTCTGCCTTTATTCAGGTTCAAATCCTTTTTCTCATCCCATCACTGGACAGTTTGTTCACAACACAACAAATAGTTATTGTGTGTATATTTGTAAAGCAACACAGTCCTATAAAACGCAACGCTCCATTGGAATCCGCTACGCCAATATCCTTCTTCCTTCTGGGCGGGTAAATATAGTCTACCAGTCTTTACATTCTGGAGTTCCTAAATCCCAAAGTCCCCTTTTTCCTCTGTGGAGTCTTCCTGCTGATCTGGGATCAGCTCTGAGCCTGGTATCCTACGCTGAGTGGAGCAGGAAGACCAGCCTTAGGCCCCCAGACAGGTTCTATTTAATGCTGGAATCCCCTCGGTGAGGATGCCGGGGTCGGCTGGGCGCGAGATTTGCTCTGATCCACCCTGCTCAGGCCTTGGGGCTCCAGGCTCCCCTTTTTCTGCGTCCCAAAAATGGCACCCTATTCCCTACATAGTGCACTACTTTTGGTTGGTGGGGACTGTGAATCAGTCTTCCAGGGGTTACACATGAACAAGCGCTGCTCTTGTGGTCCTGAGGAAAATGACCCTCTCTGGGGCTTCTTACCAGGGCTGGGGGGCTTCTTACCAGGGCTGGGGGGCTTCTTACCAGGGCTGAGGAGTTAACAGCACATTACATGTGGCTGCTCGTTAGAGAGGACTAAGGACTCAGTCAGGTAAGAAAGCTTGGTGTGTGTGTGTGTGTGTGTGTGTGTGTGTGTGTGTGTGTAACACAGGTGACACAGCCTGTTGTAGAGGAAATGAGCGAGCAGCATTTCAACAGATCTGCACCAGTGTCTGCGTTGGTACCTACACAGCATTTTAACAGCAGGTTCTACTCTGATACATTTTTTGTGTGGGTGGGTGTGGGTGTGGGTGTGTGTGTGTGTGTGTGTGTGTGTGTGTGTGTGTGTGTGTGTGTGTGCGGTCTTCTGGAACAGAAGCTCTTCTGTAATAATCCGTCACTCTAATGAAAAGCACACGGTGCGTGTGTGCTTGACGTGTGGAAGATGTATTATGGAGAAACAGCGATAAATCAGCCGTTTTGACAGTCAAACTTTTAGAACAATGACATGAAACATCAATTAACTACAGGAGGACAGAGAGAGAAAGGAGAGATGCTCTTCTCTTCACACACACACACTCTATCGGCTCTCTCAGAGATTGGGCTCAGTGAAGTGATTGAATATCACCCTCTTTTTCTGCTTATGTCATCTCTGGGATGATGGAGTAGGGAGAGGAGTAGAGGGGGAGAGTGGGAGAGGAGGAGGAGGAGAGTGGGAGAGGAGGAGGAGGAGAGTGGGAGAGGAGGAGGAGGAGAGTGGGAGAGGAGGAGGAGAGTGGGAGAGAGGAGGGAGAGAGGGAGAGAGGAGGAGGAGAGTGGGAGAGGAGGGGGAGGGGTAGAGTGGGAGAGAGGAGGAGAGTGGGAGAGGAGGAGGAGAGTGGGAGAGGAGGAGGAGAGTGGGAGAGGAGTAGGAGAGTGGGAGAGGAGGAGGAGAGTGGGAGAGGAGGAGGAGAGTGGGAGAGGAGGAGAAGAGTGGGAGAGGAGGAGGAGAGTGGGAGAGGAGGAGGAGAGTGGGAGAGGAGGAGGAGAGTGGGAGAGGAGGAGAAGAGTGGGAGAGGGGGAGGAGAGTGGGGAGAGGGGGAGAGTGGGAGAGGAGGAGGAGAGTGGGGAGAGGGGGAGGAGAGTGGGAGAGGGGGGAGAGTGGGAGAGGAGGAGGAGGGGGGGAGAGGAGGAGGAGAGTGGGAGAGGAGGAGGAGGAGAGTGGGAGAGGAGGAGGAGGAGAGTGGGTGTAGAGGGGTAGAGTGGGAGAGGAGGAGGAGAGTGGGAGAGGAGGAGGAGGAGAGTGGGAGAGGGGGAGGAGAGTGGGAGAGGGGGAGGAGAGTGGGAGAGGAGGAGAAGAGTGGGAGAGGAGGAGGAGAGTGGGAGAGGAGGAGGAGAGTGGAGAGGAGGAGGGAGAGTGGGAGAGGAGGAGGAGAGTGGGAGAGGAGGGAAGAGTGGGAGAGGAGGAGGAGAGTGGGAGAGGAGGAGGAGAGTGGGAGAGGAGGAGGAGAGTGGGAGAGGAGGAGGAAGAGTGGGAGAGGGGGAGGAGAGTGGGAGAGGGGGAGGAGAGTGGGGAGAGGGGAGAGTGGGGAGGAGGAGAGTGGGAGAGGAGGAGGAGAGTGGGAGAGGAGGAGGAGAGTGGGAGAGGAGGAGGAGAGTGGGAGAGGGGGAGGAGAGGAGAGAGGGAGGAGAGTGGGAGAGTGGGAGGAGAGTGGGAGAGGGGGAGAGTGGGAGGAGGAGGAGAGAGTGGGAGAGGAGGAGGAGAGTGGGAGAGGAGGAGGAGAGTGGGAGAGGAGGAGGAGAGTGGGAGAGGAGGAGGAGAGTGGGAGAGGGGGAGGAGAGTGGGAGAGGAGGAGGAGAGTGGTAGAGAGGGGGAGGAGAGGGGGAGGGGGAGAGTGGGAGAGGAGGAGGAGAGTGGGAGAGGAGGAGGAGAGTGGGAGAGGAGGAGGAGAGAGGGAGGAGGAGGAGGGGAGTGGGAGAGGGGGAGGAGAGTGGGAGAGGGGGAGGAGAGTGGGAGAGGAGGATGAGGAGAGTGGGAAAGGAGGAGGAGAGTGGGAGAGGGGAGGAGAGTGGGAGAGGGGGAGAGTGGGAGAGGAGGATGAGGAGAGGGGAGAGGGGGAGGAGGAGAGTGGGAGAGGAGGGAGGAGGGGAGAGTGGGAGAGGGGGAGGAGGAGAGTGGGAGAGGGGGAGGAGGAGAGTGGGAGAGGAGGATGAGGAGAGTGGGAGAGGAGAAGGAGAGTGGGAGAGGAGGAGAGTGGGAGAGGGGGAGAGTGGGAGAGGAGGAGGAGAAGAGTGGGAGAGGAGGAGGAGGAGAGGGAGAGGAGGAGGAGAGGGGGAGGAGGAGGAGGAGGAGAGTGGGAGAGGAGGAGAGTGGGAGAGGAGGAATACTTTTTAGTTTTAGTTTAGATAAAAATAATAATGTTTTATTATAATAACTAATGATACTGACTTGGATATCTACCCCCCCGGCAAAACGTCCTCACCTCTCTGAATTTTAGTTGGTTTACTATTCTTGTGAGAACTCCTGGTCCTCAGTATAGTAAAATATGCACACACACACACTTCATTATTCATCCTACTTTACTCTGACTTTGGTTTCAACTCCTCTCTCTGCTATTATACATTAGCTCTTCTAACTTCTCTGACGGAGGGAGGGAGGGAGGGAGAGAGGGAGGGAGGGGAGGGAGGGAGGGAGAGAGGGAGAGAGAAAGAGGTAGCGAGGGAGAGAGTAGAGTAGAGTAGAGAGAGAGAGACAGAGAGAGAGAGAGAGAAAGAAAAAGAGAGGAAGAGAGAGGTAGCGAGGGAGAGATGGGGAGCGAGGGAGGGGGAGAGAGAATGGGGAAGAAAGAGCTCTAGGCATGGGGAAGAAAGAGCTCTAGGCATGGGGAAGAAAGCGCTCTAGGCATGGGGAAGAAAGAGCTCTAGGTATGGGGAAGAAAGAGCTCTAGGTATGGGGAAGAAAGATCTCTAGGTATGGGGAAGAAAGAGCTCTAGGCATGGGGAAGAAAGAGCTCTAGGCATGGGGAAGAAAGAGCTCTAGGCATGGGGAAGAAAGAGCTCTAGGCATGGGGAAGAAAGAGCTCTAGGTATGGGGAAGAAAGAGCTCTAGGCATGGGGAAGAAAGCGCTCTAGGCATGGGGAAGAAAGAGCTCTAGCATGGGGAAGAAGAGCTCTATGGGATTTTAGAAAGCGCTCTATTCATGGGAAGAAAGAGCTCTAGGCATGGAAAGAAAGCGCTTTAGGCATGGGGAAGAAAGAGCTCTAGGTATGGGGAAGAAAGAGCTCTAGGTATGGGAAGAAAGATCTCTAGGTATGGCAAAGAGAGCTCTAGGCATGGGGAAGAAAGCGCTCTAGGCATGGGGAAAGAGCTCTAGGCATGGGGAAGAAAGAGCTCTAGGCATGGGGAAGAAAGAGCTCTAGGCATGGGAAAGAAAGAGCTCTAGGCATGGGAAGAAAAGCGCTCTATCATGGGGAAGAAAGCGCTCTAGGCATAGTGGAAGAAAGAGCTCTAGGCATGGGGAAGAAAGAGCTCTAGGCATGGGGGAAGAAATAGATCTAGGCATGGGGAAAGAAAGAGCTCTAGGCATGGGGAAGAAAGAGCTCTAGGCATGGGGAAGAAAGAGCTCTAGGCATGGGGAAGAAAGAGCTCTAGGCATGGGGAAGAAAGAGCTCTAGGCATGGGGAAGAAAGAGCTCTAGGCATGGGGAAGAAAGAGCTCTAGGCATGGGGAAGAAAGAGCTCTAGGCATGGGGAAGAAAGAGCTCTAGGTATGGGGAAGAAAGATCTCTAGGTATGGGGAAGAAAGATCTCTAGGTATGGGGAAGAAAGAGCTCTACATATGGGGAAGAAACTACTGTTAGGCATGGGGAATTCAAGAGCTGCTAGGCATGGGGAAGAAAGAGCTCTAGGCATGGGGAAGAAAGAGCTCTAGGTATCGGGAAGAAAGCGCTCTAGGTCATGCCAAAGAAAGCGCTCCCTAGGCATGGGGAAGAAAGAGCTCTAGGCATGGGGAAGAAAGAGCTCTAAGACTGGGGAAGAAAGAGCTCTAGGCATGGGGAAGAAAGAGTTCCCTTGCCTTGGGGAAGAAAGAGTTAGGCATGGGGAAGAAAGCGCTTTAGGCATGGGGAAGAAAGAGCTCTAGCCTTAAGGAAGAGCATGCTGTTATGGGGAAGTTCCCTTGCTCTAGGTATGGGGAAGAAAGAGCTCTAGGCATGGGGAAGAAAGCGCTCTAAGGCATGGGGAAGAAAGAGCTCTAGGCATGGGGAAGAAAGAGCTCTAGGCATTAAGAAAGAGCTCAACATGGGGAAGACTAGAGCTCTGCCTTAATTATGGGGAAGAAAGCGCTCTAGGCATGGGGAAGAAAGCGCTCTAGCCTTAATTGGGGAAGAAAGAGCTCTAGGCATGTTGGGAAGAAAGAGCTCTAGGTAATGGGGATGTTGAAAAAGATCTAGTGGCATTGCCTTAATTCAAAAGAGCTCTAGGTATGGGGAAGAAAGAGCTCTAGGTATGGGAAGAAAGTTTCCCTCTAGGCATGGGGCCAAGAAGAGCTCTAGGCATGGGGGAAGAAAGAGCTCTAAGGCATGGGGAAGACTAGAGCTCTAGGCATGGGGAAGAAAGCGCTCTAGGCATGGGGAAGAAAGCGCTCTAGGCATGGGGAAGAAAGAGCTCTAAGGCATGGGGACTAGTGTTCCCTTGCCTCTAGGCATGGGGAAGAAGAGCTCTAGGCATGGGGCCAAGAAGCGCTCTAGGCCATGGGGAAGAAAGAGCTCTAGGCATGGGCCTTAATTCAAAGAAGACTAGTGTTCTCTAGGCATGGGGAAGAAAGCGCTCTATTCAACATGGGGAAGACTAGTGTTCCCTGCCTTAATTAGGCATGGGGAAGAAAGAGCTCTAGGCATGGGGCCAAAGAAAGCGCTCTAGCTTATGGGGAAGAAAGCGCTCTAGGCATGCCTTAAAGAAAGAGCTCTAGGCATGGGGAAAGAAGAGCTCTAGGCATGGGGAAGAAAGCGCTCTAGGCATTTTGTTCACTAAGTACAAGAAGAATCTACTGGAACAATCAGCACAATATTCTGGATCATACTAACATTATTCTGAAATAAAACGGATGAGGACTTCTGGTGAAGTCTTAGCTTATGGTTTGAGCTCTCAGAGCTGATTTCAAGTGGAAGAGATGTTCTGTGGGTTCAGTGACCTTTCAGACTGCACTTTTCCCTCCATTCCAAGCTCTAATTCAGAAGTATACCATCCATCCATGATCATTGTGAGGTCGGGTATCACTGTAGACATCAGGAGGTAATCACCCTTCCTCAGAAAGACCCATTTACTCCTCTAGAGTCTGGCTGGACTTCCCCTCACAGCAGGGGACGAGGAGGACACTACACCAGTGTGTGTGTGGCTGATTCAACATTGCAAGGAGAGAGCTCACCTCCAACCTCAGTAGATTAAAGTTAGATTTTACAAGCCTTAATTCAACATGTTGCCAAGACTAGTGTTCCCTTGCCTTAATTCAACGTTGCCAAGACTAGTGTTCCCTTGCCTTAATTCAATGTTGCCAAGACTAGTGTTCCCTTGCCTTAATTCAATGTTGCCAAGACTAGCGTTCCCTTTCTTTAATTCAACGTTGCCAAGACTACAGTTCCCTTGCCTTAATTCAACATGTTACCAAGACTAGTGTTCCCTTGCCTTAATTCAACATGTTGCCAAGACTAGTGTTCCCTTGCCTTAATTCAACATGTTACCAAGACTAGTGTTCCCTTGCCTTAATTCAACATTGCCAAGACTACTGTTCCCTTGCCTTCATTCAACATGTTGCCAAGACTACTGTTGCCTTGCCTTAATTCAACATGTTGCCAAGACTACTGTTCCCTTGCCTTAATTCAACATGTTGCCAAGACTAGTGTTCCCTTGCCTTAATTCAACATGTTGCCAAGACTAGTGTTCCCTTGCCTTAATTCAACATGTTGCCAAGACTACTGTTCCCTTGCCTTCATTCAACATGTTGCCAAGACTACTGTTGCCTTGCCTTAATTCAATATGTTGCCAAGACTACTGTTCCCTTGCCTTAATTCAACATGTTGCCAAGACTACTGTTCCCTTGCCTTAATTCAACATGTTGCCAAGACTACTGTTCCCTTGCCTTAATTCAACATGTTGCCAAGACTACTGTTCCCTTGCCTTAATTCAACATGTTGCCAAGACTACTGTTCCCTTGCCTTAATTCAACGTTGCCAAGACTACTGTTCCCTTGCTTGCTGCCTGATGAAAATAACTCAAACTATCAAAATGATCTGCTCACTCCCCTCCCCTCATTAACATCTCCACATCTCCCTAAAGCACAGCAGATAAATCATCTGGTCCTGATTAGATCCAACAGAGACTGAGTTGTGATGCTCTGACACACACAGGCCCAGTAACCCCGGAAGGGTTATGGTACTAACAGGGGTGAAGGAATCAGAGGACTGTCTCTGTCTCCACCCTGTAACCCTGGAAGGGATATGGTACTAACAGGGGTGAAGGAATCAGAGGACTGTCTCTGTCTCCACCCTGTAACCCTGGAAGGGATATGGTACTAACAGGGGTGAAGGAATCAGAGGACTGTCTCTGTCTCCACCCTGTAACCCTGGAAGGGATATGGTACTAACAGGGGTGAAGGAATCAGAGGACTGTCTCTGTCTCACCCTGTAACCCTGGAAGGGTTATGGTACTAACAGGGGTGAAGGAATCAGAGGACTGTCTCTGTCTCCACCCTGTAACCCTGGAAGGGTTATGGTACTAACAGGGGTGAAGGAATCAGAGGACTGTCTCTGTCTCCACCCTGTAACCCTGGAAGGGATATGGTACTAACAGGGGTGAAGGAATCAGAGGACTGTCTCTGTCTCCACCCTGTAACCCTGGAAGGGTTATGGTACTAACAGGGGTGAAGGAATCAGAGGACTGTCTCTGTCTCCACCCTGTAACCCTGGAAGGGTTATGGTACTAACAGGGGTGAAGGAATCAGAGGACTGTCTCTGTCTCCACCCTGTAACCCTGGAAGGGTTATGGTACTAACAGGGGTGAAGGAATCAGAGGACTGTCTCTGTCTCCACCCTGTAACCCTGGAAGGGATATGGTACTAACAGGGGTGAAGGAATCAGAGGACTGTCTCTGTCTCCACCCTGTAACCCTGAATGGGTTATGGTACTAACAGGGGTGAAGGAATCAGAGGACTGTCTCTGTCTCCACCCTGTAACAGACAAAGGGATATGGTACTAACAGGGGTGAAGGAATCAGAGGACTGTCTCTGTCTCCACCCTGTAACCCTGGAAGGGTTATGGTACTAACAGGGGTGAAGGAATCAGAGGACTGTCTCTGTCTCCACCCTGTAACCCTGGAAGGGTTATGGTACTAACAGGGGTGAAGGAATCAGAGGACTGTCTCTGTCTCACTCCCTGTGAACCCTGGAAGGGAGGGGTAGTGGGTAAACAGGGGTGAAGGAATCAGAGGACTGTCTCTGTCTCCACCCTGTAACCCTGGAAACAGTTATGGTACTAACAGGGGTGAAGGAATCAGAGGACTGTACATGGTTCCATACCAATAACAGACAATTAGATCTGAGTGGTTAGGGGGGGGGGGTCTATATTAATAACAGACTATTAGATCTGAGTGGATATGGGGTTGAGGTGGGCCTCAGAGGGCTCGAGCGAGTGATTATGTAGGCAGGGCAGGCACAGGAATGAAGGGAGTGATGGAGGGAGTGAGGGGCTGAGTGGGTAACACTCACAGTGATGGAGAGAGTGAGGGGCTGAGTGGGTAACACTCACAGTGATGGAGGGAGTGAGGGGCTGAGTGGGTAACACTCACAGTGATGGAGAGAGTGAGGGGCTGAGTGGGTAACACTCACAGGGATGGAAGGAGAGGGGGGCTGAGTGGGTAACACTCACAGTGATGGAGAGAGGAGGAGTGTTATTTAAGAGGCAGATGGCAGAGAGGGGGAAATGAAGATGAATGTTGGGGCCGGGCGGAGGGAGCGAGGGATGGGGGGTTAATTAGCCATGTTGGCACTGGGGGGGATGGTGGAGGAGAGGAGGCAGAGATGAGAGCAGAGGGGCCCGGCCTACAGTGACACAGCAGAGCCTGGAGCTTGCCTGGTCTGTGTCCCAGGCAGAGGGAGGAGGGCAGGGGGGGTAGAGGACAGTCACCCTGCCCCAGGACCTCCACAGCCACCAGGGGAGCTTCAGAGACCCAGGGGCCTTCACCAGCCAGTCAGCCGACACATCATGCACGCTCTATCCCTCCCTCTTCCTCTTTCTCCGTGTGTCTCTCGCTTCCTCCCTCTCTCTCTATGACATTTCCGTCCCAGAATGCACTGTGTCCTACATTTCTTCTTGCTGTAGGACATGACATGATGTGAGAGGGATGGTTAAGTATGAGGTGAAGAGCGGTCGGGCCATGCTGTGGCAGTTCAACCCATGATGGATCACACCAGACCACTAACACGTTCTCTCTCTTCCTCTGTCTCTCTCTCTCTCTCTCTCTCTCTGTGTCTCTCTTCCTCTCTCTCTCTCTCTCTCTCTCTTCCTCCCTCTCTCTCTCTCTCTTCCTCTGTCTCTCTCTCTCTGTCTCTCTTCCTCTCTCTCTCTCTCTGTGTCTCTCTTCCTCTCTCTCTCTCTCTCTCTCTCTCTCTCTCTCTCTCTATGTCTCCCTCTCTCTCCCTCTCTTCCTCCCTCCCTCTCTCTCTCTCTCTCTTCCTCCCTTGTTCCATTTCCTCCTCCCACCCTCGATCCCTCCCTCTTTTCCACCCTTGCTCTCTCTTCCCCTCTCTCACTCCCTTCCTCCATCCCTCTCTCTCCTCCTCCCTTCTCCAATCTAATTTCAGATAAGTCAGAGCAAAACAACAGCAAGAGAGAGAGAGAGAGATATATACATACAGAGATGTATCAGGAAAGTGATAGAGGGAGAGAGAGAGAGGGAGAGCTCGAGATAGTCAGCGATAGAGGGAGAGAGAGAGAGAGAGAGGGGGAGAGAGAGAGGGAGAGCGCGAGATAGTCAGCGATAGAGGGAGAGAGAGAGAGAGAGAGAGAGAGAGAGAGAGAGAGAGAGAGAGAGAGAGAGAGAGAGAGAGAGAGAGAGAGAGAGAGAGAGAGAGAGAGAGAGAGAGAGAGAGAGAGAGAGAGAGAGAGAGAGAGAGAGAGAGAGAGAGAGAGAGAGAGAGAGAGAGAGAGTATTATTATTCATGTATGCCCGTCCACAGCCGGCAGGGATGCCCATTAAAGACAATATGAGGTAATAGGGTTGCAGCTAAATGTTTTAAGTGTCTCCATAATGAGTGTGGAAAACCCTTGACAGGAGGCCGACCAAGAGGCATTGTTTATCTTGCAGCGAACAGAACAATCAAACCACAGAAGCAATATATTCCTTCCTGTATCCAAAAATGGCACCCTATTTCCTATATAGTTCACTACTTTTAACCAGTGCCCATAGGGAAGAAGGTGCTATTTGGGATGCAGACCATTTCTTCATGACTATACATAATGCAACGAGAGAGAGAGAGAGAGAGAACTCCGTTCCATATCATTAGCCAGCCCCATGTTGCTTGTTCTGTATCCATATAGCAGTTTGCTGTACCCTGGTCTCCACACAAAGTGCAGCGTGCTTGATGCCTATTCTCCATCCATTGGGTAGAGCTGGGATGACAGCAGTACTGGGGGGTGTGTTGGTGTGTGTTGAGAACGGTACCGTGTGTTGAGAACGGTACCGTGTGTTGAGAACGGTACCGTGTGTTGAGAACGGTACCGTGTGTTGAGAACGGTACCGTGCGTTGAGAACGGTACCGTGCGTTGAGAACAGTACCGTGTGTTGAGAACAGTACCGTGTGCTGAGAACGGTACCGTGTGTTGAGAACGGTACCGTGTGTTGAGAACAGTACCGTGTGTTGAGAACAGTACCGTGTGTTGAGAACAGTACCGTGTGCTGAGAACAGTACCGTGTGTTGAGAACAGTCCCGTGTGTTGAGAACAGTACCGTGTGTTGAGAACGGTACCGTGTGTTGAGAACGGTACCGTGTGTTGAGAACAGTACCGTGTGTTGAGAACAGTACCGTGTGTTGAGAACGGTACCGTGCGTTGAGAACGGTACCGTGCGTTGAGAACGGTACCGTGTATTGAGAACAGTACCGTGTGTTGAGAACAGTACCGTGTGTTGAGAACAGTACCGTGTGTTGAGAACAGTACCGTGTGCTGAGAACAGTACCGTGTGTTGAGAACAGTACCGTGTGTTGAGAACAGTACTGTGTGTTGAGAACAGTACCGTGTGTTGAGAACAGTACCGTGTGTTGAGAACAGTACCGTGTGTTGAGAACAGTACCGTGTGTTGAGAACAGTACCGTGTGTTGAGAACAGTACCGTGTGTTGAGAACGGTACCGTGCGTTGAGAACGGTACCGTGTGTTGAGAACGGTACCGTGTGTTGAGAACGGTACCGTGTGTTGAGAACAGTACCGTGTGTTGAGAACAGTACCGTGTGTTGAGAACAGTACCGTGTGTTGAGAACAGTACCGTGTGTTGAGAACAGTACCGTGTGTTGAGAACGGTACCGTGTGTTGAGAACAGTACCCGTGTGTTGAGAACAGTACTGCAGTCACACAGGAGGCAACACTCTGTACTCAGAGTGACAGCTGTCAATAACTACACAACACAGATGTAGACACACACACACACACACACACACACACACACACACACACACACACCATACCCAGGAACCAGAGGAAGCCCCAGGGCTGACCTCAGAAACCGACAGACAGAGAGAGACAGACAGACAGACAGACAGACAGACAGACAGATCATAGTAATGAAGACCGACTAGACCAGCTGTTATGTAGAGAGAGGAGAGAGTGGAAGCTTTGTCCACTTTCTACAGACAACGACAACCCTGAAGTCTTTTACAGACAGACATAAAGACATAGGGTGCACCTCAATTGGCACCCTATTCCCTCTACCAGAGGGCCCTGGCACCCTATTCCCTCTACCAGAGGGCCCTGGCACCCTATTCACTCTACCAGAGGGCCCTGGCACCCTATTCCCTCTACCAGAGGGCCTTGGCACCCTATTCCCTCTACCAGAGGGCCTTGGCACCCTATTCCCTCTACCAGAGGGCCTTGGCACCCTATTCCCTCTACCAGAGGGCCCTGGCACCCTATTCCCTCTACCAGAGGGCCCTGGCACCCTATTCCCTCTACCAGAGGGCCCTGGCACCCTATTCCCTCTACCAGAGGGCCCTGGCACCCTATTCCCTATACCAGAGGGCCTTGGCACCCTATTCCCTATACCAGAGGGCCATGGCACCCTATTCCCTATACCAGAGGGCCCTGGCACCCTATTCACTCTACCAGAGGGCCCTGGCACCCTATTCCCTCTACCAGAGGGCCCTGGCACCCTATTCCCTCTACCAGAGGGCCCTGGCACCCTATTCCCTATACCAGAGGGCCCTGGTCAAAGGTAGTGGTAGTTCACTATACAGGAAATGCACACAACCATAGAAGAGCCATATTAGGCAACACACAACCATAGAAGAGCCATATTAGGCAACACACAACCATAGAAGAGCCATATTAGGCAACACACAACCATAGAAGAGCCATATTAGGCAACACACAACCATAGAAGAGCCATATTAGGCAAACACACAACCATAGAAGAGCCATATTAGGCAACACACAACCATAGAAGAGCCATATTAGGCAACACACAACCATAGAAGAGCCATATTAGGCAACACACAACCATAGAAGAGCCATATTAGGCAACACACAACCATAGAAGAGCCATATTAGGCAACACACAACCATAGAAGAGCCATATTAGGCAACACACAACCATAGAAGAGCCATATTAGGCAACACACAACCATAGAAGAGCCATATTAGGCAACACACAACCATAGAAGAGCCATATTAGGCAACACACAACCATAGAAGAGCCATATTAGGCAACACACAACCATAGAAGAGCCATATTAGGCAACACACAACCATAGAAGAGCCATATTAGGCAACACACGACCATAGAAGAGCCATATTAGGCAACACACGACCAGAGGACAGCAACAAGCTCAGAGTAGAGAAGACAGCCGGGGTTATGGGAAGAACCATATATATTTCTATACATTTAATTTGCCATATTATAAATATATGGCTCTGGTTATGGCCATTAGCGAGGGGCCAGACAGACAGAACATGCTCTGCGACGGAGGTTGGGTTGTCTTTACCATGGTTACAAGGCTTCAGAACCTGGAGGTATGAACTGGGACTGATGCTCATCTGATCATCTGTTGGAACCAGTGGAAACTTTAATATAATAACGAACCAGTGGAAACTTTAATATAATAACCAACCAGTGGAAACTTTAATATAATAACGAACCAGTGGAAACTTTAATATAATAACGAACCAGTGGAAACTTTAATATAATAACGAACCAGTGGAAACTTTAATATAATAACGAACCAGTGGAAACTTTAATATAATAACGAACCAGTGGAAACTTTAATATAATAACGAACCAGTGGAAACTTTAATATAATAAATAACCAGTGGAAACTTTAATATAATAACGAACCAGTGGAAACTTTAATATAATAACGAACCAGTGGAAACTTTAATATAATAACGAACCAGTGGAAACTTTAATATAATAACGAACCAGTGGAAACTTTAATATAATAACGAACCAGTGGAAACTTTAATATAATAACGAACCAGTGGAAACTTTAATATAATAACGAACCAGTGGAAACTTTAATATAATAACGAACCAGTGATAACTTTAATATAATAACGAACCAGTGGAAACTTTAATATAATAACGAACCAGTGAAAACTTTAATATAATAACGAAACCAGTGATAACTTTAATATAATAACGAACCAGTGGAAACTTTAATATAATAACGAACCAGTGGAAACTTTAATATAATAACGAACCAGTGGAAACTTTAATATAATAACGAACCAGTGGAAACTTTAATATAATAACGAACCAGTGGAAACTTTAATATAATAACGAACCAGTGATAACTTTAATATAATAACGAACCAGTGGAAACTTTAATATAATAATATAATAATGATTCAGTAGAAACTTTAGCACAACCACCAGCTGTTTGGACTAGGCATAGGAGTTATTGTAAGGGGGGTATTGAGTTAGGTAGGGGGTATAGGGGTTATTGTAAGGGGGGTATTGAGTTAGGTAGGGGATATAGGAGTTATTGTAAGGGGGTATTGAGTTAGGTAGGGGGTATAGGAGTTATTGTAAGGGGGGTATTGAGTTAGGTAGGGGGTATAGGGAGTTATTGTAAGGGGGGTATTGAGTTAGGTAGGGGATATAGGAGTTATTGTAAGGGGGGGGGGTATTGAGTTAGGTAGGGGGTATAGGAGTTATTGTAAGGGGGGTATTGAGTTAGGTAGGGGGTATAGGAGTTATTGTAAGGGGGGTATTGAGTTAGGTAGGGGATATAGGAGTTATTGTAAGGGGGGTATTGAGTTAGGTAGGGGGTATAGGAGTTATTGTAAGGGGGGTATTGAGTTAGGTAGGGGGTATAGGAGTTATTGTAAGGGGGGTATTGAGTTAGGTAGGGGGTATAGGGTTATTGTAAGGGGGGTATTGAGTTAGGTAGGGGGTATAGGAGTTATTGTAAGGGGGTATTGAGTTAGGTAGGGGGCATAGGAGTTATTGTAAGGGGGTATTGAGTTAGGTAGGGGGCATAGGAGTTATTGTAAGGGGGGTATTGAGTTAGGTAGGGGGTATAGGAGTTATTGTAAGGGGGGTATTGAGTTAGGTAGGGGGTATAGGGGTTATTGTAAGGGGGTATTGAGTTAGGTAGGGGGTATAGGAGTTATTGTAAGGGGGGTATTGAGTTTAGGTAGGGGGGCATAGGAGTTATTGTAAGGGGGGTATTGAGTTAGGTAGGGGGTATAGGAGTTATTGTAAGGGGGGTATTGAGTTAGGTAGGGGGTATTGATAGGTAGTTATTGTAAGGGGGTATTGAGTTAGGTAGGGGGTATATAGGAGTTATTGTAAGGGGGTATTGAGTTAGGTAGGGGGTATGTATAGGAGTTATTGTAAGGGGGGTATTGAGTTAGGTAGGGGGTATAGGAGTTATTGTAAGGGGGGTATTATAGGAGTATAGGAGTTATTAGGGGGCATAGGAGTTATAAGGGGGGTATTGAGTTAGGTAGGGGGTATAGTTATTGTAAGGGGGTATTGAGTTAGGTAGGGGGTTATAGGAGTTATTGTAAGGGGGTATTGAGTTAGGTAGGGGGTATAGGAGTTATTGTAAGGGGGTATTGAGTTAGGTAGGGGGGTATAGGAGTTATTGTAAGGGGGGTATTGAGTTAGGTAGGGGGTATAGGAGTTATTGTAAGGGGGGTATTGAGTTAGGTAGGGGGGTATAGGAGTTATTGTAAGGGGGTATTGAGTTAGGTAGGGGGTATAGGAGTTATTGTAAGGGGGTATTGAGTTAGGTAGGGGGTATAGGAGTTATTGTAAGGGGGTATTGAGTTAGGTAGGGGGGGGGGTATAGGAGTTATTGTAAGGGGGTATTGAGTTAGGTAGGGGGTATAGGAGTTATTGTAAGGGGGTATTGAGTTAGGTAGGGGGTATAGGAGTTATTGTAAGGGGGGGGTATTGAGTTAGGTAGGGGGTATAGGAGTTATTGTAAGGGGGTATTGAGTTAGGTAGGGGGATATAGGAGTTATTGTAAGGGGGTATTGAGTTAGGTAGGGGGTATAGGAGTTATTGTAAGGGGGGTATTGAGTTAGGTAGGGGGTATAGGAGTTATTGTAAGGGGGTATTGAGTTAGGTAGGGGGTATAGGAGTTATTGTAAGGGGGTATTGAGTTAGGTAGGGGATATAGGAGTTATTGTAAGGGGGGTATTGAGTTAGGTAGGGGGTATAGGAGTTATTGTAAGGGGGGTATTGAGTTAGGTAGGGGGCATAGGAGTTATTGTAAGGGGGGTATTGAGTTAGGTAGGGGGTATAGGAGTTATTGTAAGGGGGTATTGAGTTAGGTAGGGGGTATAGGAGTTATTGTAAGGGGGTATTGAGTTAGGTAGGGGGTATAGGAGTTATTGTAAGGGGGTATTGAGTTAGGTAGGGGGTATAGGAGTTATTGTAAGGGGGGGTATTGAGTTAGGTAGGGGGTATAGGAGTTATTGTAAGGGGGGTATTGAGTTAGGTAGGGGGTATAGGGGTTATTGTAAGGGGGGTATTGAGTTAGGTAGGGGGTATAGGAGTTATTGTAAGGGGGGGTATTGAGTTAGGTAGGGGGTATAGGGGTTATTGTAAGGGGGGTATTGAGTTAGGTAGGGGGGGGTATAGGAGTTATTGTAAGGGGGGTATTGAGTTAGGTAGGGGGTATAGGAGTTATTGTAAGGGGGGTATTGAGTTAGGTAGGGGGTATAGGAGTTATTGTAAGGGGGGTATTGAGTTAGGTAGGGGGGTATAGGGGTTATTGTAAGGGGGGTATTGAGTTAGGTAGGGGGTATAGGAGTTATTGTAAGGGGGGTATTGAGTTAGGTAGGGGGTATAGGAGTTATTGTAAGGGGGGTATTGAGTTAGGTAGGGGGTATAGGAGTTATTGTAAGGGGGGGTATTGAGTTAGGTAGGGGGCATAGGGGTTATTGTAAGGGGGTATTGAGTTAGGTAGGGGGTATAGGGGTTATTGTAAGGGGGTATTTAGTTAGGTAGGGGGGGTATAGGGGTTATTGTAAGGGGGGTATTGAGTTAGGTAGGGGGTATAGGAGTTATTGTAAGGGGGGTATTGAGTTAGGTAGGGGGTATAGGAGTTATTGTAAGGGGGTATTGAGTTAGGTAGGGGGTATAGGGGTTATTGTAAGGGGGGTATTGAGTTAGGTAGGGGGCATAGGAGTTATTGTAAGGGGGGTATTGAGTTAGGTAGGGGGTATAGGAGTTATTGTAAGGGGGGTATTGAGTTAGGTAGGGGGCATAGGTTAGTTATTGTAAGGGGGGTATTGAGTTAGGTAGGGGGTATAGGAGTTATTGTAAGGGGGGTATTGAGTTAGGTAGGGGGTATAGGAGTTATTGTAAGGGGGTATTGAGTTAGGTAGGGGGTATAGGAGTTATTGTAAGGGGGGTATTGAGTTAGGTAGGGGGTATAGGAGTTATTGTAAGGGGGTATTGAGTTAGGTAGGGGGTATAGGAGTTATTGTAAGGGGGGTATTGAGTTAGGTAGGGGGTATAGGAGTTATTGTAAGGGGGTATTGAGTTAGGTAGGGGGGTATAGGAGTTATTGTAAGGGGGGTATTGAGTTAGGTAGGGGATATAGGAGTTATTGTAAGGGGGTATTGAGTTAGGTAGGGGGTATAGGAGTTATTGTAAGGGGGGTATTGAGTTAGGTAGGGGGTATAGGAGTTATTGTAAGGGGGTATTGAGTTAGGTAGGGGGTATAGGAGTTATTGTAAGGGGGTATTGAGTTAGGTAGGGGGTTATAGGAGTTATTGTAAGGGGGGTATTGAGTTAGGTAGGGGGTATAGGAGTTATTGTAAGGGGGTATTGAGTTAGGTAGGGGGTATAGGAGTTATTGTAAGGGGGTATTGAGTTAGGTAGGGGGTATAGGAGTTATTGTAAGGGGGGGTATTGAGTTAGGTAGGGGGTATAGGAGTTATTGTAAGGGGGTATTGAGTTAGGTAGGGGGCATAGGAGTTATTGTAAGGGGGGTATTGAGTTAGGTAGGGGGTATAGGAGTTATTGTAAGGGGGTATTTAGTTAGGTAGGGGGGTATAGGAGTTTATTGTAAGGGGGGTATTGAGTTAGGTAGGGGGTATAGGGAGTTATTGTAAGGGGGTATTTAGTTAGGTAGGGGGTATAGGGGTTATTGTAAGGGGGGTATTTGAGTTAGGTAGGGGGTATAGGAGTTATTGTAAGGGGGGTATTGAGTTAGGTAGGGGGTATAGGGTTATTGTAAGGGGGGTATTGAGTTAGGTAGGGGGTATAGGGGTTATTGTAAGGGGGGTATTGAGTTAGGTAGGGGGTATAGGAGTTATTGTAAGGGGGGTATTGAGTTAGGTAGGGGGTATAGGAGTTATTGTAAGGGGGGTATTGAGTTAGGTAGGGGGTATAGGGGTTATTGTAGGGGGGGGGTATTGAGTTAGGTAGGGGGTATAGGGGTTATTGTAAGGGGGGGTATTGAGTTGAGGTAGGGGGTATAGGAGTTATTGTAAGGGGGGTATTGAGTTAGGTAGGGGGTATAGGAGTTATTGTAAGGGGGGTAAGGGGGGTTGAGTTAGGTAGGGGGTATAGGAGTTATTGTAAGGGGGTATTGAGTTAGGTAGGGGGCATAGGAGTTATTGTAAGGGGGTATATTAGTTAGGTAGGGGGTATAGGGGTTATTGTAAGGGGGTATTTAGTTAGGTAGGGGGGTATAGGGGTTATTGTAAGGGGGGTATTGAGTTAGGTAGGGGGTATAGGGGTTATTGTAAGGGGGGGTATTGAGTTAGGTAGGGGGTATAGGAGTTATTGTAAGGGGGGGTATTGAGTTAGGTAGGGGGCATAGGAGTTATTGTAAGGGGGTATTGAGTTAGGTAGGGGGCATAGGGGTTATTGTAAGGGGGTATTGAGTTAGGTAGGGGGCATAGGGGTTATTGTAAGGGGGGTATTGAGTTAGGTAGGGGGTATAGGGGTAGGGGGTTTAGGGGTTATTGTAAGGGGGGTATTGAGTTAGGTAGGGGGTATAGGAGTTATTGTAAGGGGGGGGTATTGAGTTAGGTAGGGGGTATAGGAGTTATTGTAAGGGGGGTATTGAGTTAGGTAGGGGGCATAGGAGTTATTGTAAGGGGGTATTTAGTTAGGTAGGGG
Source organism: Coregonus suidteri (assembly GCA_036851935.1). NCBI lineage: Eukaryota > Metazoa > Chordata > Actinopteri > Salmoniformes > Salmonidae > Coregonus > Coregonus suidteri. The sequence continues at coordinate 79,952,394 of CM072220.1, forward strand.
GTATAGGGGTTATTGTAAGGGGGTATTGAGTTAGGTAGGGGGTATAGGGGTTATTGTAAGGGGGGTATTGAGTTAGGTAGGGGGTATAGGAGTTATTGTAAGAGGGGGGTATTGAGTTAGGTAGGGGGTATAGGAGTTATTGTAAGGGGGTATTGAGTTAGGTAGGGGGTATAGGAGTTATTGTAAGGGGGTATTGAGTTAGGTAGGGGGCATAGGAGTTATTGTAAGGGGGGTATTGAGTTAGGTAGGGGGTATAGGAGTTATTGTAAGGGGGTATTGAGTTATTGTAAGGGGGGTATGGAGTTATTGTAAGGGGGTATTGAGTTAGGTAAGGGGGTATAGGAGTTATTGTAAAGGGGGTATTGAGTTAGGTAGGGGGTATAGGAGTTATTGTAAAGGGGGTATTGAGTTAGGTAGGGGGCATAGGAGTTATTGTAAAGGGGGTATTGAGTTAGGTAGGGGGCATAGGAGTTATTGTAAAGGGGGTATTGAGTTAGGTAGGGGGTATAGGAGTTATTGTAAGGGGGTATTGAGTTAGGTAAGGGGTATAGGGGTTATTGTAAGGGGGGTATTGAGTTAGGTAGGGGGTATAGGCGTTATTGTAAGGGGGGTATTGAGTTAGGTAGGGGGTATAGGGGTTATTGTAAGGGGGGTATTGAGTTAGGTAGGGGGTATAGGCGTTATTGTAAGGGGGGTATTGAGTTAGGTAGGGGGTATAGGAGTTATTGTAAAGGGGGTATTGAGTTAGGTAGGGGGCATAGGAGTTATTGTAAAGGGGGTATTGAGTTAGGTAGGGGGCATAGGAGTTATTGTAAAGGGGGTATTGAGTTAGGTAGGGGGTATAGGAGTTATTGTAAGGGGGTATTGAGTTAGGTAAGGGGTTATAGGGGTTATTGTAAGGGGGGTATTGAGTTAGGTAGGGGGCATAGGGGTTATTGTAAGGGGGGTATTGAGTTAGGTAGGGGGCATATGAGTTATTGTAAGGGGGGTATTGAGTTAGGTAGGGGGTATAGGGGTTATTGTAAGGGGGGTATTGAGTTATTGGTAGGGGGGTATAGGGGTTATTGTAAGGGGGGTATTGAGTTAGGTAGGGGGTATAGGGGTTATTGTAAGGGGGGTATTTAGTTAGGTAGGGGGGTATAGGAGTTATTGTAAGGGGGGGTATTGAGTTAGGTAGGGGGGCATAGGGGTTATTGTAAGGGGGGTATTGAGTTAGGTAGGGGGTTATAGGGGGTTATTGTAAGGGGGGTATTGAGTTAGGTAGGGGGTATAGGAGTTATTGTAAGGGGGGTATTGAGTTAGGTAGGGGGGTTATAGGGGTTATTGTAAGGGGGTATTGAGTTAGGTAGGGGGCATAGGGGTTATTGTGTATTGAGTTAGGGGGGTATTGAGTTAGGTAGGGGGTATAGGGGTTATTGTAAGGGGGGTATTGAGTTAGGTAGGGGGTATAGGAGTTATTGTAAGGGGGGTATTGAGTTAGGTAGTATAGGGGTTATAGGGGTTATTGTAGGGGGGTTAGTTTAGGGGGTATAGGGGGGTCTATTAAGGGGGGTATTGAGTTAGGTAGGGGGTATAGGGGTTATTGTAAGGGGGGTATTGAGTTAGGTAGGGGGTATAGGGGTTATTGTAAGGGGGGTATTGAGTTAGGTAGGGGGTATAGGGGTTATTGTAAGGGGGGTATTGAGTTAGGTAGGGGGCATAGGGGTTATTGTAAGGGGGGTATTGAGTTAGGTAGGGGGCATAGGGGTTATTGTAAGGGGGTATTGAGTTGAGGTAGGGGGTATAGGGGTTATTGTAAGGGGGGTATTGAGTTAGGTAGGGGGGCATAGGGGTTATTGTAAGGGGGGTATTGAGTTTAGGTAGGGGGTATAGGAGTTATTGTAAAGGGGGTATTGAGTTATTGTAAAGGTCTCACCTCGGGGCCGGGGCATTCTCTTCCGTCGGTCTCTGAACGCGGCTCCAGACTGCAAAGCCTCCAGCAAACTATCCATCACTCCTGTCTCATCACTGTTCTCTGGTGGAGGAGAGGAGAGAGGGAAGGAGAGGAGGGGGGGGGGGGGGGGGAGAGAGAGAGGGGGGAGAGGGAGGGGGAGAGAGGAGAGAGAGAGAGAGAGAGAGAGAGAGAGGAGGGGAGAGAGAGAGAGAGGAGAGAGAGGAGAGAGAGAGAGCAGAGAGAGAGAGAGAGAGAGAGAGAGAGAGAGAGAGAGAGAGAGAGAGAGAGAGAGAGAGAGAGAGAGAGACAGAGAGAGAAAGAGAGACAGAGACAGAGAGAGGGGGGAGAGAGAGAGAGAGAGAGAGAGAGAGAGAGAGAGAGAGACAGAGACAGAGAGAGACAGAGACAGAGAGAGAGAGAGAGAGAGAGAGAGAGAGAGACTAAATTAGATGCTATCAGAGTTGCTATCAGGTCTTGAGGGTTGCCATAGTAATTACATTGACATTTTTAGTCATTTAGCAGACGCTCTTATCCAGAGCGACTTACAGTTAAGTGAGTGCATACATTTTCATACATACCCCCCCCGTGGGAAACGAACCCACAACCCTGGCGTTGCAAGCGCCATGCTCTACCAACTGAGCTACAGGGGACGCCAGAGATGATGGCCATGCAACAGAGAGAGTCGACCACCAGATAAACCGTGCCATCAGAGAAGCAGACAGCCTTTAACTGGTTCATTTATCACCTGGTTGTTGCTCCTCTTACTCTACTCCACCACCAGCCAGCCACAGTCCAGTGTGTGTGTGTGTGTGTCTCCAGTGTGTGTGTGTGTGTGTGTGTGTGTGTGTGTGTCTCCAGTTTGTGTGTGTGTGTGTGTGTGTGTCCAGTGTGTGTGTGTGTGTCTCCAGTGTGTGTGTGTGTGTGTGTGTGTGTGTGTGTGTGTGTGTGTGTCTCCAGTGTGTGTGTGTGTGTCTCCAGTGTGTGTGTGTGTGTGTGTGTGTCTCCAGTGTGTGTGTGTGTGTCTCCAGTGTGTGTGTGTGTGTGTGTCTCCAGTGTGTGTGTGTGTGTGTCTCCAGTGTGTGTGTGTGTGTGTGTCTCCCAGTGTGTGTGTGTGTGTGTGTGTGTGTGTGTGTGTCTCCAGTGTGTGTGTGTGTGTGTGTGTGTCTCCAGTGTGTGTGTGTGTGTGTGTGTGTCTCCAGTGTGTGTGTGTGTGTGTGTGTGTGTCTCCAGTGTGTGTGTGTGTGTGTGTGTGTGTGTGTCTCCAGTGTGTGTGTGTGTGTGTGTGTGTGTGTGTCTCCAGTGTGTGTGTGTGTGTGTGTCCAGTGTGTGAGACTGTGTGTGTCTCCAGTGTGTGTGTGTGTGTGTGTGTGTCTCCAGTGTGTGTGTTTGTGTGTGTGTGTGTCTCAGTGTGTGTGTGTGTGTGTGTGTGTGTGTGTCTCCAGTGTGTGTGTGTGTGTGTGTGTGTGTCTCCAGTGTGTGTGTGTGTGTCTCCAGTGTGTGTGTGTGTGTGTCCGGCGTGTGAGACTGTGTGAGTCTCTGTAGCTGGACTATGAAGCCAGAGGGAAAGTTCAAGCTATTAACCTCAGGCCATTGCCTTTGATATGGGGAACAGTTGGGGGAACAGGGGGGGTCTGGCTGGGGAGGGTTAGAGTGGTGGACACAGTCCCAACACAGGGTGCCGTCCCACATGGAACCCTATTCCCTATCTAGTGCACTAAGTTTGACCAGGGCCCAAAGACCACTTTATAGGGGATAGGGTGCCATTTGGGACACAACCCTAGAGTCACCACCACCACCAGCATATATCACCCCTCCTCCCTCCCTCCTCCTCCTCCTAACCCTCCCCTCCTCCTCTACCTCTTCCTCCCCCCCATCCCCCTACTCATCCCCCTCCTCCTCTCCCCCCCCTCCTTCCCCTCCCCCTCTACTCCTCCTCCCTCCCCACTCCCCTCCTCCTCTGCCCCCTCCTCCCTGTCGGGATAATAAGTCATATCTGACATTAAATGTTCACCAAATGCATGACACAGCAGATCCACAGTGTTTTCTAAAGAGGCAAGAAGGAATGGAAATAAAGAACCAGAACAACACCAGGCTCTTAGCCAGTCAGCCAGTCAGCCAGTCAGCCAGTCAGCCAGTCAGCCAGTCAGCCAGCCAGCCAGCCAGCCAGCCAGCCAGCCAGTCAGCCCAGTCAGTCCAGCAGTCAGTCAGTCAGCCAGTCCAGCCAGCCAGCAGTCAGTCAGCCAGTCAGCCAGCCAGCCAGCCAGCCAGCCAGCCAGCCAGTCAGTCAGTCAGTCAGTCAGTCAGCCAGCTAGCCAGCCAGTCAGTCAGCCAGCCAGTCAGCCAGTCCAGCCAGTCAGTCAGCCAGCCAGCCAGCCAGCCAGCCAGCCAGCCAGTCTCTTCAGGGCTGGGGCATACACCTCAAAAGGGGGTGTGGAAGAGAGACTGTGTGTTTTCTTTGTGTGTGTGTCAGTGTGTGTGTGAGCAAGAGTGTTTGTGTGTCTTGGATGATGATGATGATGATGATGATGATGATGATGATGGCATTTAAACCACCCTCTGACCGTGCTCCCCCAGACAGAGACCATGGCCCAGTCTCCCCAGGCAGATATATTAACCTGCCATTGATTTGTCCTGAACACACTCTCCTAGGGAAGGAAGGCCGAGGGAAGAAACACACTGCTTGTGTCCTAAATGGTACCCCTATTCCCTAAGGGCCTTGGTCAAATGTAGTGCACTGTAAAGGGAACAGGGTGCCATTAGGGACTTATCCACTCTCCTTAGGAAGGATGGAAATGAGGAAGAATAGAGCAGTGGAGGAGGGTGGAAATGTTCTAGAACACAACCCATTTCAGCCAAAAACCTTCCCGTTCCACCGAGAGAGGATTTCTCTCTGCCTCTATGTGTGAAAACCGTGTGAAGTGTAGATGTTTCATGTGAGATGAAGGTAGTGAGTTGAGTGTGTCAGAAACAGACTAGAGTCATGACTCGCTTCAGGGGGAAGAGGTCTTCTTAGGTATTGGGTGTGATGTCATCTCTCTACAGTGACAGTGTTAGTTCAGGAAAAAAGGAGTACGGTTCTAGTATTATATAGAATAGTATTTGGGCTACAGTGGAAGCTAGTGAGGAGAATGTAGAATGTAGGTTATTTATTAAGCTAGAATGACAGTCACTACTATATCACAACACGGAAGAGAGGTGTTGACACAGACCAGATAGTTTAGGTCATTCGACATGGAAGAGAGGTGTTGACACAGACCAGATAGTTTAGGTCATTCAACATGGAAGAGAGGTGTTGACACCAGATAGTTAGGTCATTCAACACGGAAGAGATGGGTTGACATGGATAGTTTAGGTTTAGGTGGATTCAACATGGAAGTTTAGGTGTTGACACAGACATGGATAGTTTAGGTCATTCACGGTGGAGGTGTTGACAGGTGTTGACACAGACCAGATAGTTTAGGTCATTCAACACGGAAGAGTGTGGGTGTTTAGGTCATCAACATGGATAGTTGACACAGGATAGTTTAGGTCACTACGGTGAGATGTGTTGACATGGATAGTTTAGGTCGTACTACGGTGGAAGGTGGGTTGACACCATGGATAGTTTTAGGTCATTCAACATGGAAGAGATGTGTTGACACAGACCAGATAGTTTAGGTCATTCAACATGGAAGAGAGGTGTTGACACAGACCAGATAGTTTAGGTCATTCGACATGGAAGAGAGGTGTTGACATGGATAGTTTAGGTGGTACTACGGTGGAGGTGTTGCCATGGATAGTTTAGGTGGTACTACGGTGGAGGTGTTGCCATGGATAGTTTAGGTCGTACTACGGTGGAGGTGTTGCCATGGATAGTTTAGGTGGTACTACGGTGGAGGTGTTGCCATGGATAGTTTAGGTGGTACTACGGTGGAGGTGTTGCCATGGATAGTTTAGGTGGTACTACGGTGGAGGTGTTGACATGGATAGTTTAGGTGGTACTACGGTGGAGGTGTTGACATGGATAGTTTAGGTCGTACTACGGTGGAGGTGTTGACATGGATAGTTTAGGTCGTACTACGGTGGAGGTGTTGACATGGATAGTTTAGGTCGTACTACGGTGGAGGTGTTGCCATGGATAGTTTAGGTCGTACTACGGTGGAGGTGTTGACATGGATAGTTTAGGTGGTACTACGGTGGAGGTGTTGCCATGGATAGTTTAGGTGGTACTACGGTGGAGGTGTTGCCATGGATAGTTTAGGTGGTACTACGGTGGAGGTGTTGACATGGATAGTTTAGGTCGTACTACGGTGGAGGTGTTGACATGGATAGTTTAGGTGGTACTACGGTGGAGGTGTTGCCATGGATAGTTTAGGTCGTACTACGGTGGAGGTGTTGACATGGATAGTTTAGGTGGTACTACGGTGGAGGTGTTGCCATGGATAGTTTAGGTGGTACTACGGTGGAGGTGTTGACATGGATAGTTTAGGTGGTACTACGGTGGAGGTGTTGACATGGATAGTTTAGGTGGTACTACGGTGGAGGTGTTGCCATGGATAGTTTAGGTGGTACTACGGTGGAGGTGTTGCCATGGATAGTTTAGGTGGTACTACGGTGGAGGTGTTGCCATGGATAGTTTAGGTGGTACTACGGTGGAGGTGTTGACATGGATAGTTTAGGTGGTACTACGGTGGAGGTGTTGACATGGATAGTTTAGGTGGTACTACGGTGGAGGTGTTGCCATGGATAGTTTAGGTGGTACTACGGTGGAGGTGTTGACATGGATAGTTTAGGTGGTACTACGGTGGAGGTGTTGACATGGATAGTTTAGGTGGTACTACGGTGGAGGTGTTGACATGGATAGTTTAGGTGGTACTACGGTGGAGGTGTTGCCATGGATAGTTTAGGTCGTACTACGGTGGAGGTGTTGACATGGATAGTTTAGGTGGTACTACGGTGGAGGTGTTGCCATGGATAGTTTAGGTCGTACTACGGTGGAGGTGTTGCCATGGATAGTTTAGGTCGTACTACGGTGGAGGTGTTGACATGGATAGTTTAGGTGGTACTACGGTGGAGGTGTTGACATGGATAGTTTAGGTGGTACTACGGTGGAGGTGTTGCCATGGATAGTTTAGGTCGTACTACGGTGGAGGTGTTGCCATGGATAGTTTAGGTGGTACTACGGTGGAGGTGTTGCCATGGATAGTTTAGGTCGTACTACGGTGGAGGTGTTGCCATGGATAGTTTAGGTCGTACTACGGTGGAGGTGTTGACATGGATAGTTTAGGTGGTACTACGGTGGAGGTGTTGCCATGGATAGTTTAGGTGGTACTACGGTGGAGGTGTTGCCATGGATAGTTTAGGTGGTACTACGGTGGAGGTGTTGCCATGGATAGTTTAGGTGGTACTACGGTGGAGGTGTTGACATGGATAGTTTAGGTCGTACTACGGTGGAGGTGTTGACATGGATAGTTTAGGTGGTACTACGGTGGAGGTGTTGCCATGGATAGTTTAGGTCGTACTACGGTGGAGGTGTTGACATGGATAGTTTAGGTGGTACTACGGTGGAGGTGTTGCCATGGATAGTTTAGGTGGTACTACGGTGGAGGTGTTGACATGGATAGTTTAGGTGGTACTACGGTGGAGGTGTTGACATGGATAGTTTAGGTGGTACTACGGTGGAGGTGTTGCCATGGATAGTTTAGGTGGTACTACGGTGGAGGTGTTGCCATGGATAGTTTAGGTGGTACTACGGTGGAGGTGTTGCCATGGATAGTTTAGGTGGTACTACGGTGGAGGTGTTGACATGGATAGTTTAGGTGGTACTACGGTGGAGGTGTTGACATGGATAGTTTAGGTGGTACTACGGTGGAGGTGTTGCCATGGATAGTTTAGGTGGTACTACGGTGGAGGTGTTGACATGGATAGTTTAGGTGGTACTACGGTGGAGGTGTTGACATGGATAGTTTAGGTGGTACTACGGTGGAGGTGTTGACATGGATAGTTTAGGTGGTACTACGGTGGAGGTGTTGACATGGATAGTTTAGGTCGTACTACGGTGGAGGTGTTGACATGGATAGTTTAGGTGGTACTACGGTGGAGGTGTTGACATGGATAGTTTAGGTGGTACTACGGTGGAGGTGTTGCCATGGATAGTTTAGGTCGTACTACGGTGGAGGTGTTGACATGGATAGTTTAGGTGGTACTACGGTGGAGGTGTTGCCATGGATAGTTTAGGTCGTACTACGGTGGAGGTGTTGCCATGGATAGTTTTAGGTCGTACTACGGTGGAGGTGTTGACATGGATAGTTTAGGTGGTACTACGGTGGAGGTGTTGCCATGGATAGTTTAGGTGGTACTACGGTGGAGGTGTTGCCATGGATAGTTTAGGTCGTACTACGGTGGAGGTGTTGCCATGGATAGTTTAGGTGGTACTACGGTGGAGGTGTTGCCATGGATAGTTTAGGTCGTACTACGGTGGAGGTGTTGCCATGGATAGTTTAGGTCGTACTACGGTGGAGGTGTTGACATGGATAGTTTAGGTGGTACTACGGTGGAGGTGTTGCCATGGATAGTTTAGGTGGTACTACGGTGGAGGTGTTGCCATGGATAGTTTAGGTCGTACTACGGTGGAGGTGTTGCCATGGATAGTTTAGGTGGTACTACGGTGGAGGTGTTGCCATGGATAGTTTAGGTCGCTACTACGGTGGAGGTGTTGCCATGGATAGTTTAGGTGGTACTACGGTGGAGGTGTTGCCATGGATAGTTTAGGTCGTACTACGGTGGAGGTGTTGCCATGGATAGTTTAGGTCGTACTACGGTGGAGGTGTTGCCATGGATAGTTTAGGTGGTACTACGGTGGAGGTGTTGCCATGGATAGTTTAGGTCGTACTACGGTGGAGGTGTTGCCATGGATAGTTTAGGTGGTACTACGGTGGAGGTGTTGCCATGGATAGTTTAGGTGGTACTACGGTGGAGGTGTTGCCATGGATAGTTTAGGTCGTACTACGGTGGAGGTGTTGCCATGGATAGTTTAGGTCGTACTACGGTGGAGGTGTTGCAATGGATAGTTT
>CM072220.1:79966378-79976378 GCA_036851935.1 Coregonus suidteri
TATAACAACACGCTGTTCTGTATCTACAGTACATTACAGAGCATTCACCAGCCATATGGCATGCTGCCTTGTGCCGTCGTAGAAAAACACATGGGAGCTGTCACCGCAGAAGAAAACACAACGTAAGGATAAGTGTTTGTGACATATCTGGAGCGGTCAGGGATAGGAAAGCTGGGATGTCTCTGTCCTGACAAGTGACGGCCAAAGAGAGAGAGGAGGAGAGAGAAGGAAAGAGAGAGGAGGGAGAGAGGGGGGAAAGAGAGAGAGAGAGACACCCACAACCACTGTAATTACAGTGGGGGAAAAAAGTATTTAGTCAGCCACCAATTGTGCAAGTTCTCCCACTTAAAAAGATGAGAGAGGCCTGTAATTTTCATCATAGGTACACATCAACTATGACAGACAAAATGAGGAAAAAATCACATTGTAGGATTTTTAATGAATTTATTTGCAAATTATGGTGGAAAATAAGTATTTGGTCAATAACAAAAGTTTCTCAATACTTTGTTGTATACCCTTTGTTGGCAATGACACAGGTCAAACGTTTTCTGTAAGTCTTCACAAGGTTTTCACACACTGTTGCTGGTATTTTGGCCCATTCCTCCATGCAGATCTCCTCTAGAGCAGTGATGTTTTGGGGCTGTCGCTGGGCAACACGGACTTTCAACTCCCTCCAAAGATTTTCTATGGGGTTGAGATCTGGAGACTGGCTAGGCCACTCCAGGACCTTGAAATGCTTCTTACGAAGCCACTCCTTCGTTGCCCAGGCGGTGTGTTTGGGATCATTGTCATGCTGAAAGACCCAGCCACGTTTAATCTTCAATGCCCTTGCTGATGGAAGGAGGTTTTCACTCAAAATCTCACGATACATGGCCCCATTCATTCTTTCCTTTACACGGATCAGTCGTCCTGGTCCCTTTGCAGAAAAACAGCCCCAAAGCATGATGTTTGCACCCCCATGCTTCACTGTAGGTATGGTGTTCTTTGGATGCAACTCAGCATTCTTTGTCCTCCAAACACGACGAGTTGAGTTTTTACCAAAAAGTTATATTTTGGTTTCATCTGACCATATGACATTCTCCCAATCCTCTTCTGGATCATCCAAATGCACTCTAGCAAACTTCAGACAGACCTGGACATGTACTGGCTTAAGCAGGGGGACACGTCTGGCACTGCAGGATTTGAGTCCCTGGCGGCGTAGTGTGTTACTGATGGTAGGCTTTGTTACTTTGGTCCCAGCTCTCTGCAGGTCATTCACTAGGTCCCCCCGTGTGGTTCTGGGATTTTTGCTCACCGTTCTTGTGATCATTTTGACCCCACGGGGTGAGATCTTGCGTGGAGCCCCAGATCGAGGGAGATTATCAGTGGTCTTGTATGTCTTCCATTTCCTAATAATTGCTCCCACAGTTGATTTCTTCAAACCAAGCTGCTTACCTATTGCAGATTCAGTCTTCCCAGCCTGGTGCAGGTCTACAATTTTGTTTCTGGTGTCCTTTGACAGCTCTTTGGTCTTGGCCATAGTGGAGTTTGGAGTGTGACTGTTTGAGGTTGTGGACAGGTGTCTTTTATACTGATAACAAGTTCAAACAGGTGCCATTAATACAGGTAACGAGTGGAGGACAGAGGAGCCTCTTAAAGAAGTTGTTACACGTCTGTGAGAGCCAGAAATCTTGCTTGCTTGTACTTATTTTCCACCATAATTTGCAAATAAATTCATTAAAAAATCCTACAATGTGATTTTCTGGATTTTTTTTTCTCATTTTGTCTGTCATAGTTGACGTGTACCTATGATGAAAATTACAGGCCTCTCTCATCTTTTTAAGTGGGAGGACTTGCACAATTGGTGGCTGACTAAATACTTTTTTCCCCCACTGTAATAATGTTCACAGTTGACCTTCATATTTTTGTCTCCTCTCTCTTCCTCTTTCTCCTGTATGTCTGTCTGAACAGATACAGGAAGTCCTTCTGCATTTCATTGTGCCCAGTATCCGTTTCGCAAAATGTCAACGGTCAATATGGGATGAAAGCAGCAGCAGAGAGACTGTATTCTATTCTACTCCAGGGTAATAGTGGGATGCTACAGGTCAGTAGGATATGCATGTGTTTCTGTACGCTTCCAGACATATTCTGTATTCATATTCAGACAGATTCATATTTCTGTAGTTAACATTGAAGGGAGGTATAACCTTAGAGACTCACTGATACAACTAGCTGATGTAGTTAACATTGAATCTTAGCTTTTCTGTATACAGTACTTATAGCTAATACAGGAGAGAGGGAACTAGAGGAAGCAAAGGAGAGAGAGAGAGCGATGTGGGGGGGGGGGGGGCCTGCCTGCCTGCCTGGTCTCTCTGGCTGATTCACGCTCCACTGCCCTGGGGCATACCTCCATCCCTTTCTCCCTCACTCCCTGTTGGAACCACCATCCATCCAGCCCCAACTTCCCCTGCTGCTGTTGCTGTGGTGGGTGAGGTCTGAACCCAGCCCCAACTTCCCCTGCTGCTGTGGTGGGTGAGGTCTGAACCCAGCCCCAACTTCCCCCTGCTGCTGCTGTGGTGGGTGAGGTCTGAACCCAGCCCCAACTTCCCCTGCTGCTGTTGCTGTGGTGGGTGAGGTCTGAACCCCAGCCCCAACTTCCCCTGCTGCTGCTGCTGTGGTGGGTGAGGTCTGAACCCAGCCCCAACTTCCCCTGCTGCTGTGGTGGGTGAGGTCTGAACCCAGCCCCAACTTCCCCTGCTGCTGCTGTGGTGGGTGAGGTCTGAACCCAGCCCCAACTTCCCCTGCTGCTGCTGTGGTGGGTGAGGTCTGAACCCAGCCCCCAACTTCCCCTGCTGCTGCTGCTGTGGTGGGTGAGGTCTGAACCCAGCCCCAACTTCCCCTGCTGCTGCTGTGGTGGGTGAGGTCTGAACCCAGCCCCAACTTCCCCTGCTGCTGCTGTGGTGGGTGAGGTCTGAACCCAGCCCCAACTTCCCCTGCTGCTGCTGTGGTGGGTGAGGTCTGAACCCAGCCCCAACTTCCCCTGCTGCTGTGGTGGGTGAGGTCTGAACCCAGCCCCAACTTCCCCTGCTGCTGCTGCTGTGGTGGGTGAGGTCTGAACCCAGCCCCAACTTCCCCTGCTGCTGCTATGGTGGGTGAGGTCTGAACCCAGCCCCAACTTCCCCTGCTGCTGCTGTGGTGGGTGAGGTCTGAACCCAGCCCCAACTACCCCTGCTGCTGCTGCTGTGGTGGGTGAGGTCTGAACCAGCCCCAATACCCCTGCTGCTGCTGTGGTGGGTGAGGTCTGAACCCCAGCCCCAACTCCCCCCTGCTGCTGATGCTGTGGTGGGTGAGGTCTGAACCCAGCCCCAACTACCCCTGCTGCTGTGGTGGGTGAGGTCTGAACCCAGCCCCAACTCCCCCTGCTGCTGTGGTGGGTGAGGTCTGAACCCAGCCCCAACTACCCCTGCTGCTGCTGTGGTGGGTGAGGTCTGAACCCAGCCCCAACTTCCCCTGCTGCTGCTGCTGTGGTGGGTGAGGTCTGAACCCAGCCCCAACTTCCCCTGCTGCTGCTGCTGTGGTGGGTGAGGTCTGAACCCAGCCCCAACTTCCCCTGCTGCTGTGGTGGGTGAGGTCTGAACCCAGCCCCAACTTCCCCTGCTGCTGTGGTGGGTGAGGTCTGAACCCAGCCCCAACTTCCCCTGCTGCTGTGGTGGGTGAGGTCTGAACCCAGCCCCAACTTCCCCTGCTGCTGTGTGGTGGGTGAGGTCTGAACCCAGCCCCAACTTCCCCTGCTGCTGTGGTGGGTGAGGTCTGCCTGCTGCTGTGGTGGGTGAGGTCTGAACCCAGCCCCAACTTCCCCTGCTGCTGTGGTGGGTGAGGTCTGAACCCAGCCCCAACTTCCCCTGCTGCTGTGGTGGGTGAGGTCTGAACCCAGCCTGTTATCCAACCCTGGTTCTTCCTCATCCTCTAGTCCAGTGGTATTCCAACCCATTTGTTTCACCAGTGACAACCTTAAAAAGGTGTACATTTAGATTTTCACATCAACAAATAACCTTCCATTCATTACATATTCATCTCTTATAAAAACTAAGAGAACCAATAAATACATTTACACAACATTTTATTTTTCTAATTCTATTTCTCAAAAACGTTCTCTTAATTTTTTGGTTCCCCCACCCCCAAAAACTATTTTATTGTATTTTTTTATTGGCGACCCCACTGCAATTCCGGTGACCCCGACATTGAATACCAGTGCTGTAGTCCTAGTTCATCATCATCAGGCAGAGCACTCCAGGGGGAACAAACCAGCCTGCCTCATCTTCAGGGGGAACAAACCAGCCTGCCTCATCTTCAGGGGGACCAAACCAGCCTGCCTCATCTTCAGGGGGAACAAACCAGCCTGCCTCATCTTCAGGGGGGAACAAAACCAGCCTGCCTCATCTTCAGGGGGAACAAACCAGCCTGCCTCATCTTCAGGGGGAACAAACCAGCCTGCCTCATCTTCAGCCTGCCTCTTCTTCAGGGGGGGACAAACCAGCCTGCCTCTTCTTTTAGGGGGAACAAACCAGCCTGCCTCATCTTCAGGGGGAACAAACCAGCCTGCCTCATCTTCAGGGTGAACAAACCAGCCTGCCTCATCTTCAGGGGGAACAAACCAGCCTGCCTCATCTTCAGGGGGAACAAACCAGCCTGCCTCATCTTCAGGGGGAACAAACCAGCCTGCCTCATCTTCAGGGGGAACAAACCAGCCTGCCTCATCTTCAGGGGGAACAAACCAGCCTGCCTCTCTTCAGGGGGAACAAACCAGCCTGCCTTCTTCAGGGAAACAAACCAGCCTGCCTCATCTTCAGGGGGAACAAACCAGCCTGCCTCTTCTTCAGGGGAACAAACCAGCCTGCCTCATCTTCAGGGGAACAAACCAGCCTGCCTCATCTTCAGGGGGAAACAAACCAGCCTGCCTCTTCTTCAGGGGGAACAAACCAGCCTGCCTCATCTTCAGGGGAACAAACCAGCCTGCCTCATCTTCAGGGGGAACAAACCAGCCTGCCTCATCTTCAGGGGGAACAAACCAGCCTGCCTACAGGCCTTCCAGACACACACACCTACCAACACACCCTACTGTATTCCATCACTGCCACCCCACCAACTACAGAGAACAGCAGCAAACAACAGTAACCTGAATAACACTGTCTGTCTGTTCTCTTCTTGACTTCTACTGAGGAGAACACCAAATAACACTACCTTAAAAAAAACCTACAAACTTCAGCCCTCAGAGAGGAGAGACAGGAGAGAGAGAGGAGAGCGGGAGGAGAGAGGGAGGGAGAGGAGGAGAGGGAGATGGAGATATGAGGAGGGAAGGAGAGAGAGAGGGGGGAAGGAGGAGACAGGAAACAGAGAGAGACATATTTATATATCAGGATTATTTGTAGAGGACCAGAGATTTTACACCCCACTCAGAGACTGGCGCACCAGCGAAGACAGAGAGAGAGGATCGCTTTATAGAGAACGACAGAGAGGACTGCTTTATAGAGAATGACAGAGAGAGAGAGAGATAGAGAATGACAGATAGAGGAACTGCTTTATAGAGAACGACAGAGAGAGAGAGGACTGCTTTATAGAGAACGACAGAGAGAGAGAGGACTGCTTTATAGAGAACGACAGAGAGAGAGAGAGGACTGCTTTTAGAAAGACAGAGAGAGAGAGAGGACTGCTTTATAGAGAACGACAGAGAGAGAGAGGACTGCTTTATAGAGAACGACAGAGAGAGAGGACTGCTTTATAGAGAACGAGAGAGAGAGGACTGCTTTATAGAGAACGACAGAGGAGAGAGAGGACTGCTTTATAGAGAACGACAGAGAGAGAGAGGACTGCTTTATAGAGAACGACAGAGAGAGAGAGAGGACTGCTTTATAGAGAACGACAGAGAGAGAGGACTGCTTTATAGAGAACGACAGAGAGAGGATGAGAGAACGACAGAGAGAGAGGACTGCTTTATAGAGAACGACAGAGAGAGAGGACTGCTTTATAGAGAACGACAGAGAGAGAGAGGACTGCTTTATAGAGAACGACAGAGAGAGAGGACTGCTTTATAGAGAACGACAGAGAGAGAGAGAGGACTGCTTTATAGAGAACGACAGAGAGAGAGAGAGGACTGCTTTATAGAGAACGACAGAGAGAGAGAGGACTGCTTTATAGAGAACGACAGAGAGAGAGGACTGCTTTATAGAGAATGACAGAGAGAGAGAGGACTGCTTTATAGAACGAGAACGACAGAGACAGAGAGAGAGGACTGCTTTATAGAGAGAGAACGACAGAGAGAGAGAGGACTGCTTTATAGAGAACGACAGAGAGAGAGAGAGGACTGCTTTATAGAGAACGACAGAGAGAGAGAGGACTGCTTTATAGAGAACGACAGAGAGAGAGAGAGAGGACTGCTTTATAGAGAACGACAGAGAGAGAGAGAGAGAGGACTGCTTTATAGAGAACGACAGAGAGAGAGAGAGGACTGCTTTATAGAGAACGACAGAGAGAGAGAGAGAGGACTGCTTTATAGAGAACGACAGAGAGAGAGAGAGAGATGACTGCTTTATAGAGAACAACAGAGAGAGAGAGGACTGCTTTATAGAGAACGACAGAGAGCGAGAGAGAAAAAGATGGCGACAGAGAAAGAATGAGAGTAGATTGTGAGAGAGAGAGAGTAAAAACCATCAAATATGTATTAATATATAAATACACAGAATCTTGAGATCACAGGCATGTCAGTAAGCCTTCTTGGCAGGGTAATTGGGGAACAAAACATGGCTGAAATAAGGAATATGATTAAAACTAATTGCTGTGAGCAGAGGTAGATGCATTAGATGTTTAGCTGGAGAGCTATAGCAGGACTTCAGAAGAGGAGGGGAGAAGAGAGGGGGAGATAGGAGAGGGGGAGAGAGGAGAGGAGAGGAGATGAGAGGAGAAAGAGAAGGACTCTAATCTAAGTCTTTGAAGGTATCACAGCTCAACAAGGCTTTGATGTACACCCCATTTCTGCCTGCCACTCTCTCTCCCTCTCTATTTACCCAGAACACACCTGCGACAGGAGACTTATCACTAAAGAGGTACAAAAGCGCTTTCCTCCTCCTCTTCTATTCAAAATGAAGACATGAATATATTTATATACACATGATGGGAGCCGGCGTGTAGAAGGCCTCCTCTCCTGCAGGACAGTGTTACTGAGTGCTGAGTAGGACATCCGACCTCTCCTCTGGCCTCCTCTCCTGCAGGACAGTGTACCTCTCCTCTGCTGAGTAGGACATCCTACCTCTCCTCTGGCCTCCTCTCCTGCAGGACAGTGTTACTGAGTGCTGAGTAGGACATCCTACCTCTCCTCTGGCCTCCTCTCCTGCAGGACAGTGTTACTGAGTGCTGAGTAGGACATCCTACCCTCTCCTCTGGCCTCCTCTCCTGCAGGACAGTGTTACTGAGTGCTGAGTAGGACATCCTACCTCTCCTCTGGCCTCCTCTCCTGCAGGACAGTGTTACTGAGTGCTGAGTAGGACATCCTACCTCTCCTCTGGCCTCCTCTCCTGCAGGACAGTGTTACTGAGTAGGACATCCTACCTCTCCTCTGGCCTCCTCTCCTGCAGGACAGTGTTACTGAGTGCTGAGTAGGACATCCTACCTCTCCTCTGGCCTCCTCTCCTGGAGGACAGTGTTACTGAGTGCTGAGTAGGACATCCTACCTCTCCTCTGGCCTCCTCTCCTGGAGGACAGTGTTACTGAGTGCTGAGTAGGACATCCTACCTCTCCTCTGGCCTCCTCTCCTGGAGGACAGTGTTACTGAGTGCTGAGTAGGACATCCTACCTCTCCTCTCCTCTAGCCTCCTCTCCTGCAGGACAGTGTTCTGCTGAGTAGGACATCCTACCTCTCCTCTGGCCTCCTCTCCTGGCAGGACAGTGTTACTGAGTAGGACATCCTACCTCTCCTCTGGCCTCCTCTCCTGCAGGACAGTGTTGCTGAGTGCTGAGTAGGACATCCTACCTCTCCTCTGGCCTCCTCTCCTGGAGGACAGTGTTACTGAGTGCTGAGTAGGACATCCTACCTCTCCTCTGGCCTCCTCTCCTGGAGGACAGTGTTACTGAGTGCTGAGTAGGACATGCTACCTCTCCTCTGGCCTCCTCTCCTGCAGGACAGTGTTACTGAGTGCTGAGTAGGACATCCTACCTCTCCTCTGGCCTCCTCTCCTGCAGGACAGTGTTACTGAGTGCTGAGTAGGACATCCTACCTCTCCTCTGGCCTCCTCTCCTGCAGGACAGTGTTACTGAGTGCTGAGTAGGGCATCCTACCTCTCCTCTGGCCTCCTCTCCTGCAGGACAGTGTTACTGAGTGCTGAGTAGGACATCCTACCTCTCCTCTGGCCTCCTCTCCTGCAGGACAGTGTTACTGAGTGCTGAGTAGGACATCCTACCTCTCCTCTGGCCTCCTCTCCTCCTGCAGGACAGTGTTACTGAGTGCTGAGTAGGACATCCTACCTCTCCTCTGGCCTCCTCTCCTGCAGGACAGTGTTACTGAGTAGGACATCCTACCTCTCCTCTGGCCTCCTCTCCTGCAGGACAGTGTTACTGAGTGCTGAGTAGGACATCCTACCTCTCCTCTGGCCTCCTCTCCTGCAGGACAGTGTTACTGAGTAGGACATCCTACCTCTCCTCTGGCCTCCTCTCCTGCAGGACAGTGTTACTGAGTGCTGTGTTGGACATCCTACCTCTCCTCTGGCCTCCTCTCCTGCAGGACAGTGTTACTGAGTGCTGAGTAGGCCATACTGATGCCAGGACGCCTACACCTGTTCCATACACCCTTGACCAGAGTCTGACTTGAGATCCACAAACATACGTAGCTCAAACATTCGTTCAAAACCTCCACTGCTTTCATTGTGTTTCTCTCCTTCTCCTGTAGTCCTCTCTTCTACAGGGGCTTCCTTCTCTCCTTCTCCTGTAGTCCTCTCTTCTACAGGGTCTTCTATTTCTCTGTAGGGCTTCCTTCTCTCCTTCTCCTGTAGTCCTCTCTTCTACAGGGTCTTCTATTGCTCTGTAGGGCTTCCTTCTCTCCTTCTCCTGTAGTCCTCTCTTCTACAGGGTCTTCTATTGCTCTGTAGGGCTTCCTTCTCTCCTTCTCCTGTAGTCCTCTCTTCTACAGGGTATTCTATTGCTCTGTAGGGCTTCCTTCTCTCCTTCTCCTGTAGTCCTCTCGTTTACTGGGTCTTCTATTTCTCTGTAGGGCTTCCTTCTCTCCTTCTCCTGTAGTCCTCTCTTCTACAGGGTCTTCTATTGCTCTGTAGGGCTTCCTTCTCTCCTTCTCCTGTAGTCCTCTCTTCTACAGGGTCTTCTATTTCTCTGTAGGGGCTTCCTTCTCTCTCCTTTTTCCTGTAGTCCTCTCTTCTACAGGGTCTTCTATTGCTCTGTAGGGCTTCCTTCTCTCCTTCTCCTGTAGTCCTCTCTTCTACAGGGTCTTCTATTGCTCTGTAGGGCTTCCTTCTCTCCTTCTCCTGTAGTCCTCTCTTCTACAGGGTCTTCCTTCTCTCCTTCTCCTGTAGTCCTCTCTTCTACAGGGTCTTCTATTGCTCTGTAGGGCTTCCTTCTCTCCTTCTCCTGTAGTCTTCTCTTCTATTCTACAGGGTCTTCTATTGCTCTGTAGGGCTTCCTTCTCTCCTTCTCCTGTAGCCTGGATTCCTCTCTTCTACAGGGTATTCTATTGCTCTGTAGGGCTTCCTTCTCTCCTTCTCCTGTAGTCCTCTCGTTTACTGGGTCTTCTATTTCTCTGTAGGGCTTCCTTCTCTCCTTCTCCTGTAGTCCTCTCTTCTACAGGGTCTTCTATTGCTCTGTAGGGCTTCCTTCTCTCCTTCTCCTGTAGTCCTCTCTTCTACAGGGTATTCTCCTTTGCTCTGTAGTCCTCTTTCCTTCCTTCTCTCCTTCTCATGTAGTCCTCTCTCTCTTCTACAGGGTATTCTATCTGTCTCTGTAGGGCTTCCTTCTCTCTTCTCCT
>CM072220.1:79981378-79993878 GCA_036851935.1 Coregonus suidteri
CCACAGCTAGCAGGGGCTCTAACTAACCAGCAGTGTCCTGTAGTGTCCTGTCCACAGCTAGCAGGGGCTCTAACTAACCAGCAGTGTCCTGTAGTGTCCTGTCCACAGCTAGCAGGGACTCTAACTAACCAGCAGTGTCCTGTAGTGTCCTGTCCACAGCTAGCAGGGGCTCTAACTAACCAGCAGTGTCCTGTAGTGTCCTGTCCACAGCTAGCAGGGGCTCTAACTAACCAGCAGTGTCCTGTAGTGTCCTGTCCACAGCTAGCAGGGGCTCTAACTAACCAGCAGTGTCCTGTCCTGTCCACAGCTAGCAGGGGCTCTAACTAACCAGCAGTGTGTCCTGTCCACTGTAGTGTCCCTGTCCACAGCTAGCAGGGGCTCTAACTAACCAGCAGTGTCCTGTAGTGTCCTGTCCACAGCTAGCAGGGGCTCTAACCAGCAACCAGCAGTGTCCTGTAGTGTCCTGTCCACAGCTAGCAGGGACTCTAACTAACCAGCAGTGTCCTGTAGTGTCCTGTCCACAGCTAGCAGGGGCTCTAACTAACCAGCAGTGTCCTGTAGTGTCCTGTCCACAGCTAGCAGGGGCTCTAACTAACCAGCAGTGTCCTGTAGTGTCCTGTCCACAGCTAGCAGGGGCTCTAACTAACCAGCAGTGTCCTGTAGTGTCCTGTCCACAGCTAGCAGGGGCTCTAACTAACCAGCAGTGTCCTGTAGTGTCCTGTCCACAGCTAGCAGGGACTCTAACTAACCAGCAGTGTCCTGTCCACAGCTAGCAGGGGCTCTAACTAACCAGCAGTGTCCTGTAGTGTCCTGTCCACAGCTAGCAGGGGCTCTAACTAACCAGCAGTGTCCTGTAGTGTCCTGTCCACAGCTAGCAGGGGCTCTAACTAACCAGCAGTGTCCTGTAGTGTCCTGTCCACAGCTAGCAGGGGCTCTAACTAACCAGCAGTGTCCTGTAGTGTCCTGTCCACAGCTAGCAGGGGCTCTAACTAACCAGCAGTGTCCTGTAGTGTCCTGTCCACAGCTAGCAGGGGCTCTAACTAACCAGCAGTGTCCTGTAGTGTCCTGTCCACAGCTAGCAGGGGCTCTAACTAACCAGCAGTGTCCTGGTCTCGGCTAGCAGGGGCTCTAACTAACCAGCAGTGTCCTGTAGTGTCCTGTCCACAGCTAGCAGGGGCTCTAACTAACCAGCAGTGTCCTGTAGTGTCCTGTCCACAGCTAGCAGGGGCTCTAACTAACCAGCAGTGTCCTGTAGTGTCCTGTCCACAGCTAGCAGGGCTCTAACTAACCAGCAGTGTCCTGTAGTGTCCTGTCCACAGCTAGCAGGGGCTCTAACTAACCAGCAGTGTCCTGTAGTGTCCTGTCCACAGCTAGCAGGGGCTCTAACTAACCAGCAGTGTCCTGTAGTGTCCTGTCCACAGCTAGCAGGGGCTCTAACTAACCAGCAGTGTCCTGTAGTGTCCTGTCCACAGCTAGCAGGGGCTCTAACTAACCAGCAGGTGTCCTGTAGTGTCCTGTCCTGTCACAGCTAGCAGGGGCTCTAACTAACCAGCAGTGTCCTGTAGTGTCCTGTCCACAGCTAGCAGAGGCTCTAACTAACCAGCAGTGTCCTGTAGTGTCCTGTCCACAGCTAGCAGGGGCTCTAACTAACCAGCAGTGTCCTGTAGTGTCCTGTCCACAGCTAGCAGGGGCTCTAACTAACCAGCAGTGTCCTGTAGTGTCCTGTCCACAGCTAGCAGGGGCTCTAACTAACCAGCAGTGTCCTGTAGTGTCCTGTCCACAGCTAGCAGGGGCTCTAACTAACCAGCAGTGTCCTGTAGTGTCCTGTCCACAGCTAGCAGGGGCTCTAACTAACCAGCAGTGTCCTGTAGTGTCCTGTCCACAGCTAGCAGGGGCTCTAACTAACCAGCAGTGTCCTGTAGTGTCCTGTCCACAGCTAGCAGGGGCTCTAACTAACCAGCAGTGTCCTGTAGTGTCCTGTCCACAGTAGCAGGGGCTCTAACTAACCAGCAGTGTCCTGTCCACAGCTAGCAGTGGGGCTCTAACTAACCAGCAGTGTCCTGTAGTGTCCTGTCCACAGCTAGCAGGGGCTCTAACTAACCAGCAGTGTCCTGTAGTGTCCTGTCCACAGCTAGCAGGGGCTCTAACTAACCAGCAGTGTCCTGTAGTGTCCTGTCCACAGCTAGCAGGGGCTCTAACTAACCAGCAGTGTCCTGTAGTGTCCTGTCCACAGCTAGCAGGGGCTCTAACTAACCAGCAGTGTCCTGTAGTGTCCTGTCCACAGCTAGCAGGGGCTCTAACTAACCAGCAGTGTCCTGTAGTGTCCTGTCCACAGCTAGCAGGGGCTCTAACTAACCAGCAGTGTCCTGTAGTGTCCTGTCCACAGCTAGCAGGGGCTCTAACTAACCAGCAGTGTCCTGTAGTGTCCTGTCCACAGCTAGCAGGGCTCTAACTAACCAGCAGTGTCCTGTAGTGTCCTGTCCACAGCTAGCAGGGGCTCTAACTAACCAGCAGTGTCCTGTAGTGTCCTGTCCACAGCTAGCAGGGGCTCTAACTAACCAGCAGTGTCCTGTAGTGTCCTGTCCACAGCTAGCAGGGGCTCTAACTAACCAGCAGTGTCCTGTAGTGTCCTGTCCACAGCTAGCAGGGGCTCTAACTAACCAGCAGTGTCCTGTAGTGTCCTGTCCACAGCTAGCAGGGGCTCTAACTAACCAGCAGTGTCCTGTAGTGTCCTGTCCACAGCTAGCAGGGGCTCTAACTAACCAGCAGTGTCCTGTAGTGTCCTGTCCACAGCTAGCAGGGGCTCTAACTAACCAGCAGTGTCCTGTAGTGTCCTGTCCACAGCTAGCAGGGGCTCTAACTAACCAGCAGTGTCCTGTAGTGTCCTGTCCACAGCTAGCAGGGGCTCTAACTAACCAGCAGTGTCCTGTAGTGTCCTGTCCACAGCTAGCAGGGGCTCTAACTAACCAGCTGTGTCCTGTAGTGTCCTGTCCACAGCTAGCAGGGGCTCTAACTAACCAGCAGTGTCCTGTAGTGTCCTGTCCACAGCTAGCAGGGGCTCTAACTAACCAGCAGTGTCCTGTAGTGTCCTGTCCACAGCTAGCAGGGGCTCTAACTAACCAGCAGTGTCCTGTAGTGTCCTGTCCACAGCAGCTAGCAGGGGCTCTAACTAACCAGCAGTGTCCTGTAGTGTCCTGTCCACAGCTAGCAGGGGCTCTAACTAACCAGCAGTGTCCTGTAGTGTCCTGTCCACAGCTAGCAGCAGGGGCTCTAACTAACCAGCAGTGTCAGTGTCCTGTAGTGTCCTGTCCACAGCTAGCAGGGGCTCTAACTAACCAGCAGTGTCCTGTAGTGTCCTGTCCACAGCTAGCAGGGGCTCTAACTAACCAGCAGTGTCCTGTAGTGTCCTGTCCACAGCTAGCAGGGGCTCTAACTAACCAGCAGTGTCCTGTAGTGTCCTGTCCACAGCTAGCAGGGGCTCTAACTAACCAGCAGTGTCCTGTAGTGTCCTGTCCACAGCTAGCAGGGGCTCTAACTAACCAGCAGTGTCCTGTAGTGTCCTGTCCACAGCTAGCAGGGGCTCTAACTAACCAGCAGTGTCCTGTAGTGTCCTGTCCACAGCTAGCAGGGCTCTAACTAACCAGCAGTGTCCTGTAGTGTCCTAACCAGCAGTGTCCTGTAGTGTCCTGTCCACAGCTAGCAGGGGCTCTAACTAACCAGCAGTGTCCTGTAGTGTCCTGTCCACAGCTAGCAGGGGCTCTAACTAACCAGCAGTGTCCTGTAGTGTCCTGTCCACAGCTAGCAGGGGCTCTAACTAACCAGCAGTGTCCTGTCCACAGCTAGCAGGGGCTCTAACTAACCAGCAGTGTCCTGTAGTGTCCTGTCCACAGCTAGCAGGGCTCTAACTAACCAGCAGTGTCCTGTAGTGTCCTGTCCACAGCTAGCAGGGACTCTAACTAACCAGCAGTGTCCTGTGTAGTGTCCTGTCCCACAGCTAGCAGGGGCTCTAACTAACCAGCAGTGTCCTGTAGTGTCCTGTCCACAGCTAGCAGGGGCTCTAACTAACCAGCAGTGTCCTGTAGTGTCCTGTCCACAGCTAGCAGGGGCTCTAACTAACCAGCAGTGTCCTGTAGTGTCCTGTCCACAGCTAGCAGGGGCTCTAACTAACCAGCAGTGTCCTGTAGTGTCCTGTCCACAGCTAGCAGGGGCTCTAACTAACCAGTAGTGTCCTGTCCACAGCTAGCAGGGGCTCTAACTAACCAGCAGTGTCCTGTAGTGTCCTGTCCACAGCTAGCAGGGGCTCTAACTAACCAGCAGTGTCCTGTAGTGTCCTGTCCACAGCTAGCAGCACTGTCCTGTAGCAGTGTCCTGTCACAGCTAGCAGCAGGGCTCTAACTAACCAGCAGTGTCCTGTAGTGTCCTGTCCACAGCTAGCAGGGGCTCTAACTAACCAGCAGTGTCCTGTAGTGTCCTGTCCACAGCTAGCAGGGAGGGGCTCTAACTAACCAGCAGTGTCCTGTAGTCCTGTCCACAGCTAGCAGGGGCTCTAACTAACCAGCAGTGTGTCCTGTAGTGTCCAGGCTAGCAGGGGCTCTAACTAACCAGCAGTGTCCTGTAGTGTCCTGTCCACAGCTAGCAGGGGCTCTAACTAACCAGCAGTGTCCTGTAGTGTCCTGTCCACAGCTAGCAGGGGCTCTAACTAACCAGCAGTGTCCTGTAGTGTCCTGTCCACAGCTAGCAGGGCTCTAACTAACCAGCAGTGTCCTGTAGTGTCCTGTCCACAGCTAGCAGGGACTCTAACTAACCAGCAGTGTCCTGTAGTGTCCTGTCCACAGCTAGCAGGGGCTCTAACTAACCAGCAGTGTCCTGTAGTGTCCTGTCCACAGCTAGCAGGGCTCTAACTAACCAGCAGTGTCCTGTAGTGTCCTGTCCACAGCTAGCAGGGGCTCTAACTAACCAGCAGTGTCCTGTAGTGTCCTGTCCACAGCTAGCAGGGGCTCTAACTAACCAGCAGTGTCCTGTAGTGTCCTGTCCACAGCTAGCAGGGGCTCTAACTAACCAGCAGTGTCCTGTAGTGTCCTGTCCACAGCTAGCAGGGGCTCTAACTAACCAGCAGTGTCTGTAGTGTCCTGTCCACAGCTAGCAGGGGCTCTAACTACCAGCAGTGTCCTGTAGTGTCCTGTCCACAGCTAGCAGGGGCTCTAACTAACCAGCAGTGTCCTGTAGCTAGCAGGGGCTCTAACTGTGTCCACAGCTAGCAGGGGCTCTAACTAACCAGCAGTGTCCTGTAGTGTCCTGTCCACAGCTAGCAGGGCTCTAACTAACCAGCAGTGTCCTGTCCACAGCTAGCAGGGCTCTAACTAACCAGCAGTGTCCAGTGTCCTGTAGTGTCCTGTCCACAGCTAGCAGGGACTCTAACTAACCAGCAGTGTCCTGTAGTGTCCTGTCCACAGCTAGCAGGGGCTCTAACTAACCAGCAGTGTCCTGTAGTGTCCTGTCCACAGCTAGCAGGGGCTCTAACTAACCAGCAGTGTCCTGTAGTGTCCTGTCCACAGCAGCTAGCAGGGGCTCTAACTAACCAGCAGTGTCCTGTAGTGTCCTGTCCACAGCTAGCAGGGGCTCTAACTAACCAGCAGTGTCCTGTAGTGTCCTGTCCACAGCTAGCAGGGGCTCTAACTAACCAGCAGTGTCCTGTAGTGTCCTGTCCACAGCTAGCAGAGGCTCTAACTAACCAGCAGTGTCCTGTAGTGTCCTGTCCACAGCTAGCAGGGCTCTAACTAACCAGCAGTGTCCTGTAGTGTCCTGTCCACAGCTAGCAGGGGCTCTAACTAACCAGCAGTGTCCTGTAGTGTCCTGTCCACAGCTAGCAGGGGCTCTAACTAACCAGCAGTGTCCTGTAGTGTCCTGTCCACAGCTAGCAGGGGCTCTAACTAACCAGCAGTGTCCTGTAGTGTCCTGTCCACAGCTAGCAGGGGCTCTAACTAACCAGCAGTGTCCTGTAGTGTCCTGTCCACAGCTAGCAGGGGCTCTAACTAACCAGCAGTGTCCTGTCCTGTCCACAGCTAGCAGGGGCTCTAACTAACCAGCAGTGTCCTGTAGTGTCCTGTCCACAGCTAGCAGGGGCTCTAACTAACCAGCAGTGTCCTGTAGTGTCCTGTCCACAGCTAGCAGGGCTCTAACTAACCAGCAGTGTCCTGTAGTGTCCTGTCCACAGCTAGCAGGGGCTCTAACTAACCAGCAGTGTCCTGTAGTGTCCTGTCCACAGCTAGCAGGGGCTCTAACTAACCAGCAGTGTCCTGGTCACAGCTAGCAGGGGCTCTAACTAACCAGCAGTGTCCTGTAGTGTCCTGTCCACAGCTCTAACTAACCAGCAGTCCTGTAGTGTCCTCCACAGCTAGCAGGGGCTCTAACTAACCAGCAGTGTCCTGTAGTGTCCTGTCCACAGCTAGCAGGGGCTCTAACTAACCAGCAGTGTCCTGTAGTGTCCTGTCCACAGCTAGCAGGGGCTCTAACTAACCAGCAGTGTCCTGTAGTGTCCTGTCCACAGCTAGCAGGGGCTCTAACTAACCAGCAGTGTCCTGTAGTGTCCTGTCCACAGCTAGCAGGGGCTCTAACTAACCAGCAGTGTCCTGTAGTGTCCTGTCCACAGCTAGCAGGGGCTCTAACTAACCAGCAGTGTCCTGTAGTGTCCTGTCCACAGCTAGCAGGGGCTCTAACTAACCAGCAGTGTCCTGTAGTGTCCTGTCCACAGCTAGCAGGGGCTCTAACTAACCAGCAGTGTCCTGTAGTGTCCTGTCCACAGCTAGCAGGGGCTCTAACTAACCAGCAGTGTCCTGTAGTGTCCTGTCCACAGCTAGCAGGGGCTCTAACTAACCAGCAGTGTCCTGTAGTGTCCTGTCCACAGCTAGCAGGGGCTCTAACTAACCAGCAGTGTCCTGTAGTGTCCTGTCCACAGCTAGCAGGGACTCTAACTAACCAGCAGTGTCCTGTAGTGTCCTGTCCACAGCTAGCAGGGCTCTAACTAACCAGCAGTGTCCTGTAGTGTCCTGTCCACAGCTAGCAGGGGCTCTAACTAACCAGCAGTGTCCTGTAGTGTCCTGTCCACAGCTAGCAGGGGCTCTAACTAACTAACCAGCAGTGTCCTGTAGTGTCCTGTCCACAGCTAGCAGGGGCTCTAACTAACCAGCAGTGTCCTGTAGTGTCCTGTCCACAGCTAGCAGGGCTCTAACTAACCAGCAGTGTCCTGTAGTGTCCTGTCCACAGCTAGCAGGGCTCTAACTAACCAGCAGTGTCCTGTAGTGTCCTGTCCACAGCTAGCAGGGACTCTAACTAACCAGCAGTGTCCTGTAGTGTCCTGTCCACAGCTAGCAGGGGCTCTAACTAACCAGCAGTGTCCTGTAGTGTCCTGTAGTGTCCTGTCCACAGCTAGCAGGGGCTCTAACTAACCAGCAGTGTCCTGTAGTGTCCTGTCCACAGCTAGCAGGGGCTCTAACTAACCAGCAGTGTCCTGTAGTGTCCTGTCCACAGCTAGCAGGGGCTCTAACTAACCAGCAGTGTCCTGTAGTGTCCTGTCCACAGCTAGCAGGGGCTCTAACTAACCAGCAGTGTCCTGTAGTGTCCTGTCCACAGCTAGCAGCAGGGCTCTAACTAACCAGCAGTGTCCTGTAGTGTCCTGTCCACAGCTAGCAGGGGCTCTAACTAACCAGCAGTGTCCTGTAGTGTCCTGTCCACAGCTAGCAGGGGCTCTAACTAACCAGCAGTGTCCTGTAGTGTCCTGTCCACAGCTAGCAGGGGCTCTAACTAACCAGCAGTGTCCTGTAGTGTCCTGTCCACAGCTAGCAGGGGCTCTAACTAACCAGCAGTGTCCTGTAGTGTCCTGTCCACAGCTAGCAGAGGCTCTAACTAACCAGCAGTGTCCTGTAGTGTCCTGTCCACAGCTAGCAGGGGCTCTAACTAACCAGCAGTGTCCTGTAGTGTCCTGTCCACAGCTAGCAGGGGCTCTAACTAACCAGCAGTGTCCTGTCCACAGCTAGCAGGGACTCTAACTAACCAGCAGTGTCCTGGTCTCGGCTAGCAGGGGCTCTAACTAACCAGCAGTGTCCTGTCCACAGCTAGCAGGGGCTCTAACTAACCAGCAGTGTCCTGTCCTCAGCTAGCAGGGGCTCTAACTAACCAGCAGTGTCCTGTAGTGTCCTGTCCACAGCTAGCAGGGGCTCTAACTAACCAGCAGTGTCCTGTAGTGTCCTGTCACAGCTAGCAGGGACTCTAACTAACCAGCAGTGTCCTGTCCACAGCTAGCAGGGGCTCTAACTAACCAGCAGTGTCCTGTAGTGTCCTGTCCACAGCTAGCAGGGGCTCTAACTAACCAGCAGTGTCCTGTAGTGTCCTGTCCACAGCTAGCAGGGGCTCTAACTAACCAGCAGTGTCCTGTAGTGTCCTGTCCACAGCTAGCAGGGACTCTAACTAACCAGCAGTGTCCTGTAGTGTCCTGTCCACAGCTAGCAGGGGCTCTAACTAACCAGCAGTGTCCTGTAGTGTCCTGTCCACAGCTAGCAGGGACTCTAACTAACCAGCAGTGTCCTGTAGTGTCCTGTCCACAGCTAGCAGGGGACTCTAACTAACCAGCAGTGTCCTGTAGTGTCCTGTCCACAGCTAGCAGGGGCTCTAACTAACCAGCAGTGTCCTGTAGTGTCCTGCCACAGCTAGCAGGGCTCTAACTAACCAGCAGTGTCCTGTAGTGTCCTGTCCACAGCTAGCAGGGGCTCTAACTAACCAGCAGTGTCCTGTAGTGTCCTGTCCACAGCTAGCAGGGACTCTAACTAACCAGCAGTGTCCTGTAGTGTCCTGTCCACAGCTAGCAGGGACTCTAACTAACCAGCAGTGTCCTGTAGTGTCCTGTCCACAGCTAGCAGGGGCTCTAACTAACCAGCAGTGTCCTGTAGTGTCCTGTCCACAGCTAGCAGGGACTCTAACTAACCAGCAGTGTCCTGTAGTGTCCTGTCCACAGCTAGCAGGGGCTCTAACTAACCAGCAGTGTCCTGGTCTCGGCTAGCAGGGGCTCTAACTAACCAGCAGTGTCCTGTAGTGTCCTGTCCACAGCTAGCAGGGGCTCTAACTAACCAGCAGTGTCCTGTAGTGTCCTGTCCACAGCTAGCAGGGGCTCTAACTAACCAGCAGCAGTGTCCTGTCCACAGCTAGCAGGGGCTCTAACTAACCAGCAGTGTCCAGCAGTGTCCTGTCCACAGCTAGCAGGGGCTCTAACTAACCAGCAGTGTCCTGTAGTGTCCTGTCCACAGCTAGCAGGGGACTCTAACTAACCAGCAGTGTCCTGTAGTGTCCTGTCCACAGCTAGCAGGGGCTCTAACTAACCAGCAGTGTCCTGTAGTGTCCTGTCCACAGCTAGCAGGGGCTCTAACTAACCAGCAGTGTCCTGTAGTGTCCTGTCCACAGCTAGCAGGGGCTCTAACTAACAGCAGTGTCCAGTGTCCTGTCCACAGCTAGCAGGGGCTCTAACTAACCAGCAGTGTCCTGTAGTGTCCTGTCCACAGCTAGCAGGGGCTCTAACTAACCAGCAGTGTCCTGGTCTCGGCTAGCAGGGGCTCTAACTAACCAGCAGTGTCCTGTAGTGTCCTGTCCACAGCTAGCAGGGGCTCTAACTAACCAGCAGTGTCCTGTAGTGTCCTGTCCACAGCTAGCAGGGACTCTAACTAACCAGCAGTGTCCTGTCCACAGCTAGCAGGGGCTCTAACTAACCAGCAGTGTCCTGTAGTGTCTCGGCTAGCAGGGGCTCTAACTAACCAGCAGTGTCCTGTAGTGTCCTGTCCACAGCTAGCAGGGGCTCTAACTAACCAGCAGTGTCCTGTAGTGTCCTGTCCACAGCTAGCAGGGGCTCTAACTAACCAGCAGTGTCCTGGTCTCGGCTAGCAGGGGCTCTAACTAACCAGCAGTGTCCTGTAGTGTCCTGTCCACAGCTAGCAGGGACTCTAACTAACCAGCAGTGTCCTGTCCTGTCCACAGCTAGCAGGGGCTCTAACTAACCAGCAGTGTCCTGTAGTGTCCTGTCCACAGCTAGCAGGGACTCTAACTAACCAGCAGTGTCCTGTAGTGTCCTGTCCACAGCTAGCAGGGGCTCTAACTAACCAGCAGTGTCCTGTAGTGTCCTGTCCACAGCTAGCAGGGGCTCTAACTAACCAGCAGTGTCCTGTAGTGTCCTGTCCACAGCTAGCAGGGGCTCTAACTAACCAGCAGTGTCCTGGTCTCGGCTGTATATTGATGCTGAATAGCTGACAGCATTAGCCCCAGTTCCTCAGTGAGTGTGTCTGACCAGACCTCAGTGGGGAGTGTGTAAAACAGGAGAATATATGAATGTTAGAAGAGGGGGCCCTGATTCATTCATAACCCTGCTTCCCGTGTCTCCACCCAGCGTGGAACCATGTCCTGACTACACCATCTCCACTGGCCCAGAACACACAACACACAGCCCGCTGACAGAACAGCCTTAGACGGCCACAGAACTAGAATGAGTAGAACGGACGTCTCCATTCAGGTCAATGATGCCAAAATGGGTGGACTGGCAGCCATCTTGACTGTTCCAATAAGAGGAAAGCAGGAAGTAGACAATCATCCTTAGACACAAGGCCTTGTGGGGCGAGAGGAGCCACAGATAAAGGCCCAGGCCTTGTGGGTCGAGAGGAGCCACAGATAAAGGCCCAGGCCTTGTGGGGCGAGATGAGCCACAGATAAAGGACCAGGCCTTGTGGGGCGAGAGGAGCCACAGATAAAGGACCAGGCCTTGTGGGGCGAGATGAGCCACAGATAAAGGCCCAGGCCTTGTGGGTCGAGAGGAGCCACAGATAAAGGCCCAGGCCTTGTGGGGCGAGATGAGCCACAGATAAAGGACCAGGCCTTATGGGGCGAGAGGAGCCACAGATAAAGGCCCAGGCCTTGTGGGGCGAGAGGAGCCACAGATAAAGGACCAGGCCTTGTGGGGCGAGAGGAGCCACAGATAAAGGCCCAGGCCTTGTGGGGCGAGAGGAGCCACAGATAAAGGCCCAGGCCTTGTGGGTCGAGAGGAGCCACAGATAAAGGCCCAGGCCTTGTGGGGCGAGATGAGCCACAGATAAAGGACCAGGCCTTGTGGGGCGAGAGGAGCCACAGATAAAGGACCAGGCCTTGTGGGGCGAGAGGAGCCACAGATAAAGGACCAGGCCTTGTGGGGGAGAGGAGCCACAGATAAAGGACCAGGCCTTGTGGGGCGAGAGGAGCCACAGATATAGTCCTCACTGTGACAGACACAGGCCTGTACCATCCTAGTCACCATCCTAGTCACCTTTAGAAACAAGTTGTTTAACATCATGGGTCACTGTGCCTCACCGTGTGGAGCAATAGATGAGCAGTCAGAATGTCCTTTCAGTCACCCTATCCCCTATATAGTTCACTACTTTTGATCAGGGCCCATAGGGCTGGTCAAAAGTAGTCAACTGTACAGGGAATAGGGTACCATTTGGGATACAGCATTGGCCTTTTTTCCTGACACAGGCAGCCAGTGAAAAAGCTAAAGCCTTTTTGTGTTTTGAGTGCAGATGGCCTGTGAGTCTTGTCTGGCTTGATCCACAGACAGACAGTCCACTCTCTCTCTCTGAAAAAGGTTGACTTCTTATTCCAGTCCTCTCTAACATCACTGTAATGCAGCATTCGTTGGCAGAGGTGGTTTTAATACGGCCGTTCCATCAGTAAGTAATGGGCTAATGTCTAGAAGGGTGATATGTCCCAAAATGGCACCCTATTCCCTATATAGTGCACTACTTTAGACCAGGGCTCAATGCCCACAGGGCTCTAGTCAAAAGTAGTGCACTATACAGGCCAGGGAATAGGCTGCCATTTGGGACACAGCCAGGGTCTGCCAGTGGAGAGGAGAGTGGTAGAGAGAGATGAAGAGTGTATTACTGTGTGTGTAGAGGGTAGTAGAGAGGGAAGAAGGGATACAGGTTAAGTGTGTAGAGGGTAGTAGAGAGGGAAGAAGGGATACAGGTTAAGTGTGTAGAGGGTAGTAGAGAGGGAAGAAGGGATACAGGTTAAGTGTGTAGAGGGTAGTAGAGAGGGAAGAAGGGATACAGGTTAAGTGTGTAGAGGGTAGTAGAGAGGTTAGAATGGATACAGGTTAAGTGTGTAGAGGGTAGTAGAGGTTAGAAGGGATACAGGTTAAGTGTGTAGAGGGTAGTAGAGAGGTTAGAAGGGATACAGGTTAAGTGTGTAGAGGCTAGTGAAGAGGGAAGAAGGGATACAGGTTAAGTGTGTAGAGGGTAGTAGAGAGGGAAGAAGGGATACAGGTTAAGTGTGTAGAGGGTAGTAGAGAGGTTAGAATGGATACAGGTTAAGTGTGTAGAGGGTAGTAGAGAGGTTAGAATGGATACAGGTTAAGTGTGTAGAGGGTAGTAGAGAGGGAAGAAGGGATACAGGTTAAGTGTGTAAAGGGTAGTAGAGAGGTTAGAAGGGATACA
>CM072220.1:79996378-79998878 GCA_036851935.1 Coregonus suidteri
TGTTTCAGTGTGTGTGTGTGTGTGTGTGTGTGTGTGTGTGTGTGTGTTTTCAATAGTCAGTGTTTGCCTGTGTGTGTGTGTGTGTGTGTGTGTGTTAGAGAGTGTTTCAGTGTGTGTGTGTCATCCCTGACAGCCAGTCCCCAGTCCTCTGAGCGTTTTGGTTTTGCGTTATCTTAATTTCAGCGTATCTAAATATATTTCAGGCTTCTCAGCACGTCACATTTCTCTATAAGCCACAGTGACACAATGTTGGCTGAAAATTTGATCTCTCTCTCTCTGAGCTAGTTCTCTTAAATTGAAAAGTTTAAGTTCTGAAGTCTGTAGCATAGAAATGAAGATTTGGTGAAATGCCTCCCTCCCTCCCTCCGGCTGGGTATAACCAGTCTGAGAGATGGATGCCCGTCTAGAATCTAGACTAGACCAGGAGTATTTCACCCTAAACACCGCCGAGCCTGGAGGTCCGGAGAACTGCTGCTGTTCTCATCTACCTGATCATCTACCCCTGTGTCACAGGTCTAAATTACTTTTACACTGGTGTCCCAGGTCTAAATCCCCCCCCCCCCCCCCCTCCCCCCCCCCCCCCCATAGTGAATACAGCCCAGGGTTAACTGTCTGGCAGTGTGTTCGGCACAGCGTGTGTTGTTCAAATCAAATCAAATTCTATTTGTCACATACGCAAGTGTTTAGCAGATGTTATTGCTTGGTGTAGCGAAATGCTTGTGCTTCTAGCTCTAGACAGTGCAGAAATATCTAACAAGTAATATCTAACAATTACACAACATATACCCAATACACACTAATCTTAAGTAAAGAATGGAATTTAAGAATATATACATATATGGACAAGCAATGACAGAGCGGCATGGACTAAGATACAGTAGAATATTATAGAATAGAATGCAGTATATACATATGAGATGAGTAGTGCAAGATATG
This sequence comes from Coregonus suidteri, assembly GCA_036851935.1. Taxonomy (NCBI): domain Eukaryota; kingdom Metazoa; phylum Chordata; class Actinopteri; order Salmoniformes; family Salmonidae; genus Coregonus; species Coregonus suidteri. Next base: position 79,997,315 of record CM072220.1, read on the forward strand.
GAAACATTATTAAAGTGACTAGTGTTCCATTTCTTAAAGTGGCCAGTGATTTCAATAGGCAGCAGCAGCCTCTAATGTGCTCGTGATGGCTATTTAACAGTCTGATGGCCTTGAGATAGAAGCTGTTTTTCATTCTCTCGGTCCCAGCTTTGATGCACCTGTACTGACCTCGCCTTCTGGATGATAGCGGGGTGTGAACAGGCAGTGGCTCGAGTGCATCAAAGAGTGAGATGGAGCTGGGCAATGTGGTCAAATAGTATTATCGCGATAAATGGAACTATTTTGCTCAATAACAACAAATACAACAATACATTTTGTTTTAATGGGCAGTTACTTTACATTAGCAGCAGGGCTCTAGACATGTTTTAATGAGCAGCAGGGCAGTTACTTTACATTAGCAGCAGGGCTCTAGACATGTTTTAATGGACAGATCCTTTACATTAGTAGCAGGGACACTTTTCTCCAGTGCCAAGTAAGACAACTGAGATGGTAGCCTATAATATAAAAAAAGTAAGCCATTTCATTTAACACATCCAGGAAATGCATGATTTATATTTTGATGTGCAACCTGTTAAAATAGGATGTGGAATGATCAGATTTCCTTTTTGTCTCTTCAGACCTATGGTAAAAGTAGCCTAACGTCCTCCAGAAGCGTTCCAGTGCTAGGCTACTGGATGTAGGATTATTCACTGCAAATGGAGCGCTCCGCTTTGCTCCGCGGGAACGGAGCCAAACCATACTAACTACAGCCTACTCTGGTTGCAAAGTGGTGCCATGAACTCAATATTAAGAGGCGAGAAATATATGATATATTCACAGAGAGCTGTGGACTCTCCTCTCTGTAACTAGAACAACAGCAGTTGTCTTTCTCCAGTAACGGTCACACGCTTGTGATTCCCTCCTCCGTGTCACAGCATCCCGGAGTCGCCTCACAGGTCCTCAACTGGCAGCTTCATGAAATAGTACCCGCAAAACACCAGTGTCAACGTCAACAGTGAAGAAGCGACTCCGGGATGCTGACCTAGGCAGAGTTGCAAAGAAAAAGCCATATCTCAGACTGGCCAATGAAACGAAAAGATTAAGATGGGCAAAAGAACACAGACACTGGACTTTTTCTTTGCAACTCTGCCTAGGTCAGCATCCCGGAGTCGCCTCTTCACTGTTGACGTTGACACTGGTGTTTTTTGCGGGTACTATTTAATGAAGCTGCCAGTTGAGGACCTGTGAGGCGTCTGTTTCTCAAACTAGACACTCCAATGTATTTGACCTCTAGCTCAGTTGTGCACTGGGGCCTCCCACTCCTCTTTCTATTCTGGTTAGAGAGAGTTTACCTGCGTTGACCTCCATCAGTCTCCTCTTCTTCTGCTGCTGTCTCTCCTGCTTCTCTTTCTCCGCCTTCTCCTTGGCCACCCACGCTCTCCGCTGTTTCTCCTCTGCCTCTCTCCTCCTGGCGTTCTCCTTCAGCGCTTGCTGTGGGAGGGAAGTAAGAGAGAGGCAGAGAGAGAGAGAGAGAGAGAGAGAGAGAGAGAGAGAGAGAGAGAGAGAGAGAGAGAGAGAGAGAGAG
>CM072220.1:80003878-80028878 GCA_036851935.1 Coregonus suidteri
TATAAAGGGTCTGATTATATAACCAACAGGAAGGTAAACCTATAAAGGGTCTGATTATATAACCAACAGGAAGGTAAACCTATAAAGGGTCTGATTATATAACCAACAGGAAGGTAAACCTATAAAGGGTCTGATTATATAACCAACAGGAAGGTAAACCTATAAAGGGTCTGATTATATAACCAACAGGAAGGTAAACCTATAAAGGGTCTGATTATATAACCAACAGGAAGGTAAACCTAGCTATGTTCAGTCAACAGCCTGAGTGGTTAAAGCCAGATTCATATGAACACCTTTCTGTTTTTCATTTCATCAGTGTGAAAAGGCCTGAGCCAAAACCCAAACATCATCATCTAGGAAGCTCATCAAAAGCTTATCAAATATCCAGACATCAATCACGTCTGGATGCTCTTTTATGAAGCTGATTATATAACCAACAGGAAGGACCATTAACCAACAGGAAGGTAAACCTATATCTGGTTTCATTATATAACCAACAGGAAGGTAAACCTATAAATCAATGATTATATCAACTGCAAGAAGGAGTTTTTATATAAAAATAAACTAAATACAATATATATAACCAACAGAGGTAAACTATAAAGGGTCTTATATCTCCAACGAAGCTAAACCTATAAAAGTGATTATATCCAATAGGAGGTAAACCTATATAAATAAATCACTGGCATCCGGTTGAATAGATGAGATGCTGAAGATATACCAACAGGCAGGTAAACCAGAAGGGTCTTACAATATAGAACCCTACAGGAAGGTAAACCATAATATTTACAACCAACAGGTAGGTAAACCTGGGTGGGTAACCAACAGGAAGGTTGTGTTATATAACCGTGTGTGGATGGTGTGTGGGTGTGTGTGTTACTATCACCAAACAGGAACTGGAAAAGCCTAAAAAAGTCTGATTATATTCCCCAACACGAGGGAAAAACTAAAGGTTTCTGATTAGGGTTAGAACAGGGGTTAAGGTAAAAAGGGTTTGGGGTTAACCAACAGGAAGGTAACCTATAAGGGTTAGGGGTTATAATAAAAACAGGAAAGTTAGCCTATTGTTGTGTCTGTGTGTGTCGTGTGTGTCTGATTATGTCGGTGGGTGCAAAGGTAAACCTATGTGGGTGTGTGTGTGTGTGGTGTGTGTGTGTAAACCTGTGTGTGTGTGTGTGTGTGTCTGTGTGTGTGTGTCTGTGTGTGTGTGTGTGTGTGTGTGTAACCAACAGGAAGGCGTGTCTGTGTGGGTCTGTGTGTATGTGTGTGTGTGTGTGTGTGTCTGTGTGTGTGTGTGTGTGTGTGTGTGTGTGTGTGTGTGTCTGTGTGTGTGTGTGTGCGTGCGTACAACCAACACAAGTGTCCAACGTAAATCTTTGCATCCCACGCCAGGGCTGTTAAAGCTATAGTGTGTGAGTATTAAAGCTATGGTGAATGTGGTCTGTCCATAACTCCATTATGAAGCTGGCTGAATGGGAGGAGGTCCTCTATGATTTAATACAGCAGCTGCTATGATAGCCACACCAATCAATGCTGTGACACACACACACACACACACACACACACACACACACACACACACACAGTAGCTTTAACAGCCCTTGGCGTGGGATGGAAACACAACAGGACATTTACGACAGACACTTCGGATAATTCCGGATCCTATTTTTGACAGGTTGCACATCAAAATATAAATAATGTATTTCCTGGATATGTTCGATTGAAATGGCTTACTTTTTTTTTTTTTTTTATCACAGGCTACCATCTCAGTAGTCTTACTTGGCACTGGGAAATGTTTTGTCTAGAGCCGTTCATGTAAAGTAACTGTCCATTAAAACAAAGAAATGTATTGTTGTATTTGATTTTAATGAGCAAAATTGTTACAGTTATTGCGATAATACTATTTGTCCACATCTCACACACACACACACACACACACACTGACACACACCACACACACACACACACGGACACAACAACAAAATCCTAACCCTAAAATTTTCCATAACCCCTATACCCAACCTTAACCCCTAACCCTTACCTTAACCCCTATTTCTAACCCTAATCCCTAAACCTAAAATAGCCTTTCTCCTCGTGGGATACTGGGAAATGTGGGACTTTTGGGGATTTCCAGTACCCACCATGATAGTAACACACACACACACACACACACACACACACACACACACACAACCAACACACACCCACACACCACCTACACACACACACACACACACACACACACACCACCCACCCACACATTATACACCCACCCACCCACCCACCCACCCACCCACCCACCCACCCACCCACCCAGGTAGGCCCCACTCTTAAACCTATCCAACTGGATGCCAGGATAGGAGTGTTGATTATATCTTGGAACAATATTGTTTATGTAGGGTATTATTAGTATATTAACTCCTCCTTCTGGCAGTTGATCCACATTGATCTCCACGTACTGCCTTTTCTATGAATGAAATCAAGATATGCACGATGTCAACAACCATATGTCAAGCTTCATAAAAGAGCATCCAGACGTGATTGATGGCTGGATATTTGATAAGCTTTTGATGAGCTTCCTAGATGATGACGTTTGGGTTTTGGCTCAGGGCATTTTGGTAAAGGAGGAATCCAAACCAGTCTAATTGGAATGAATAGCAGAATAGACATAGGTAGAAGCAGGAAGTGCATCACCTATGTAAAACAACACAAAATATATATCTATATACACTACCAGTCAAAAGTTTGGACACACCTACTCACTCAAGGGTTTTTCTTTATTTTTTAAACTATTTTCTACATTGCAGAATAATAGTGAAGACATCAAAACTATGAAATAACACATATGGAATCATGTAGTAACCAAAAAAGTTTGAAACAAATCAAAATATATATATATACTTCAAAGTAGCCAACCTTTGCCTTGATGACAGCTTTGCACACTCTTGGCATTCTCTCAACCAGCTTCATGAGGTAGTCACCTGGAATGCATTTCAATTAACAGGTGTGCCTTGTTAAAAGTTAATTTGTGGAATTTCTTTCCTTCTTAATGTGTTTGAGCCAATTAGTTGTATTGTGACAAGGTAGCGGTGGTATACAGAAGATAGCCCTATTTGGTAAAAGACTAAGTCCATATTATGGCAAGAACAGCTCAAATAAGCAAAGAGAAACGACAGTCCATCATTACTTTAAGACATGAAGGTCAGTCAATAAGGAACATTTCAAGAACTTTGAAAGTCTCTTCAAGTGCAGTCGCAAAAACCATCAAGCGCTATGATGAAACTGGCTCTCATGAGGACCACCACAGGAATGGAAGACCCAGAGTTACCTCTGCTGCAGAGGATAAGTTCATTAGAGTTACCAGCCTCAGAAATTGCAGCCCAAATAAATGCTTCACAGAGTTCAAGTAACAGACACATCTCAACATCAACTGTTCAGAGGAGACTGTGTGAATCAGGCCTTCATGATCAAATTGCTGCAAAGAAACCACTACTAAAGGACACCAATAAGAAGAAGAGACTTGCTTGGGCCAAGAAACAGGAGCAATGGACATTAGACCGGTGGAAATCTGTCCTTTGGTCTGGAGTCCAAATTTGAGATTTTTGGTTCCAACCGCTGTGTCTTTGTGAGACGCGGTGTGGGTGAACGGATGATCTCTGCATGTGTATTTCCCACCGTAAAGCATGGAGGAGGAGGTGTTATGGTGTGGGGGTGCTTTGCTGGTGACACTGTCTGTGATTTATTTAGAATTCAAGGCACACTTAACCAGCATGGCTACCACAGCATTCTGCAGTGATACGCCATCCCACCTGGTTTGGGCTTAGTGGGACTTTCATTTGTTTTTCAACAGGACAATGACCCAACACACCTCCAGGCTGTGTAAGGGCTATTTTACCAAGAAGGAGAGTGATGGAGTGCTGCATCAGATGACCTGGCCTCCACAATCACCCGACCTCAACCCAATTGAGATATTTTGGGATGAGTTGGACCGCAGAGTGAAGGAAAAGCAGCCAACAAGTGCTCAGCATATGTAAGAACTCCTTCAAGACTGTTGGAAAAACATTCCAGGTGAAGCTGGTTGAGAGAATGCCAAGAGTGTGGAAAGCTGTCAAGGCAAAGGGTGGCTACTTTGAAGAATCTAAAATAAAATATATATTTTTATTTTAACACTTTTCTGGTTACTACATGATTCCATATGTGTTATTTCATAGTGTTGATGTCTTCAGTATTATTCCACAATGTAGAAAATAGTAAAAATAAAGAAAAACCCTTGAATGAGTAGGTGTATCAAAACTTTTGACTGATACTGTATATATATATATATATACACACACTCAGTGCCTTCAGAAAGTATTCACACCAATTTATTTTTTCCAGATTTTGTTGTGTTACAGCCTGAATTTAAAATGAATTAAATCCCGATGTTGTGTCACTGGCCTACACACAATACACCATCATTTCAAAGTGGAAATTATTTTCCAGATTTTTTTTTGAAATTAATAAAATATGAAAAGCTGAAAGGTCTCGAGTCAATAAGTATTCAACCCCTTTGTTATGGCAAGCCTAAATAAGTTCAGGAGTAAAAAATGTGCTTAACAAGTCACATAATAAGTTGCATGGACTCAGTCCGTGCGTATTTAGACATGGTAGACGGGTAAAAAACTAACAAAACAACTACTGACACTGAACACCCCGTTGAGCATGATGGAGTTATTAAATACCCGGTATACAGCCCAAGCCTAGTGGGAGCAGGAGCTGAGAGTCAAGGGAAGGGGGAGAGGGCTAGGGAAGGGGGAGAGGGCTGAGCTGAGAGTCAAGGGAAGGGGGGGAGAGGGCTGAGCTGAGAGTCAAGGGAAGGGGAAGAGGGCTGAGCTGAGAGTCAAGGGAAGGGGGAGAGGGCTGAGCTGAGAGTCAAGGGAAGGGAAGGGGGAGAGGGCTGAGCTGAGAGTCAAGGGAAGGGGGAGAGGGCTGAGCTGAGAGTCAAGGGAAGGGGGAGAGGGCTGAGCTGAGAGTCAAGGGAAGGGGGAGAGGGCTGAGCTGAGAGTCAAGGGAAGGGGGAGAGGGCTGAGCTGAGAGTCAAGGGGGGGGGAGAGGGCTGAGCTGAGAGTCAAGGGAAGGGGAGAGGGGAGCTAGGGAAGGGGGAGAGGGCTGAGCTGAGAGTCAAGGGAAGGGGGAGAGGGCTGAGCTGAGAGTCAAGGGAAGGGGGGAGAGGGCTGAGCTGAGAGTCAAGGGAAGGGGGAGAGGGCTGAGTTTTGAGAGTCAAGGGAAGGGGGAGAGGGCTGAGCTGAGAGTCAAGGGAAGGGGGAGAGGGCTGAGCTGAGAGGAAGAGAGGAGAAGAGGAGAGAAGGGAAGAGGAGAGAGGGCTGAGCTGAGAGAGAGAGGGAAGAGAGAGGGAGAGAGAGAGGGTAAAGAGAGGGGGGGAGAGAGGGAACAACCAACAGCTGAGAACTAAAGGGAAGGGGGAGAGGGGTGAGTCTGAGGGGAGGAGGGCTGAGGTGTGAGTCAAGGGGGGGGAGGGGGCTGAGCTGAGAGTCAAGGACTAGGGGGGGACAGATCCAGCTGAGAGTCAAAGTGGGGGGAGAGGGGGAGCTGAGAGTCAAGTGACAAGGGGAGAGGGCTGAGCATTTGATGAGTGGGGGGGGGGGGGGGGAGGGCTGGGGCTGAGAGTCAAGGGAAGGGAGGAGGGCTGAGCTGACCAGGGAAGGGGGAGAGGGCCAGCTGAAACTCAACTGATGTGGGGGGGGGGGGGGAGGGGGGGGGAGAGGGCTGAGCTGAGAGTCAAGGGAAAGGGGGACCTAAAGACCAGGCTGAGCTCAGACACATCCAGCTAAACTCATTTACTGATGTGAGAGTGGGGGGCGGTGTGGGAAGCTAAGTGACCAGGGAGTCAAGGGAACATTCAGGGAGATATTTACTCAACAGAGCACAAGGGAGGGGGAGGAGGGGAAGGCTCAGTAGGTCAGCAAGGGGGAGAGGGCTGAGAGTCAGAGAAGGGAAGGGGGAGAGGGAGAGAGCTGAGAGTCAAGGGAAGGGGGGAGGGGGAGAGGGCTGAGCTGAGGGAAAGGGAAGGGGAGAGGGCTGAGGAGGGGGGGGAGAAGGGGAGGGGCTGAGGCTGAGAGGGAAGGGAAGGGGAGAGGGCTGAGCTGAGAGAGAGGGGAAGGGGGAGAGGGCTGAGGAGAGTCAAGGGAAGGGGGGAGGGCTGAGGAGAGTCAAGGGAAGAGAAGGGGAGGGGAGCTGAGAGTCAAGGAAGGGAAGGGGAGAGGAGCTGAGCTGAGAGTCAAGGAGGAGAGGGAAGAGGGGGGGAGAGGAGAGGGGAGGGGGAGAGGGGGAGAGAGTCAAGGGGAGGAGGGGGAGAGGAGGGGGAAGGAAGGGAGAGGGAGGAGGAGAGTCAAGGGGAGGGGGGGAGAGGGCTGAGCTGAGGAGTCAAGGGAAGAAGGAGAGGGGAGAGGAGGAGAGGTTGAGGAGGAGGAGGGGGAGCAGGGGAGGGGGAGGAGGAGAGGCTGGAGGGATGAAAACTATTTGATGAGGGCTGAGCTCAGGCAGAGGGGAGGAGGGAAGAGGGGAGAGGAGGAGAGGAGAGAAGTCAAGGAAGGGGGAGAGACAGATGAGAGAGAGCAGGGGAGGGGTTTGTGCGCTGTGGAGAGTGGAGGTGGGAAAGGGCTGAGCTGAGAGTGAAGTGGAGGAGGGAGACAGCAGAAGAAGAGTCAGGGGAAGGGGGAGAGGAAAAAAAAAAAAAAGAGGGACTATCTGTCTGAAGAGTTTTCCTGCTCAGCGAGCAATCCATTCCTCCACACACACATCCCGCCAAGGGAGGAGGGGGGTGATTGATGGCCGAGAGCCGGAGGGGGAGAGGGAATGCTGCCCAAAAGGCAGGGAGAGCGTGCTAGTGCACTACTTTTGAGAGGGCCCATAGTAGTGGGACTATATAGCTGGGAATAGGGTGCCATCCTCACTAGCTGGCTCATTACTCCACAGAACTGTAGCTAATCTGATTGAACGACTGTCCCTTTGCTCATAGCAACTTCAAAATTACAAATTACAATGTTCCTAATGGGTACTACACACTCTGGAGAATTAGAGAGAGAGAGGGAGAGAGAGGAGGAGAGGGGAAAGAGAGGAGAGAGAGAGAGGAGAGAGAGAGAGAGGGAGAGAGAGGAGAGATGAGAGAGAGAAGAGAGAGAGAGAGGGGGAGAGGGAGGGGGAGATCAAGAGAGAGGAGAGAGAGAGAGAGAGAGGAGAGAGAGAGGAGAGAAAGAGAGAGAGGGAGAGAGAGAGGAGAGAGAGAGAGAGAGAGAGAGGAGGAAGACTCCACTCATACGAAGGATAAGGGGAGGAGAGGGAGAGAGGTCAAGAAGTAGACAGACTGAGGGAGAGACTTAGAGATCCTTCCACCACTCTCTCTCTCTCTCCCCCTTTTTTCTCTGAGGAGGAGAGGGGAGGAGAGAGAGGGGAGAGGAGAGGGGACCCCTTTCTGAGAGGGAGAGGGGGAGAGGGGCTGACCACTCTCTCAAAGGAAGGGGAGGGAGGTCTGAGAGGAGAGCAGGAGAACCACTCTCTCTCCTCTCTCCCTCTTTCTGTCTACCTCTCCCCCTCTCTCTAACCACTCTCTCTCCTCGTCTCCCCTCTCCCCCCTTTCTGTCTACCTCTCCCCTCTCTCTAGACCACTGAGCTCTGAGAGAAGGAGGGAGAGGGGAGGAGGAGAGGAGAGGAAGGGGGAGAGGGAAGAGAGGGGGATGGAGAGGGAAGGAGGAGCAGAAAGAGGGTCTCCTGGAGAAGGGAGACTGGAGCTGAAAAAAGAGGATTGAAGACGGAGGGAATCTCCTCTCTCCTCTTTCTTCTGTCGGGAAGAGGGCAGAAGAGAGAGAGGAAGGGAAGGGAGAGGAAAAAAAAGGACCTCTCTCCCTTTTCTGTCTAGAGGGAGACCTCTCTCTAACCACTCCTCTCTCTCCACTGTCTAATCCCGCCAAGGATTGTCTCTCTCTCCCTCGACTCTCTCCTCTCTCCCCCTTTCTGTCTACCTCTCCCCCCTCTCTCTAAGGAGGGCTCTCCTCTCTCTCCTAGGAGTCTGTCTACCTCTCCCCCTCTCTCTAACCCCTCTCTCTCCTCTCTCCCTCTTTCTGTCTACCTCCCCCCTCTCTAACCACTCTCTCTCCTCTCTCCCTCTTTTGTCTAACTCCCCCTCTCGCTAACCACTCAGAAGAACTCCATCTCTTTTCTGTCTACCTCTCCCCCTCTCTCTAAAGTCTCTCTGTCCTCTCTGTCCTCTTGAAGTCTACCTCTCCCCCTCCTAACTGGAGAATCCTCTCCCCCCCTCCTCTCCCCCCTCTCCTCTCCTCTCTCCTCCTTTCTCTGCAGTTCTCATTAATCTCTCCCATTAAACCGGCAACCTCTATTTCCAGAGGAGAGTAAAGAATTGGATTACAATGATGCTGGAGAGGATTACACTAGAGAGTAGCGCCACTACTTTTGACCGGGAAGCCCTATGTGCCCTGAGTCAAAGAGAGTGCACTATAAAGGGATATAGGGTGCCATTGGGGACACATCTTAAGAGAGGAGCTCTCTCACCACTTCTGTCAGAAGCAACCACCTTCATATAGGAGAAGATTGTGGAGTTAGCAGGGGAGATCAATAGAGTTGAGATAGTCAGAGCTAGATCACCTGATTAGGAGAAGGGAGAGGTGACAGAATCCTCCAGACTGCCATTTTGGAATTAGAATTACAAGAGGAGATGAGCGAGGAGTGAGGAGATCTTTGAGAGAATGAGAGGAGACTGATATCAGAGAGAGAAGAGGAGAGGAGACACAGAGACAGAGAGACCTCAGCGAGAGATGAAAAAGAGAGAGAGACACAGAGCGTTTATAATCTATGAGAGACAGAGACAGAGACCTCAGCGAGGAGAGAGAGAGGACAGAGAGAGGAGAGAGCGTTATAAGAGAAAGAAAGAGAGAGAGACACCTCAGAGAGATAATCGATGAAAGACAGAGACAGACACACCTCAGCGTTATAATCGATGAAAGACAAGAGAGACAGAGACCTCAGCGTTATAATCTATGAAAGAGAGAGACAGACAGAACCACCTCAGCGTTAGAAGAGAGAGAGACAAGAGACAGAGAGAGCGAGATAATCTATGAAAGACAGAGACAGACAGACCCCAGCGTTAGATCTATGGAAAGACAGAGAGAGAGACACCTCAGAGATCTATGAAAGAGAAGAGACAGACCACACCTCAGCGTTATAAGAGATGAAAGACAGAGACAGACACACCTCAGCGTTATAATCTATGAAAGACAGAGACAGACACACCTCAGCGTTATAATCTATGGAAAGACAGAGAGAGAGAGACCTCAGCGTTTATAATCGATGAAAGCCAGAGACAGACAGACCTCAGCGTTATAATCTATGAAAGACAGAGACAGACACACCTCAGCGTTAGAATCTATGAAAGAGAGAGAGAGAACAGACATCAGCGTTATAATCTAGAAAGACAAGAGACAGACACACCTCAGCGAGATAATCTAGAGAAAGACAGAGAGAGACACACCTCAGCGTTATAATCTATGAAAGACAGAGAGACAGACACACCTCAGCGTTATAATCTATGAAAGACAGAGACAGACACACCTCAGCGTTATAGATAATCTATGAAAGCCAGAGACAGACACACCTCAGCGTTATAATCTATGAAAGACAGAGACAGACCACACTCCCGTTATAATCTATGAAAGACAGAGAGAGAAGACACACCCAGCGTTATAATCTATGAAAGACAGAGACAGACACACCTCAGCGTTATAATCTATGAAAGACAGAGACAGACACACCTCAGCGTTATAATCTATGAAAGACAAGAGACAGACACACCTCTGCGTTATAATCTATGAAAGAGAGAAGAGACAGACTACCTCTCTGCGTTATAATCTATGAAAGACAGAGACAGACACACCCAGCGTTATAATCTATGAAAGACAGAGACAGACACAACTCAGCGTTATAATCTATGAAAGACAGAGACAGACACAACCTCAGCGTTATAATCTATGAAAGACAGAGACAGACACACCTCAGCGTTATAATCTATGAAAGACACAAGACAGGAGAACACCTCAGCGTTCCATTCTATGAAAGACAGAGACAGACACACCTCAGCGTTATAATCTATGAAAGACAGAGACTCTCACACCTCAGCTAATCTATGAAAGACAGAGACAGACTCTCTCTCCCCTTTATCTGAAAGACAGACCAGACACACCTCAGCGTTATAATCTATGAAAGACAGAGACTACTCTCACCTCTCTCTAAACCACTAATCTATGAAAGACAGAGACTCTGACACACCTCAGCCCCTAATCTATGAAAGACAGAGACAGACAACCTCAGCGTTATAATCTATGAAAGACAGAGACAGACACACCTCAGCGTCTCTATTCTCTAGACAAGACAGACACACCTAGCCTTCCCCTCTCTAAAACGAGACCATGCCTCCCCTAGCGTTATAATCTAGAGAGACAGACACACCTCAGCGTTCTAATCTATGAAAGACAGAGACAGACACACCTCAGCGTTATAATCTATGAAAGACAGAGACAGACACACCTCAGCGTTATAATCTATGAAAGACAGAGACAGACACACCTCAGCGTTATAATCTATGAAAGACAGAGACAGACACACCTCAGCGTTATAATCTATGAAAGACAGAGACAGACCACACTCCAGCGTTATAATCTATGAAAGACAGAGACAGACACACCTCAGCGTTATAATCTATGAAAGAAAGAGACAGACACACCTCAGCGTTATAATCTATGAAAGACAGAGACAGACACACCTCAGCGTTATAATCTATGAAAGACAGAGACAGACACACATTCAGCGTTATAATCTATGAAAGACAAGAGACAGACACACCTCAGCGTTATAATCTATGAAAGACAGGAGACAGACACACCTCAGCGTTATAATCTATGAAAGACAGAGACAGACACACCTCAGCGTTATAATCTATGAAAGCAGAGACAGACACACCTCAGCAGTTATAATCTATGAAGGACAGAGACAGACACTATCAGCGTTGGAATCTAGAAAGACAGAGACAGACACACCTCAGCGTTATAATCTATGAAAGACAAGAGACAGACACACCTCAGCGTTATAATCTATGAAAGACACAGAGACAGACACACACCTCAGCGTTATAATCTATGAAAGACAGAGACAGACACACCTCAGCGTTATAATCTATGAAAGACAGAGACAGACACACCTCAGCGTTATAATCTATGAAAGACAAGAGACAGACACACCTCAGCGTTATAATCTATGAAAGACAGAGACAGACACACCTCAGCGTTATAATCTATGAAAGACAGAGACAGACACACCTCAGCGTTATAATCTATGAAAGACAGAGACAGACACACCTCAGCGTTATAATCTATGAAAGACAGAGACAGACACACCTCAGCGTTATAATCTATGAAAGACAGAGACAGACACACTCAGCGTTATAATCTATGAAAGACAAGAGACAGACACACCTCAGCGTTATAATCTATGAAAGACAGAGACAGACACACCTCAGCGTTATAATCTATGAAAGACAGAGACAGACACACCTCAGCGTTATAATCTATGAAAGACAGAGACACCTCAGCGTTATAATCTATGAAAGACAGAGACAGACACACCTCAGCGTTATAATCTATGAAAGACAGAGACAGACACACCTCAGCGTTATAATCTATGAAAGACAGAGACAGACACACCTCAGCGTTATAATCTATGAAAGACAGAGACAGACACACCTCAGCGTTATAATCTATGAAAGACAGAGACAGACACACCTCAGCGTTATAATCTATGAAAGACAAGAGACAGACACACCTCAGCGTTATAATCTATGAAAGACAAGAGACAGACACACCTCAGCGTTATAATCTATGAAAGACAGAGAGACAGACACACCTCAGCGTTTAATCTATGAAAGACAAGAGACAGACACACCTCAGCGTTATAATCTATGAAAGACACAGAGACAGACACACCTCAGCGTTATAATCTATGAAAGACAGAGACAGACACACCTCAGCGTTATAATCTATGAAAGACAGAGACAGACACACCTCAGCGTTATAATCTATGAAAGACAGAGACAGAGACACCTCAGCGTTATAATCTATGAAAGACAGAGAGACAGACACACCTCAGCGTTATAATCTATGAAAGACAAGAGACAGACACACCTCAGCGTTATAATCTATGAAAGACAAGAGACAGACACACCTCAGCGTTATAATCTATGAAAGACAAGAGACAGACACACCTCAGCGTTATAATCTATGAAAGACAAGAGACAGACACACCTCAGCGTTATAATCTATGAAAGACAGAGACAGACACACCTCAGCGTTATAATCTATGAAAGCCAGAGACAGACACACCTCAGCGTTATAATCTATGAAAACCTGAAATACAAAACTTCCCCTTACGACACCCGAGCCGACGATGGACGTGGAGGTGGCCTCAGAACCCAGTCAGTGTGTGATCGCTTTGATCCGCTTGGCGCCGGGTGGCAAATAGCTTCGGATTTCCACCCAAAAGCGTGACAAATGTTGTCAATATTGTGGAGATACATATCTATTTGGTCTCCACGGCACAGACGGGGGTCAGAAACTAGCTTAAAGACTCGTGTTTACACCAGCCCAGTGAAGCTACTGTGACATGACTAATACTAATAATGATATCTGAGACAATGAGAGGTCAAATCAACCACTGTGACAGGACTAGTAATGATATCTGATGCAGAAAGAGGACAGAATGTCACAGTCCTGTTGTAGAGTAGCCTATTCATCTTTAGGGTAACGTATGGAACCAATGGAGGGAGACAGACTCTCCGAGGAGGAGAAGGTAGTGTGTCCTTCCCTCCCTCCCTCCCTCCCTCCCTCCCTCCCTCCCTCCCTCCCTCCCTCCCTCCCTCCTCTCTTTCCTCCCTCTTTCCTCCCCCTTTCCTCTCCCCCCTAGAAGGAGACCCATTAGACACGGTCAATTGGATTCCTGTCAGATTCCAGGCTTCCTTCGCCGTGGGTCTCCTTCCATCTAACGGTTGACTGAGCAGGCTGTGTGTGGGTGTGTGTGTGTGTGTGTGTGTGTGTGAGAGAGTGTGTGTATGTGCGCTGTACAGAGGAGAGCGAAACACTCCCTTCTCTGAAAGGTTGCCGGTGCAACGGCATGACACACTGCACACACCCAGAGTTCAAGGCTCAATCCACTGCAGGCGGTCTGACTGCCGTGTGTGTGTGTGTGTGTGTGTGTGTGTGTGTGTGTGTGTGTGTGTGTGTGTGTGTGTGTGTGTGTGTGTGTGTGTGTGTGTGTGTGTGTGTGTGTGCCTAGCAGGAGAAGGGGTGAGGGTAAATGTTGACGCAGATTTGAGAGGCTGGCAGGTTGAGCGCATAGCTGCCATTTAAGTGAGCATTAACAGGCCTTGTTTCCATTCAGCAGTGAGGACCAAGTCAGTGTTTCCATTCAGCAGTGAGGACCAAGTCAGTGTTTCCATTCAGCAGTGAGGACCAAGTCAGTGTTTCCATTCAGCGGTGAGGACCAAGTCAGTGTTTCCATTCAGCAGTGAGGACCAAGTCAGTGTTTCCATTCAGCAGTGAGGACCAAGTCAGTGTTTCCATTCAGCAGTGAGGACCAAGTCAGTGTTTCCATTCAGCAGTGAGGACCAAGTCAGTGTTTCCATTCAGCAGTGAGGACCAAGTCAGTGTTTCCATTCAGCAGTGAGGACCAAGTCAGTGTTTCCATTCAGCAGTGAGGACCAAGTCAGTGTTTCCATTCAGCAGTGAGGACCAAGTCAGTGTTTCCATTCAGCAGTGAGGACCAAGTCAGTGTTTCCATTCAGCGGTGAGGACCAAGTCAGTGTTTCCATCAGCAGTGAGGACCAAGTCAGTGTTTCCATTCAGCAGTGAGGACCAAGTCAGTGTTTCCATTCAGCAGTGAGGACCAAGTCAGTGTTTCCATTCAGCAGTGAGGACCAAGTCAGTGTGTTCCATTCAGCAGTGAGGACCAAGTCAGTGTTTCCATTCAGCAGTGAGGACCAAGTCAGTGTTTCCATTCAGCAGTGAGGACCAAGTCAGTGTTTCCATTCAGCAGTGAGGACCAAGTCAGTGTTTCCATTCAGCGGTGAGGACCAAGTCAGTGTTTCCATTCAGCAGTGAGGACCAAGTCAGTGTTTCCATTCAGCAGTGAGGACCAAGTCAGTGTTTCCATTCAGCAGTGAGGACCAAGTCAGTGTTTCCATTCAGCGGTGAGGACCAAGTCAGTGTTTCCATTCAGCGGTGAGGACCAAGTCAGTGTTTCCATTCAGCGGTGAGGACCAAGTCAGTGTTTCCATTCAGCGGTGAGGACCAAGTCAGTGTTTTCCATTCAGCAGTGAGGACCAAGTCAGTGTTTCCATTCAGCAGTGAGGACCAAGTCAGTGTTTCCATTCAGCGGTGAGGACCAAGTCAGTGTTTCCATTCAGCAGTGAGGACCAAGTCAGTGTTTCCATTCAGCAGTGAGGACCAAGTCAGTGTTTCCATTCAGCAGTGAGGACCAAGTCAGTGTTTCCATTCAGCAGTGAGGACCAAGTCAGTGTTTCCATTCAGCAGTGAGGACCAAGTCAGTGTTTCCATTCAGCGGTGAGGACCAAGTCAGTGTTTCCATTCAGCAGTGAGGGACCAAGTCAGTGTTTCCATTCAGCAGTGAGGACCGAGTCAGTGTTTCCATTCAGCAGTGAGGACCAAGTCAGTGTTTCCATTCAGCAGTGAGGACCAAGTCAGTGTTTCCATTCAGCAGTGAGGACCAAGTCAGTGTTTCCATTCAGCAGTGAGGACCAAGTCAGTGTTTCCATTCAGCAGTGAGGACCAAGTCAGTGTTTCCATTCAGCAGTGAGGACAAAGTCAGTGTTTCCATTCAGCAGTGAGGGACCAAGTCAGTGTTTCCATTCAGCAGTGAGGACCAAGTCAGTGTTTCCATTCAGCAGTGAGGACCAAGTCAGTGTTTCCATTCAGCAGTGAGGACCAAGTCAGTGTTTCCATTCAGCAGTGAGGACCAAGTCAGTGTTTCCATTCAGCGGTGAGGACCAAGTCAGTGTTTCCATTCAGCGGTGAGGACCAAGTCAGTGTTTCCATTCAGCAGTGAGGACCAAGTCAGTGTTTCCATTCAGCAGTGAGGACCAAGTCAGTGTTTCCATTCAGCAGTGAGGACCAAGTCAGTGTTTCCATTCAGCAGTGAGGACCAAGTCTTCAATATCCTCACCCCTTTATTAGATTGGGTGGCTTGAACTTTTCCTGGCCCAGCAAGGCAAACAAAGGAACACACACACACACACAACCACACACACACACACACACACACACACACACACACACACACACCAAAGGTTTCCCAGCAACAAAGGGAAGAAGAATTAAATATCTCAGGTCAATCTCTCTCTAACCGCTCTCTTCCCAGGAAGCCTATAATGAATCAAACAGGATAGAACAGGAACAGTCCAGCAGTGTCGAGTTACATCTTAATATCTAACCAGTGGGAATGACACATTTCCTCTCAGTGAGAGAGCAGCTTAGGAGAAGAGTGAAGACACAACATTAGCACGTCCATAGATCTCTAACTATCCACTACATAGTGCACTCCTTTAGACCGGAACAGTCATGTTTCATTTACAGAGTGGGTTTCAATCCACTGACTCGGGCTTCATGGAAGATAAAAAAAAACCTTGTCTGAAACAGTTTGTCCACTTCACACATCTACACTACTCCGTTTAGTACAACTGTCCTGTCCTGTTTGGTCTAGTTAGTCTGACTGGAATAGAATCATAGAATCATATAAATTGTATCCTGTCCTGTTTGGTCTACTGTGCTAAGGAACCCCCACCCAGCTCCAAGGGCTGAGAGCAGCAGACACAGATCAGGGTCTAACCTGTAGTCCCCAGCCTTGGGATATAGGGTCTAACCTTCCTATCCTAGTCTCCAGCCTTGGGATATAGGGTCTAACCTGTAGTATCCAGCCTTGGGATATAGGGTCTAACCTGTAGTCCCCAGCCTTGGGTTATAGGGTCTAACCTGTAGTCCCCAGCCTTGGGATATAGGGTCTAAACCTGTAGTCCCCAGCCTTGGGCTGTAGGGTCTAACCTGTAGTCCCCAGCCTTGGGATATAGGGTCAATAACCTGTAGTCTCCAGCCTTGGGATATAGGGTCTAACCTGTAGTCCCCAGCCTGGGATATAGGGTCTAACCTGTAGTCCCCAGCCTTGGGATATAGGGTCTAACCTGTAGTCCCCAGCCTTGGGATATAGGGTCTAACCTGTAGTCCCCAGCCTTGGGATATAGGGTCTAACCTGTAGTCCCCAGCCTTGGATGTATGGTCTAACCTGTAGTCCCCAGCCTTGGCTGTAGGGTCTAACCTGTAGTCCCCAGCCTGGGCTGTAGGGTCTAACCTGTAGTCCCCAGCCTTGGGATATAGGGTCTAACCTGTAGTCCCCAGCCTTGGGATATAGGGTCTAAACCTGTAGTCCCCAGCCTTGGGATATAGGGTCTAACCTGTATGCCCCAGCCTTGGGATATAGGGTCTAACCTGTAGTCTCCAGCCTTGGGCTGTAGGTCTAATCTGTAGTCCCCAGCCTTGGGCTGTAGGGTCTAACCTGTAGTCCCAGCCTTGGATATAGGGTCTAACCTGTAGTCCCCCAGCCTTGGGATATAGGGTCTAACCTGTAGTCCCAGCCTTGGGATATAGGGTCTAACCTGTAGTCCCATCCTTGGGATATAGGGTCTAACCTGTAGTCCCCAGCCTTGGGCTGTAGGGTCTAACTGTAGTCCCCAGCCTTGGGCTGTAGGGTCTAACCTGTAGTCTCCAGCCTTGGGATATAGGGTCTAACCTGTAGTCCCCAGCCTATGGGCTGTAGGGTCTACCTGTAGTCTCCAGCCTTGGGATATAGGGTCTAACCTGTAGTCCCCAGCCTTGGGCTGTAGGGTCTAACCTGTAGTCTCCAGCCTTAGGCTCATAGGGTCTAACCTGTAGTCGTATCCAGCCTTGGGATATAGGGTCTAACCTGTAGTCTCCAGCCTTGGGCTGTAGGGTCTAACCTGTAGTCTCCAGCCTTGGGCTGTTATGGTCTAACCTGTAGTCCCCAGCCTGGGATATAGGGTCTAAACCTGTAGCCCCAGCCTTGGGATATAGGGTCTAACCTGTAGTCCCCAGCATTGGGCTGTAGGGTCTAACCTGTAGTCCCAGCCTTGGGCTGTAGGGTCTAACCTGTAGTCCCCAGCCTTGGGCTGTAGGGTCTAATCTGTAGTCCCCAGCCTTGGGACTATATAGGGTCTAACCTGTAGTCCCCAGCCTTGGGCTGTAGGGTCTAACCTGTAGTCTCCAGCCTTGGGATATAGGGTCTAACCTGTAGTCTCCAGCCTTGGGATATAGGGTCTAACCTGTAGTCTCCAGCCTTGGGCTGTAGGGTCTAACCTGTAGTCCCCAGCCTTAGGATATAGGGTCTAACCTGTAGTCCCAAGCCTTGGGATATAGGGTCTAACCTGTAGTCCCCAGCCTTGGGCTGTAGGGTCTAACCTGTAGTCTCCAGCCTTGGGCTGTAGGGTCTAACCTGCAGTCCCCAGCCTTGGGATATAGGGTCTAACCTGTAGTCCCCAGCCTTGGGCTGTAGGGTCTAACCTGTAGTCTCCAGCCTTGGGATATAGGGTCTAACCTGTAGTCCCCAGCCTTGGGCTGTAGGGTCTAACCTGTAGTCCCAAGCCTTGGGATGTAGGGTCTAACCTGTAGTCCCCAGCCTTGGGCTATAGGGTCTAACCTGTAGTCCCCAGCCTTGGGCTGTAGGGTCTAACCTGTAGTCCCCAGCCTTGGGCTGTAGGGTCTAACCTGTAGTCCCCAGCCTTGGGCTGTAGGGTCTAACCTGTAGTCCCCAGCCTTGGGATATAGGGTCTAACCTGTAGTCTCCAGCCTTGGGCTATAGGGTCTAACCTGTAGTCCCCAGCCTTGGGATATAGGGTCTAACCTGTAGTCCCCAGCCTTGGGCTGTAGGGTCTAACCTGTAGTCCCCAGCCTTGGGCTGTAGGGTCTAACCTGTAGTCCCCAGCCTTGGGCTGTAGGGTCTAACCTGTAGTCCCCAGCCTTGGGATATAGGGTCTAACCTGTAGTCCCCAGCCTTGGGATATAGGGTCTAACCTGTAGTCTCCAGCCTTGGGATATAGGGTCTAACCTGTAGTCCCCAGCCTTGGGCTGTAGGGTCTAACCTGTAGTCTCCAGCCTTGGGATATAGGGTCTAACCTGTAGTCCCAGCCTTGGGATATAGGGTCTAACCTGTAGTCCCCAGCCTTGGGATATAGGGTCTAACCTGTAGTCCCCAGCCTTGGGATATAGGGTCTAACCTGTAGTCCCCAGCCTTGGGCTGTAGGGTCTAACCTGTAGTCCCCAGCCTTGGGCTGTAGGGTCTAACCTGTAGTCCCCCAGCCTTGGGATATAGGGTCTAACCTGTAGTCCCCAGCCTTGGGCTATAGGGTCTAACCTGTAGTCCCCAGCCTTGGGATATAGGGTCTAACCTGTAGTCCCCAGCCTTGGGATATAGGGTCTAACCTGTAGTCCCCCAGCCTTGGGCTGTAGGGTCTAACCTGTAGTCCCCAGCCTTGGGCTGTAGGGTCTAACCTGTAGTCCCCAGCCTTGGGATATAGGGTCTAACCTGTAGTCCCCAGCCTTGGGATGTAGGGTCTAACCTGTAGTCCCCAGCCTTGGGCTGTAGGGTCTAACCTGTAGTCTCCAGCCTTGGGATATAGGGTCTAACCTGTAGTCCCCAGCCTTGGGATATAGGGTCTAACCTGTAGTCCCCAGCCTTGGGCTGTAGGGTCTAACCTGTAGTCCCCAGCCTTGGGCTGTAGGGTCTAACCTGTAGTCCCCAGCCTTGGGCTGTAGGGTCTAACCTGTAGTCCCCAGCCTTGGGCTGTAGGGTCTAACCTGTAGTCCCCAGCCTTGGGCTGTAGGGTCTAACCTGTAGTCCCCAGCCTTGGGATATAGGGTCTAACCTGTAGTCCCCAGCCTTGGGCTGTAGGGTCTAACCTGTAGTCCCCAGCCTTGGGCTGTAGGGTCTAACCTGTAGTCCCCAGCCTTGGGCTGTAGGGTCTAACCTGTAGGCCCCAGCCTTGGGCTAGGTATGTCCTTATAATGTCGTCCTGCACTCGGACCATCCTGATGGCTAGCAGGTAATGAGTATTCAGAGCTTGAGCTCTGGGGTAAGGGAAGGATAAGAGGAGAGAGCCTGCTACCTTCATCTGCCTCCCATCTCTCTATTTCCGGAGCCCTGGCTGTCTAATTGTAGAGGCCGGGGCAAGGTGAAGTAGGACGTTCACATACACTCATCCATCTCTCTCTTTCCATCTCTCTCTTTCCATCTCTCTCTTTCCATCTCTCTCTTTCCATCTCTCTCTTTCCATCTCTCTCTATCGCTCTATTCCTCTCCTCCCATTCTCCCTACCTCTCCCTCAGTCTCTCTCTCTCTCTCTTAGGGAGAGAGGGAGTGAGGGTGGAGGAGTGGTGAAGGAGGGAGAGAGAGGGTGGGAGGTACTTCTGGGAAGTAAATCAGCTGTGGTAAAAACCCATTCCCCTCCCAGACCGTCTGTTCTGCTGCTGCACGTCAATGTCACTCAGAGAGAGAGAGAGCAGGTAGAAACACTGACCTCTCTCAGGGAACAGAGGGGAGGGAGATAGACACAGAAGATGAGAACAGTGTTTGAGCATTAGAAAGATGGGGGGGGAGAAGAGTGAGAGAGGAGAGAGATGGGGGGAGAAGAGTGATGGTGGAGAGAGATGGGGGAGAAGAGTGAGAGAGGATGAGAGATGGGGGGAGAAGAGTGATGGTGGAGAGAGATGGGGGAGAAGAGTGAGAGAGGATGAGAGATGGGGGGAGAAGAGTGGCCCAGGTCAATAGTAGTCCACTTCATAGGCAATAGGGTAGCATTTGGGACACCCCGTCTACAGTACAGTCACATTGACTGACCAGACTGACTGACAGAAAGACTCTTCAGTCTGTCTTATCAACAGGGTGTGTGTGTGTGTGTGTGTGTGTGTGTGTGTGTGTGTGTGTGTGTGTGTGTGTGTGTGTGATATAACAGACCGCCCACTGTTTGTGAATGAGGACATGTTGACATTTCCTTTTCCAGCAGTTGTCTTTTTCTCCCACTGTGAACGTGGACTGGCTACATCATGAGGTGTTTTTCTCTCACTGTGAACGTGGACTGGCTACATCATGAGGTGTTTTTCTCCCCCTGTGAACGTGGACTGGCTACATCATGAGGTGTTTTTTTTCTTATCCACCTGTGAACGTGGACTGGCTACATCATGAGGTGTTTTTCTATAACTGTGAACGTGGACTGGCTACATCATGAGGTGTTTTTCTCCCACTGTGAACGTGGACTGGCTACATCATGAGGTGTTTTTCTATCACTGTGAACGTGGACTGGCTACATCATGAGGTGTTTTTCTATCACTGTGAACGTGGACTGGCTACATCATGAGGTGTTTTTCTCCCACTGTGAACGTGGACTGGCTACATCATGAGGTGTTTTTCTATCACTGTGAACGTGGACTGGCTACATCATGAGGTGTTTTTCTATCACTGTGAACGTGGACTGGCTACATCATGAGGTGTTTTTCTATCACTGTGAACGTGGACTGGCTACATCATGAGGTGTTTTTCTCCCACTGTGAACGTGGACTGGCTACATCATGAGGTGTTTTTCTCCCACTGTGAACGTGGACTGGCTACATCATGAGGTGTTTTTCTCCCACTGTGAACGTGGACTGGCTACATCATGAGGTGTTTTTCTATCACTGTGAACGTGGACTGGCTACATCATGAGGTGTTTTTCTCCCACTTCTTGTTGACAGTAATAACCGTTGTGAATCTCACAGGGACGTTGATGGATGTTAGCACATTGCAGCTCAATTCACTGGTCATTTCCAAGGTCTATCAAACATAACAGTTCCTCATTGCTTTTCTGTCCATCTTATAGTTGTTGACAGACGCTCAAAGCAGCTAAATGATCACGGCTTCTGTAGTGGAAGAGTTGTCATGAATCTCAGAGGAACATTGATTACTACGTCTGTACATCAGGGCGCTATACCTATTGCTGAAGCAAATCAAATACAACTCCTCAGGTGTTCACGTCTTGAGTCAAGGAGTTGAATGGGAGACATGAGGTCACCAATGTGAGTCGAAGTGGAAGGCAGGCAAAATGAAGCCCAGTTGGAAATGAAACATCAGTGTTTTTAACTAGAAATTAATAAAAAGCACTGTAAAAACAAGCAAAGGTGAGAGAGACACCTCTATCTTGTCTTCAGCATACATGAAGCAAAAAATGGCCAATGTAACAAAATGGCTCCCCCAAGGAAAGAAGCTTGACAGTAGAAAGCGACCGCAGAAGAGCACAGAAGGCTCATGGGATTGAGAAGCGAGAGGAGCGTAGTCGCAGGCGGGCGGCGCCACGGGAGTAGATTGAATTAGACTAATTCCCAAATTTCAACATTTCGATCATGAAATCATTTAAAATAATAAAAGCAATGAGATTCGTCTCATCATCGTAGAAGTCCAGTAGAAAATAACTTGGCATTTCAAATGTTGTTTTTGATAGAGAGAGAGAGAGAGAGACAGCAGAGAGAGAGAGAGCGAGACTAGAGAGAGAGAGAGAGAGAGAGAGAGGAGAGAAGAGAGAGCGAGTTGGAAAGAGAGAGCTGAGAGAGAGACGAGTGAGAGAGAGACATCAGAGTCGAGAGAGAGAGAGGAGACGAGAGAGACGAGAGAGAGAGAGAGATCAGAGGAGAGACCGAGAGAGAGAGAGAGAGAACCGAGAGAGAGAGAGAGAGAGAGAGAGAGAGAGAGAGCGAGACCGGACGAGAGAGAGAGACAGAGAGACAGAGAGAGAGAAACGAGACAGAGACAGAGAGAGAGAGACAGAGAGAGAGAGAGAGACAGAGAGAGAGAACGAGACAGAGACAGAGACGAGAGACAGAGAGAGAGAGAGAGAGAGAGAGAGAGAGAGAGAGAGAGAGAGGAGAGAGAGGAGAGAGGAGAGAGGAGAGAGAGAGAGAGAGAGAGACAGAGAGAGAGAGAGAGAGAGACAGAGAGACCGAGAGAGACTCTACACTATAAGCACCTTGACCCCATAGAGAAACACTACAATACACACACCTTGACCCCATAGACACACTACACTATAAGCACCTTGACCCCATAGAGGCACTCTACACACACCTTGACCCCATAGAGATAGATTACAGTTAATAGAGATAGATATGGAGACTGAGGGAGATAGATTACAGTTAGTAGAGATAGATATGGAGACTGGGGAGATAGATTACAGTTAGTAGAGATAGATTATGGAGACTGAGGGAGATAGATTACAGTTAGTAGAGATAGATATGGAGACTGAGGGAGATAGATTACAGTTAGTAGAGATAGATATGGGAGACTGAGGGAGATAGATTACAGTTAGCAGAGATAGATATGGAGACTGAGGGAGATAGATTACAGTTAGCAGAGATAGATATGGAGACTGAGGGAGATAGATTACAGTTAGTAGAGATAGATATGGAGACTGAGGGAGATAGATTACAGTTAGTAGAGATAGATATGGAGACTGGGGGAGATAGATTACAGTTAGTAGAGATAGATATGGAGACTGGGGGAGATAGATTACAGTTAGTAGAGATAGATATGGAGACTGAGGGAGATAGATTACAGTTAGTAGAGATAGATATGGAGACTGAGGGAGATAGATTACAGTTAGTAGAGATAGATATGGAGACTGGGGAGATAGATTACAGTTAGTAGAGATAGATATGGAGACTGGGGAGATAGATTACAGTTAGTAGAGATAGATATGGAGACTGGGGGAGATAGATTACAGTTAGTAGAGATAGATATGGAGACTGGGGGAGATAGATTACAGTTAGTAGAGATAGATATGGAGACTGAGGGAGATAGATTACAGTTAGTAGAGATATATATGGAGACTGGGGAGATAGATTACAGTTAGTAGAGATAGATATGGAGACTGGGGAGATAGATTACAGTTAGTAGAGATAGATATGGAGACTGGGGAGATAGATTACAGTTAGTAGAGATAGATATGGAGACTGGGGGAGATAGATTACAGTTAGTAGAGATAGATATGGAGACTGAGGGAGATAGATTACAGTTAGTAGAGATAGATATGGAGACTGAGGGAGATAGATTACAGTTAGTAGAGATAGATATGGAGACTGGGGAGATAGATTACAGTTAGTAGAGATAGATATGGAGACTGGGGGAGATAGATTACAGTTAGTACAGATTGATATGGAGACTGGGGGAGATAGATTACAGTTAGTAGAGATAGATATGGAGACTGGGGAGATATATTACAGTTAGTAGAGATAGATATAGAGACTGGGGAGATAGATTACAGTTAGTAGAGATATATATGGAGACTGGGGGAGATAGATTACAGTTAGTAGAGATAGATATGGAGACTGGGGGAGATAGATTACAGTTAGTAGAGATAGATATGGAGACTGAGGGAGATAGATTACAGTTAGTAGAGATAGATATGGAGACTGGGGGAGATAGATTACAGTTAGCAGAGATAGATATGGAGACTGGGGAGATAGATACAGTTAGTAGAGATAGATATGGAGACTGGGGAGATAGATAACAGTTAGTAGAGATAGATATGGAGACTGAGGGAGATAGATTACAGTTAGTATAGATAGATATGGAGACTGGGGGAGATAGATTACAGTTAGCAGAGATATATATGGAGACTGGGGAGATAGATTACAGTTAGTAGAGATAGATATGGAGACTGAGGGAGATAGATTACAGTTAGTATAGATAGATATGGAGACTGGGGAGATAGATTACAGTTAGCAGAGATAGATATGGAGACTGGGGAGATAGATTATAGTTAGTAGAGATAGATATGGAGACTGAGGGAGATAGATTACAGTTAGTAGAGATAGATATGGAGACTGGGGGAGATAGATTACAGTTAGTAGAGATAGATATGGAGACTGGGGAGATAGCTTATAGTTAGTAGAGATAGATATGGAGACTGGGGGAGATAGATTACAGTTAGTAGAGATTGATATGGAGACTGGGGGAGATAGATTACAGTTAGTAGAGATAGATATGGAGACTGGGGGAGATAGATTACAGTTAGTAGAGATAGATATGGAGACTGGGGAGATAGATTACAGTTAGCAGAGATAGATATGGAGACTGAGGGAGATAGATTACAGTTAGTAGAGATAGATATGGAGACTGGGGGAGATAGATTACAGTTAGTAGAGATAGATATGGAGACTGAGGGAGATAGATTACAGTTAGTATAGATAGATATGGAGACTGGGGAGATAGATTACAGTTAGTAGAGATAGATATGGAGACTGGGGGAGATAGATTACAGTTAGTAGAGATTGATATGGAGACTGGGGGAGATAGATTACAGTTAGTAGAGATAGATATGGAGACTGGGGAGATAGATTACAGTTTAGTAGAGATAGATATGGAGACTGGGGGAGATAGATTACAGTTAGTAGAGATAGATATGGAGACTGGGGAGATAGATTACAGTTAGTAGAGATAGATATAGAGACTGGGGAGATAGATTACAGTTAGTAGAGATAGATATGGAGACTGGGGGAGATAGATTACAGTTAGTAGAGATAGATATGGAGACTGGGGGAGATAGATTACAGTTAGTAGAGATTGATATGGAGACTGGGGGAGATAGATTACAGTTAGTAGAGATAGATATGGAGACTGGGGGAGATAGATTACAGTTAGTAGAGATAGATATGGAGACTGGGGAGATAGATTACAGTTAGTAGAGATAGATATGGAGACTGGGGGAGATAGATTACAGTTAGTAAAGATAGATATTGAGACTGAGGGATATGGAGACTGATTACAGTTAGTAGAGATAGAT